>JMRO03000050.1:0-532627 GCA_000743665.3 Scytalidium sp. 3C | reverse complement strand
TTATCTTGTCCTGGTTCACTTTATCTTTCGATGGAATCAGTACATGGCTCTTCACGACTCTGATTTTAAAACCTCTTGCCGAAATCATTTCTCCTTTAGCCCCCAGGGATGCGCAATCCATTGGGCTTCTCCACTTCTGATGAAGAGATACCCAACTTAATTGATCCGCTGTGGACGGAGGGTGAGCAGTTTTCCAGGCTCCTCCACACAAGCGGGGTTCGTCAATGTGGCTTAGTTAGTTCCGATGCCTGGATCCACGACACCGTTTTCATGGGGCGGCTAGGACCTGATATCCTGCTCAGCCATTGGTCCTCATGCGTTGAGAATTATTAAGGAAGTCTTAATGCCGGTACTTCCTGCTGACAAGAGTGAAGCCAAAATGAAGAAGTGGACGAGCCTAACGGTAAATGGAACGAAACAGACAAAAGTGACCCAAGCATGCATAGGAATCACTAAGTCGCGTTATCCCTCTCGTACTAAGATTACAGGTCTTGTATCTACTGTCTTCACCTTGAGTTCAGTCTTAGATCTGCTCTTTTAAGGACTGTTAATCGTCGGAGACTGGCCGTGTCATCTCTTTGGAATTGATTTTAAACTCTCATACATAAGTTCAAGTAAATTGAAACTCTGAGCTATATCATACACGAAGCTATAAGTTTCAACTACGAGAATTACTAAAGTCTCCTGATTACCAAACGGGACGTCTCTCACTGCCGCAGTTTAGTTATCCTTATCCCCGATTTGCGCCAGCCTCTTAATTTATGTTTCAATTTCAAGCCAATGATACAAGATGGCTTACATGATCTATTTTCACTATCATAAACCATTAAGGTCGGTTGCATACGCAAATGATTTACCCCGCACTGCGACTGCGCTGTAAGTGGGTTTCGCTCTGGATAACGGGTTCGGGCAGCTCGGCACAGGATAGAATGCATCGTTTAGTTTCCTTCGGCGCTTGCCACACGACGTTCATGACGTTTCTTGTCACCTTTATCACTAGAAAGAGGGGTTTTGGAAAAGAATCCGTTTGTCCGGGTCCACTTGCGGTGAATAATTCTGGATCATTATCTGTATACTTATCTATAAAATCAAGAGCGAACAGAGTAAACATATCAACTTTAACATCACTTTTAACAAGTGAAACTAAGTTAACCATTTTCTGGCTTATGATTTAAGGAGTGAGAATGAAGTTCCTGAACGCTTTTGGAGCTACTGTAGTAGCTTGCTATGTCTCCATAGCCTTTGCCTCTAATAATGCCGGCTTAGTTGTGGATCTGGGATATGTGAAGTATCTGGGCTTTCATAATGCCACATCCGAGTTTGTACACCTATCAATAGTGCAAGATCTAATTGATGTCGTAACTAATCCATCTACGTCAGCATAAATGCGTGGTATGGCATCAGATATGCTCAACCGCCAACCGGATCACTTCGGTGGAGGGCACCCAGAGATATCGAAGACAACAATACATATTCCGAGACAGAAACAATTAATGCAACCCAGATAGGTCCTACCTGTGTACAAGGATTTCCTGCCTGGAATGGTCCTACTAGCCCAACTGGGAGCGAGGATTGTTTACTGCTTGATATTTTGGTGCCCGCAAAACCGATCTCGTCAAAGCTTCCGGTAATGGTCCAAATCCATGGAGGAGGTAAGCCGTAACAGAGATGTACAACGTACACAATTGCCTTGATATATTTATGTTGATTCGCGTAGGCTATACGCTGGGTTCTTCCGAAACTGTTGCTCCTGGAAATTCACTCGTGTACCAGTCCAAGGGTGGGTTGATCTACGTCTCCATTCAATATCGCCTAGGAGCATATGGCTTCTTGGGAGGTGCAGAAGTCCTAGCTGATGGTGTTGCAAACGCTGGTCTGCTTGACCAACGGGCAGCGTTGGGATGGGTTCAGCGAAATATCAGGCAATTCGGGGGTGACCCTGGTAAGATTACCATCATTGGTGGCAGCGCTGGCGGGGGCTCTGTTATGGACCAGATGATCCTCTACGGTGGCATAAGCAACCCACCATTCCGAGCTGTAATTGCAGGTTGTTTGCTTCCCGGCACTATTGAAGGGCATTCATTGACAGTTCGTAGAATACCCATGGTGGCAACCCTTTCACAACGACTCGGTGCTCCAAAGACAGTATAACCTGCTGTTAAACACCACTGGTTGCGGCAATCTTGACTGCCTCCGTTCCGTCCCGGAAAGCGTGCTTGCAAATGCGTCCCAAGCTACCTATATACTAGGTTACAACAACGGCGAATACGGTTTTGGCGATTTCTATTATGGGCCATACGTGGATGGTTCCATAATTCGCGACCTCCCGTCGCAAGAATTCAAGAGAGGGCATTTTACAAAGGTCCCTCTTCTGACTAACAGGGAAGGATACGAAGGCATCACATTCTCGAATCCAAATGAAACAAGCGTGACACAGGAAACTGTGGATCTAGAATCGCTATTCCCTAATGCCAAGCAGTCTTTCTTCAACCGCCTATACGAACTGTATCCCAGCTCAGACTTCAACTCGACTTTCTATCAACGTGCCCAGCTTTTCGGCGACTTCATTATCAGTTGCCCGACATATTACATGGCGAGTGCTGTCTCGGATTCGGGAAATCCCGTTTACAAGTTGATTTTCGACGCGGGTGCTCAGGTTCATGGGAGTCTCATTCCGTTTACGGAAACAGTCAACCTGGAGGGTAAGAAAACCCTGGCCGTCTCGACCGTATGCTGACCATCGTGGACATAGGCACTTCTAATAACGCAACAATTGCTAGTATTCTTCGCGATTATTATATCTCGTTTGCAGTTTTATTGGATCCGAATGCAAAATCGTACACCAATATTCCTCACCCGCACTGGCCAACCTACCAGACAGCTGGCAGCAGTGGCTTTTCGGTTCTTAATGTGACGTACACGGACATCAGCATCACTCCAGATCAAGATGCTTCTGCTCGATGTGACTTTTTCCATGGCCAGAGCTATGTTGTTAGGAACTAGTTATCATTATTCATGTTAAGTTACTGGCTACCACAAAGCTATGTATGTCTGACTATGGCCGTCAGAATACCCGCTTTTGAGAGTGGGTGCAATAATGTATCGAGTATATCACTTTATTAGTATCATGCACGTAACATTAAAGTCCATGACCAAGGAATTTGACGACACTTAAATTTGTATTTCCCACTGCGAATGGGTAGAATGACTGAACCACGGGTTGTGTGGATACAGGCTTCTTTCCATCACACACATGGAGTTATCAAAAGCCCCGGATTACTTTGTGCTATGAATTAATCCTCCGTAGAACTTAACTCCTTCTAGGTATAGAATACGTCTGATAAACGAGATACCGCTGTGTATTGATAATCTACGCGCACCAATCACTCAGAAGCAAAGAATCACCGTCTTATCTTATCCAAAGGGGGCTCCGAAGGTTATCCGTGGACTCGGGGTGAGACTAGTCTAAATACGGTGTAAAAATTGAANAGCCTTATCAGCCGCCGCCACATCAATAGCGCCACCCGTCGCTCATTCTGACGTGCGGAGTGATGATATAGCGCCCGATGGCTTTCCCCGAGAGCCAGCCTAAGTGTTCACCTCACCGAGAAGCACGTCGGCAAGGGATCCTAAGGAATTTTGTGCCAATACTGGAGCGTACGTAATACGACGACCCCAGTTGGCACTAATATGACACTAAGTTTGTTGGCTTCCACCAACACCAGGGTCCTTCACAGGGAAGGATTATCTTACGACAGTCTTACCGAGGAAAATGGGTGGAAGCTGAATGGATTTGCCGGGGAAGGTGTAGAGTATGCATAAACGCGACCCTTGAAAGCGGGACGAATTATTGTGGGAATCATTGCGATCTCTACCTGTATCTAGGGCAGGATGTCTTGCTATCAGCGTGACTGGGGGCGCGCAGTCAGGGATCAAATAAGCAGGGTCGATCAACCCCCCAAGCTAGTGACCAAGAATCTGGGGATCGATGTCAAATCCTGCTCTATTAAATGGTCTTATGTCCCTGCACATCCTTTCCCGTTTCCTCGTAATCTGTCGATTGCTTTTGTTTATGATCCTCGGGATTTCCCCTTCTTCTGTAGTACATTTATCTCCTGTCCCCGCCCTCCATCTTTCTCACTTACTCCCCTAAGCAATTCATCCTCGCGACCAACATGAATGCAGACGAGGAGAAGCACGCCAAGGCCCCCTCAGCCGGCTTGGACCGAGTAACCAGTATCGAGTATGTGGAAGCCAGCAACATAGGCTACTTGCACCGACGGCTCAACAATCGTCAGATCCAGCTTATCGCCGCCGGCGGCTCGATTGGAACGGCCCTTTTCATCAGCATCGGCGGCGGACTTGCCAAGGGGGGCCCGGGCAGTCTTTTGATCGCCTACACACTTTACTCTTTTGTTCTCGCGCTGGTCAATAACTCGATTGCAGAAATGAGCACTTACATGCCTGTCGCGGGTGGCTTCGTCCGTCTTGCTGGATACTGGGTCGATGATGCGCTGGGGTTTCTGGCTGGCTGGAACTTCTTCATTTACGAGGCTTTACTCATTCCCTTTGAGATTACTGCCCTGACCTTTGTCATTTCCTTCTGGAACGGAAATGTGACAGAACCGGGACCTACTGCTGGAGTTTGCGCTGCTGTAATTGTCTGTTATGGGTGAGGATCTCCGATCGCAATTATTCCTGCCCCCTTCCTGTTTGGTGCGAGATATAAATTTCTACGGACAGTGTACTGATTTCCTTCCTCTCAGCCTCCTCAACGTTCTTGCGGTGCGATTCTACGGGGAGGCCGAATTCTGGTTGTCTGGGGGAAAGCTCATCCTGATATTCATCTTGTTCGCTTTCACCTTCATCACCATGTGTGGCGGCAATCCCCATCATGACGCCTATGGGTTCAGGTATTTTACGAATCCTGGGGCTTTTGCGACATACCTTAGTAGCGGGGATAAGGGTCGGTTTGAGGGCTTTCTTGCCTGTCTCTGGAGCGCTTCCTTCTGCGTCGTAGGTCCCGAGTACATTTCCATGGTGTCGGCTGAGGCTCAGCGCCCGAGCATTTACATCAAGTCCGCATTCATAACTGTGTATTACCGGTTTTGCATCTTTTTCATTTTCGGATCCTTGGCCGTCGGAATTGCCTGCGCTTATAATGACCCTGCTCTGGTTAATATCTACTTCGGGACTGGCAGCAGCGGCAGCGCAGCCGCTTCACCTTATGTCATTGCGATGCAGAACCTGGGGGTCACAGTTCTGCCTCACATCGTCAACTTCCTCCTCCTTACCTCCATTTTCTCGGCCGGAAACACTTACACCTACGCCGCCACTCGAGCTCTCTACTCGCTAGCTCTTGAAGGCCGCGCGCCCAAATTCCTGCGCTACTGCAACAGGCGCGGTGTTCCCATCTGGTGCTTCTGTGTGGTGATGTGCTTCCCATTTCTGTCTTTCCTCCAGGTCGGCAACGGTTCGGCCAAAGTACTGACTTGGCTGATCGATATTGTCACTGGCGGCGGATTGATCACGTACATAGTCATGTCCATCACGTACCTTAACTACTATAGGGCTTGCAAGGTCCAGGGTGTGAACCGGAAAAAGGAGCGCCCCTACTACGGATACTTCCAGCCATATGGTACCTACATAGCATTGATTGTCCAGGGTATAGTTCTGCTCACCTATGGATACTATGCATTCCGACCGAAATGGGATGTACAGGTCTTCTTCCAGAACTACTCTATGCANGATCTTGGCGGTTCTTCTCTTTGTCGGGTGGAAGGTAATCAAAAGGACCCGATACATCAGGCCTCACGAGGTAGACCTGAAGTGGATGCGGCCTCATATTGATGCGTACGAAGCTACCTTTACGGAGCCACCGGTGGGCTTCTGGACAGAAATGGTGCAGATGGTGGGTTTCCGACGACATATCAAGTCCGAAACTCGTGATGAAGCGTAAATTAGCATCTGCACATTCGAGAAATTTATTATTTTTATTTAAAACTTTACTATAGTACACTACTAGAAATGTTGAAGCTAGCTTGCTTAATGGACTTAATGGATTCGGGGCAGTTTAAACCCCCTGATACTCCATGAACCAGGCGCTCATGGCATTCGGACATCGCCGCACATGAACCACTATGGCGTATGTGGTGATACGAGCTGGCTACAACCTTAGGGAGAAAATGGCACTTAGCTTCGCACGATGGGACTTGGCCTCTTCATGCAAAGGTGCGGCCAGGTTGAATGCTCCGCCTGTGACATTATAGCATTTGGCGTATGTCAGGAGGAAGCGACGACGCGAACCGAGACATTTGCCAGCTATAGCCAGGGGTTCAGCTTGGCTTCCAGCCCCCGAGGGCTTTGAGGCATAGCGCATCCGGCAGGCTCACGCCGTCGGACTTGGGGCGCGTGGCTCCGCTGGAATATTTGCAATTCGGACAGGACCGGGAATGTAATTTAAGTACACATAGCACGTAAATCGTTCCCTTAGGGAGGTTGAGAGTAAATGACTGTGCGAGACTGGTACTTCAACATTAAACTGTCTCCGGCAACCGCAGAATATAGCTCCTAGTAGACCGTCTTGGACCTTACTTTTGCGAGGGACTCTGTCGCGTGACTTTCTTCACATGCAGCATCGCCCCGCAAGTTGACCTGCCAAGTGCAACGGATCAAAAGTGGCGGTCCAATGCCCCCAGCTATCACTGCTGCTGCTGTACCCCGCTGTGCGCCAGTTCGCTGACGGAGGTCGGTGATTCCAGCCACAATCACATCATTTCAATCCAAACCGCTTTTAAAGAGGCGCCTTCGCATGTTCTCTGCTAACCATTCTCTGCTAGCCAAATGATCATGGCTCCCACACTTTATTCCTGGTGGCCCGACAATCGTCCTGGATGTGCTGCTCATGACTGAGTGCCGTAGGGCTTTGGGATAGCCAAGTGTACCTTGATATTACTCAGCGTAGACCAATCGTCTGTAGAGATTTGAATATATATGTCGTATATGAAGGTCTTAAGAGGCCGGAGCATTGATCTACCACTTGAGAACCTTCTCTCTGATTGTAAACTCATTGGTCCCATTCCCAGTACCTTGCTTCCAAGAGATATGCGCGCTCCTTCTAACTGTTGAAATAGCCAACGAGTTTATAGAAGCCCTCCTGTCGGGCGGTATAAGACCATCTTTATCGAGAAATTCCTCTTCAACTTCTCTCGTTGCATCACAGACAACTCCAGACACAAAACTGTTCCAAAGCCCTTCCCGGTACCCAGGGTGTTTTAATAGTAATTGGATAGCTTGTGCTCGTATTTCCGGGGCGCGGCAGTACATTCCCACCTGGATCAGCGGGTAGATAATTCCGATATCGAAATGGAACATGGTTTTAGTTGATGAAAATGAAACTAGCAAGGGCTGGATTGCCGCTGAAAGCCTGGTTATGGACTCGAATTCCTGGATATATGCGTCGTACACAATCTCGGGAGGTGTAAACGTTGACACAAGCCGGATAACGTTCATTGCTGCATGAATGCGCATCATTGCTATGATAAAATTATTATCAGAGTGAGGTTCTTGTAGCGTGAAGTTGGAGAAAAGTTGCACTGAAGCGTTCCTCCACCGCTGAATGTCTTGTAGACATTGGTCACGTTCCTTGACCAGAGCGAGGGGAACTTGATTTTCTGCCGAGACCGCAATGCTGGAGTCTCCTAAACCGGCAGTATCTTGACTTGTCTTGACTGTTGAGAAACCACCTTGTCGTAATGCTGCTTGAATAGGGGCTCTAAAATAGGAATTCCTTCGTGAAAGGAGATCCAAGTATTTACGGCACTCTTCTAAATCTTTGAACATTGATGGCATCGTCTTTATGGCGAGGTCCATGTCCGCTTTCAGCCTCTCCTCAGTTGATCTTTGTGCTTCGCCCAAGAAGAGGAGAGCTTGGAGATCGAGACCGAAATATGCAGAGGACAGATCGTCCTCGATGGTTATTTGCTGTGCTGAATACACAATTCCGGATCTAGTTTCCGTCCTACGCCCGAATTTCCAACGATAGAAGAGATTGACAGCATTTATGGCATGCTGAGAAGCTGACCCATGACGACCTAAAATGCTTTCGACACAGAAGACGAGTAGACCAGCTATCAAAGCGTTTCTGACGTCCTGCATATCGTAATTCAAAGCATTTCTCATGGTTACCAAGGCCCTATCATACTGGATCAATGCGCACTTAAGATGCGAGTCCATGGTTTGCGTCATCTTTAACCCACCCAGTGGAGATTTCCCATAAGATTCAAGACCGCTCGATTTGGTCAGCGCGGCAAGTGCTACCATTGCATGCTGGATAAATGGCTCTGATTCTGCAGCCTGAGGAATAATCCTTCCCCAGATTGTCGTCTGGTGGTGGCCTGGGATATGCGCCGCAAGATTTTCACAGTAGTGACGGAAGTAGCGGCCTTCTTCTTCATTTAAACTCATATTTGAAGGATTGATATGATGCACAAGCCTTGGAGTCGTGGTACCACTTTTGGAGGCCAGTTCGCGCAGCGGAAGCTGGGTTTTGTCAACAATGACAGGAGGGTAACCTTCACATCGAACCCCGAACTTAGTACACCTATCACACACTGGTTTTGTTTCATCGCATTTGACTCGGCGCCTCCTAAATGATATTTCGTCGTTATCAAGACGTTTATGCGCGCCTGCGCAGCTTGACATACCTGCATGTATGACATCCTGTTCTAGATCTAGCCACGGCACTGTTAGTTCGAACCCAGAGGGAAGAGATTAGAGCGGGGAAATGGAAGAATGGCAACATACTTTAGATGGCCCCTGCGAATATATTTCACTTTAATAGGCCCTTGGTTCGAGGCCATGTTTTCCCGCCGATACGAGCCTGTGCCAGCTTTATCTTTATTTGACGTGGATTTTACCAGATTTGATCTTAAAACAGTCCTGCTTACGCCGGCCTCTGCCGGGGAAGAGATTTAAATACTGTCGTCGTTGGGAAATTGCTCGATGGCAGATGTAACCCAACTGCTGGACCGCCAATCTCAGCTCAGTGTTGCTGCTACCTCAGCCGGGGTAGGTGGGGAGTTCCAGTGTCAGACCCTGGATGTCGCAAAAGTGGGGCATGCCCTATAACTTTGAACAGTTAATAAATTGAAATCCTATTCTAATAAAGCTAGCACCCCACATTTCCATCGTCTTTTAACTAGGTATCAAAGACGACAGCAGACCCACCCGGCCACGCCGGCCTACAGATAAACCAAAAGATTCGTTAACGGAAAAAGATTAGCAGCTTGAAATTATAAAATCCAGGGAAGATGTCCACACCAGCAGCAAACCTCATCATAGCACCACCAAGCACCTAACCAGCGCAGTCAATGCCATAATACTATGCATTCACTTAAATATTAGCTAAAAGGATCGTCTTCGGGAATATAACGTACTAGCGGGCGTTTGAACTCTCCTTAATTGGACCATTTATCCTGAAGGACGCCATATTGGTCAAACCCAAAGAATGTCTGAATCCAGGCTCATTATCTACATCGACCTAAATATATTGGCAACTGAAATCACAATTCTGTCTCCATTCCATGACGTGCTGACCGCGTTGCTACTTCCTCGATGATACCGATATTTTCGAGATCAAAAGTCAAGGGAATATGTATCCAAATTCTGCAGCTGTAACCGCGTACGTCAGCACCACAGGTTCCTGCACCGATGATCCGGACCATAGCATCAGAGACTTTCAGGTTCAAGAAATTGTGATATCTTTGAAAGCTTACTGGATCTGGGCTACCTTCCCACCAGACTGCTTTAATCTTTCCCTATGTAGCAGAAATCATTTTGCAAGCAGAAAAAAGGACACTAGCATGAGAAACTCAGGAGATATTAATGGCGGAATTTTGTTGAGTAAATTTTCATAGTATAAGATTCCATGGTTGCGCGTATGGACTTTGTCATGCCCTCTAATCTGTAAGTTAACCTCCTTCTCCGCTTTACGTAGAGTGAGATTTGACTGTCAAAAATTACAAGTCACATTGACCTAAAAAGTAAGCATATATCTTTGACGTAAACTCTAGCCATCAATTAAACTTAGATTCATCTGCAGGGTGCAGATGGCCTAAGCGAATCACAAACTAGTCACTCTCAGAGGAGACAAGCAGGATGAAGAATGATACACTGCATATCTCAAACAAGAGAGTTGAGATAATGCGGGACCTTCTCCCTTATCTGAGCGATTATGTTATGTTGACCCCGTAAACAGAATGATCGCCGTCAGCTTACAATCCAACGCTACATTATGTCTGTTATGTTTTGATCGATTGGTAGTTGTGTGCACAAAGCAAAGCGGGTGGCGTCTCACTAGGACGTATCTGATGCAAATCCCTACACACCGAATTTTCTTATATTTGAGATTACTGAAGTGTTCATGCTCGTAGAGAAACCAATCATATCACACTCCACCTGTGTCGTATCACGTGCTATTACCGTATCGGCTCAGGCTTGCGTTACTTTTCAACTGATTTGTATCCTTCATGATATCGCTGAGAAGGAAGTCCAAACATCCTTATTAAAATTAGCAAATAGTGGGCCGAACGCATCTGTCAAATACAATGCTCCGGTTTTTCTCTTTTCGCGCCCCTTCCGATTCAAGGACAAGATACTTATGTGAATGCGCATCAAAATATATTCTGTAGTTGATCCAGAATATCCGGCTCTCTGGATCTTCACAGCGTCTATACTGGAAAATTCGAGTTTAGAAAAAATAAATAGCGCTTTTATTATTTCTTTTCTCATCCGCCTTACCTTTCAGGGCCAACAGCTGCCCATGTCGCCTTTCGAGCCCGTTGACTGTCGTGATGGTCCATTCACCTTTTCCCTCCATTACCAGAACTTGCCCGAAATCAACAAAATACGTGATTAACTCGAACCCAGTTTCGTCTTTCACCAACCGCTATCTTTTCTGGAAAGCTTGACATAAAATCTGAGCTATAAATGGGGTATAATTTGGACTCATTAAATCAAAAGTATGAAATGCAGCGTTAGAAATATATTACAAGGCTTGTAAAGACAAGCATATGTAGAGGCGCAAATAATCTAACTTTCACGTAAGCTTAATGCTTTGTTATGCTGTTTTGATTATATTGTCCATGGTCAACAAGCCGAGTTCCGGTTCATATTAGCGAGATCCAGATCAGTCATCCTAACCTTTCAGTCTGTACCAATACATATCCTTAACCATGGTGGGGCATATTATTTTTTGGAAAAAGGGAAACTGATGCTGGAGTTGCAGCGCGGTTATATGTTCTGTAGCTACCACCTATGATACAATAATATCACTCCGGGAGCAGTTTAAAGTTAGATAGCACTGCAGAGGTTGCGGATCGGATATCGTCTCGAAGATGGAGCTACGACAGCATCAAATTATGACCTATAATTATCAGTTATGATTATCACTTACGTATAGATCCGTAAAAGATCTTCCCTCCTATTTTCAGTCGTTCAAACAGGGTTCCTGGATTGTCCATGGACCTTGGCCATTCCACAGTATAAATAGCAGTCGAACTTCTCTGACTCCCTAAGAATCCAGCTTAATTCATCTTATCTCTATCATTTACATTCCGAGATAAGTTCTGTTACTACATCTGTTCATCTAAAAGATATCAAAACCTATAATAGATCATGCGCTTTATAGAGATTGCGACCACCCTCGTGGGTCTTCTAGCGACATGTGAAGCTGTCTCGATCCGGTTCCATGCCTTGAATCACTGTCACAAGTCTCCTATCGATGTGGGATGCGCTCATATCCACAAAAACGTATGCTGCGCAATTCATGATACCTACTGAAGACTGGTGAGAGAAACGCCAGGTCTTGGAATTGACTGGTAAAAGCTGACACCTTCACAGGGCTTCTAACATCACTTACGTCGGCTCCACAGACGAATCAGAATAGGGCAAGAGCTGTTAAAGCTTATCCAGTATCAACTGTTCGACCTTAAGCTGAAAACGAGAGAATAACAGAAACGTCGAGACATTAAAGTATCTTGGACACTCATTTGTATTTCGCTGGAACAAACTTTGTTATTTGCATTATCCAACTCCTATACGCTCTTTTAAATCTTCCAATATATATCTATGTGCTCTCTTGGCAGGGTGCAATATAAGTTTTCTGAAAAGTCTCGTAGAATAATAGTCATCGTTCCTGTTAGACTTTTTTCTGCCAATGGGTTGTCTCAGGGCAGCAGGATATAGTACCTTGGTTTTACCACGAGATCACCTACTCTGTTTCTCGCCAGATTGGCCATGGTCCGAAAATAAATTAATGAGGCCAGTTTGTATGACCACAGTCTGGACCAAAAAAGAGCATTAACAGACACCGTTTTGAGATTTTAAAATCTAAAACTTTTAGTAAATTATAACAATTTTTAAGCTATGGTTCAGACCGGAGCAGACCGTGAATTTACGGTTGGGCCACTCTACTAGTAGCAGGATCTTGATGGAAAGAACTACCGTGGTATTCTTACATATCTCGAACAAGCACGGTTGATCAATAAAATATCCGGGAGGAAAGAAAGATTTGAAATGTATACTAGATATACCTTAAGAAAATAATTTGATACGATAAGTAATTATCTCAGATAAGCTGCCATATTTGTGAGTTGTCTGGTGAGGCTAAATTATTCAGCGGGGTGAAGCTTGTGCTGCACCGTAGGAGTCAAGTTTGTGGGTTACCTATGGCTGTGGAGCCTGCAGGATGGCAAAGGACATGCCACTCTCGTGGTAGCATTAATTTCTTCGCCGGTCACCCCCGCGCTAAACAGCGGACAATCTGGAGATGCTGCCTCAGAAGGTGCCATGTCTTTGCCCTTGGGTGTCTTTGTCATAACGCGGTAGGCCAATTGAACGCCTTCGCGCAGCATCAACCGGTCTGCTTCTGTTCAGAGTAGTATTTGGGATCGATGACTGGGTGGTCCTCGGATGGGAGGAAGCAAGAGTGATAGAGCCTCGGGACGTGGGTTGGAGCCCCTTCACAGCCGTTGTCATAATTGCCCCATCATGCGGCAACGGCACGTTGGCACCAAGACCGCCTGCCAGAGCATAGGCATTAATAATTTCCACGTGGCACGTCTCATGTTCTAGGTAATAAAGATCTTATTCCTCAGCTTTGTGTGAGGTACATAAGAAATGTTAAATTCGATACTTAAGCTACCCACTCGTATATGTATTTGACACTAGCAATAGTTCAGCACCGTTGTTCCCAATTTACACAACTAGCAATACATGCCATGGCCATAAAAGCCTGGGAAGAGAGCCAAGTGCATCAAACAATAATTCGAACGTCATCCGATTGGTTCGATGTGGGAACGCAACGAATTCAAAGAGCTAGTATTATCATGATGGTGGATATTGTGCATGCGGTTAATAGATGAACTCAAACATCCTGCAAGGATGTAACCCGTATCCTATATTATATCATATATCGCGGATAATGTTGAGTAACAGGAAGTGCTACCAATGATGACGATATGGGTTGGTGACATATATATCATAGAAACTTATATCGGAAGAGTTGAAGCATGTGTTGAAGAAGTCTACCGGAAGCGCATCATTTGGTTCCACAAACTCGATATCAACACACTGTAAGCATTTCTTAGCCCGTTCTCATGCCGATTAATATCATCACAGATGGGAACTCACGTTATACAGCGAAGCTCCATGCTGCGCTGTCAGCAATACTTGAATAGTTGCGTGATCTCCGACACTAATATTGACACCGGTTGGCGCTGGCACGTATGGGAGGCAGAAAGTTCCAGGATACGGATTATTGCTTGGCCCGTGAATCTGGAAAGGAGTCACGAGTGGGTGTATGAAGTGGAGGGGGCCACTGTCGGGCCCATCTGTACCAAATCCCATGTTGATATATATGAATGCCGTCGCATGACCGACATCGTGTCCTGGCTGAATTGCAATTGCACCGCCGTCGATAGGCCATTTAGTTCTGTTTCGAGAAAGGCCCATGCCACCACCTAGATAAGTAAGAGTCAGCAGAATATTAAACAACAGAAAATGAAAGTAACACGCAAGCCATAGGGTGAACAGTATCGTCAAAGTCTGTAGCCAGGTAATGAGGCAACGAAAGTAAATGAGTGTCTGGGTGCTTACAAGGATATACCCATTGCATAGAGTATGGAAAAGTCTCGTTCTTGATAAGGTTGTTCCCACGATCCCCCGGGTATGTAATAACTGTATGTGAATAAGCTATGCGTGCTAGGACAGAAGTGAAAAGAAATGATAATGGCCTCATTGTCCAATTTCGTCGTATATAGGGGTATGCTAAAGGATAGACGTTCTTTCTGAGTATGTTCTTTCGTAGATAAGGCAATGTGGCTCGAAATAAAAGTATCTGTTGAAATAGAGCGGAGAAAGGTTTGAAAGGATGTTTGGAGAAGAAATGTTATGTCTTGAAAATATTATTCTCTACCGCTACGCGCCGCGAGAAGAATCGTTGAACATAACAGTTTCCAGAATAAGATAGCGCCAGTGTGATGGAACTTCGCGTTCTGCATTTCCTATTGCAATTCGTTGGTCCGCAGTGATAATCATAAAAGTACTAATCACAACTCGGAAGGAAGTATCCAAAATAAGCACCAACGTCTAAATTTAGTCCTCTAGGGGTGAAACAGAAGTGAGGTTGGGCACCGTAAGTTAGCGGCGTGATGGGAGGGGAGGAATACTTAAAGATTTACTGTCTCTATCCACGTGCAAATAAAGTCTCTGCGAGACTGATGAAAGCTATAAAATATTTAATAAATCATTGACAATTTTACAATTACTAGGATTAAAGTCTTCTCCAAGTTGGAGCGTATTCACCAAGAAGGTTTGAAGTTTTTAGCTCGCGTATCTCAGTCAACCCAACATTCCTTCATTCATTTTCCACAACTTGCAACTGACTTTTCTTGTCACCAGGATAGATATGCTTGGAATAGATATCATTGTGGATCTCCGTGGAGATCAGACGATACCATTGGCGTACTATAAAAGCGATTCCGCAGATTTACTGGCAGCGGACTTGGACTCCGTTCGGGGCGGCTCTAGGGACTGCTAATGACAGCAGCAAATGTTCCTATAGGTCAGTTCCCGGAAAGCTGGAGTACAAAACCGAAAAAGCATAACTATTTGTCCCCCAGAGACTCGGCGATATTCAAGGGAGGACGCCGAGAACTAGGGAGTGCCGGCGACGTGCGCTAACTCCGTATACTTAATGTGTCAGAAGCAATAAGCTAAATAACTGCATCCCCCCATCCCACGACCGTGACACTCATAATACACCAGCTCTAGCGGCACTGAAAATTAGTTCACGGTATTAGCAGATACATCGTCACAAAAGTCTTTTAGTTATGTGCATGAAACTTTGTATTTTATTCTGAAAAACGATATTAAATTCTACCCGGGGAGTCTTACTCATAAGTTATATTCTTTAATAATCTTCTCAGCCGCTATTTCTCCAATCACATATGCAACGATCTGGGGATCTATAGACGCGTGTTAGCTAGAAGAACAGTAGTGATAGAGGTAGCCTAATAAAATAGTATACATACGGCCACTATATCTCGAATTAGTATTATTTATATTAAGCTGATAGGACATGCTTAATGCTCACCTAGGAAGCAATGGGGTAACGCTCATATCAGCCACCCTAAGATTATCAAATCCATGAACCTTCAGTTCGGACGATACAACACTCATTTTGTCGTGCGATTTTCCCATCCTGGCACTGCAGCTAGGATGCCAGAGTCCGGCAACATTCTTCTTCATGAAATCCTGAGGGATTATCGTCAGATATTGGCTTCACATACATAAGGCACCATATTGTCTTACTAAGATATCTTTATCCTCAAATGAAACTGGTGCATGAATCGGGTGTTTGCAATATTTCTTCATGGTCGGTGTCTGCATATATTTTGACGCCTCACGAAGGGCTTCCTTCAACGCGAGGACATCATATTCGTGAGTGAGATAGTTAGGACTAATGAATAGTTCGTCAGCTGGATTGGCAGATTTAAGCTTGACCTCGCCTCGGGAAAGTGAATTTTGGAGGGCGACGAAGAAGTTAAAGTAACCGTCGTTGCGATCTTCGAACTTATAAAATGGCGGAAGAAGTGGCCCAGCCTAGTCAAGTGTCAATAGAGACGACATCGTGCGGATGTTATGGCGTACCAGAGCGAATTCGTAACTGGGAACTGTGGGCTTTTTCAAAAGCTCCTGGGTATTTTTAGGTAGCCTCTTAAATTCCTCTGAGCTATATAACATTTCAGCTTTGAGAAAGGCCGTAGGTATAGTACTGTAGTGCTGAGTAAGAGGACCTGTGCTATCGCGAATCCACTGCTCTGATGCGGCTGCTATTTGATCAGGATCAGCATCAAAAGCGGCACGGTCGGAGAAGCCAGCTCTCATGTGATAAGTCAAGAACACTGTTGGATGGTCCGTTAAAGACTGCCCTACGCCAGGAAGGTCTTTAAGAACCGGAATATTCAAATTTTGAAGATGAGCTTTTGGCCCGATTCCCGAGAGGAGTAAAAGACGGGGAGAATCAATCGCGCCGGCAGATAATATGACTTCCTTTTTTGCTGTGACTATCGGACCAGTTAGACAAAGGCACACAAACACAAGTCCAATAGATCAACCCACGTTGCTTTGCGTTTTCCAGTTCAACCCCAATCGCGCGATTTCCTTCCAGGATGATCTTGATAACACGACTACCAGTTAAAACTTTCAAGTTTTCCAAATTTTTCCCTTCGATAAATGCTGAAGCACTAGTTGTACGTCGACCTTTCCATGATGTATGAGGAGGGAGACCGAAGCCAATTGGATTTCCTGAGTTTATATCCGAGTTGATTGTTTGCTATATTTCTTGTCAGTTTATTTTCATCATCATACTTGAGAGTATATACACCAAGCTCCTTTCCGGCATCAAAGATGTGTCTTATCTCTTTTTCAAAATGAGGTCCAACGGAAACATCCACTTCACTATGGGTCAATCAGTGAGAGTCATGACCTATTTCTTGTTGAAGCCTTCTTACCCATCATAGCCATGGTTTTGCCTATCCGGTCGGACGATGGATGCCCACTTTTCAGAAGTATCGTCATGAAGTCTCTCAATCTATTACTATCAATCCAGTGCTCTGTTAGCAAATTGATGATGTGCTCACCTTCTTAACCTTTTGGAGAACAGAATCAAAAGACCAGACCTTGTCTCCGACTTCTTCCGCCCAGTAGTCAAATTCGTCTCTCGCACCTAGAGACCAGACCTGAAAGTTTACTTGACTGGATCCCCCCAATCCTCGACCGCGAGTTTGAGGTATCTCTCGTCCGTCAAGATTCTCTTGGGGAGTTGACAGATAGCCGTAATCCAAAGTGGGTTGTTGGAAAGCTAATAGGAACTTATCGTATGTTCGGCGAAAAGATAGAGCATCATTATTGTCTCCTGTCTCTAATATTGCAACAGTGCATTTCGAGGCTGTTGTAGCGAGTCGTGAAGCTAGGAGACAACCTGCAGTTCCACCTGGATGTATAGATGAGTGTCAGGATACGGTTAGCCCTACATAAGACTTACCTCCTACAATAATGAAATCATATTCATCTGCCATGATCCAATAACGTAGTGACTTTGAGCCAATCTTCTTTTTACAGATGCTGCAGTTGTTTGGGCTGGTTTGCTTCTACGGAACTTTGTGAATGGAATCGTGATTAACCTTTACTTCACCTTTTGATGTGGTCGAGAATCTAGTCAGGGTCTAGTATAAATAAGATTTCAGAGGGGCGACTGTGACCAGCTACCCTGTTTCAAATAATTGTATAACTCATCGGAACGATGCATCCTAATGAGCTTACTGATTGTCCATAGAGGATCTCATGCCCGTTGGCTGACCCATTCGATCTTGATCGAGCATTACGGTGTAAGTCTTGGCATCGTATGTCAGTCAATAGTGAGATTGATCACTGAACGGAGAGTCAGCCAGACATAAAGCAGTGGCAAACGCAGTTTATTAATCAACTACGTCCTTATAGCACACATAAAGAGAGAAATATCCAGGGATTGATTCCACATCACAATTAGAAATGGGGTTTGTTGTTTAATATGCAGTGAAAATTATCAATACCTAATTAGAAAGGCACATTATCTTCTTACTAACCGTTGCCATCGCTCCCGCTCGGTGTCAGTTAGTACACTTAACAATTTCCCAGCATTATGTTGAGATGTTCTGATAGGGTGTTCTCACAGGATCTTCACAGGAGAAACCTGTAATTATTTGATGATACATTTTAACTGATTGACAGAGGAAATACGCCGGGGGCGCTGAAATTGTGGCGAACTACCCTGATCTCACCTACGTTAAGATACATTAAGGCCTAATGAGGTAAGTGCTTAGGCAATTAGTGATAAAAGCCACCACCCCAAAATCTGTCATTTTTTCCTTAATCCGACATTGAATTATCCTTTTCCTAATGTGGTATAGAACCTTCGTTCTTAATACGAGTAAGCTAGCTATTACCGCTTGAGGCAGTGCGCCAGGTGTGTTTATTATTTCGTAACATGCCGTAGCGGTGGAGGAGCAACCATTTTTGCCTTCTATTTATCTGTCTTCCGCGTTGTGATTCTTAACCACGGTCTCATTTGACCCAGAGGCGTCCATAGATTCAAAGTGGCGAATAATCATCAGCCAGCAAACTAGGCGCTTTCACAAATATGACTTTGGACCATGAATATTTCTTACTGGCCGCATTATGATTTCGTGGTTACTAGATATACCGGACATAAGCCATAAACTTTTTATGAGCAATAATGGTATGGGTCAGGGTTATTTATACTGAAGAAATCTATAATGCAAATTCCTCATGTCAACTATATATTTATCCTGGATAGAAAGTAAATAATATACAAATGCTGGAGCGTAGACTTTTCTCGCATTGCTAATATGCGCGCATGGAGAGCTGTGAGGGAGGATATAATATACACAATTCTGGTGAGAGATGTGGACGTCCAAACCTCTGAGTAGAACCGTTGTGGTAGAAAGGGGAGATTTCAGTTTGGAGGATACGGCTTGAGCTCCGGATAATCTGGTAACTTCCAGCCGCCTCTCTCATCCGTTGTGAATATTCTGAGGAGCTCAGGGATACGAAGAAAGCAGAACAGCCATGCAAGGAATCGGAAACAGTTGACTCCCCACTGCGTCTTTGGAATAGCCCACCGTAGTAAGAGTGGATACACTTTTTGGATCTCATTAATGAACGGCCGTAATTTCTGATCGTATTTTGCAAAGGCTTCGGCGAGATTGTCAGGACTGCGATTGATTTCGCCAGCTAACACGTATGCGCCGACAAGACTGCTGGAAGTCCCCATGCCAGACAAGGGGGATGGGCAGTGTGCGGCATCACCTAGGAGTACTACACGGCCTTTATGCCATGTGTCTATACGGACTTGGACCACATCTTGACAGTAGAAGTTTTCTGTGCTCTTCAATCCCTCCAGGAACCGATCTGTCTCCCATCCCGCTCCGCGAAATTTCTGCGTCCAAAATTCTTTTTGGCTTTCCACTGGAGCTTTTGAAATTCCCTGCAGGGCTTTCGAGTCATCCTGAAGCATAAAGTAGACTTGAGTTTCCGTCGGGTTGTGGCTTCTGCGCATAATCATTCGACCGCCCGGAGCCAAGTACGACCTGGCCAGGTTATTGTCTGTCTCTATGCGAGGTATGAACCAGTAGGCGACGTACATGCCGAGCCGTAGATAAGGATCGGGAGAGTCAGGCGGCAGAATGGCCTTGCGAATTCGTGACCCTTGGCCGTCTGCTCCGACCAGGAGGTCATATGCGTCGGACGACCCGTCAGAAAAGTAGGCGACGACTTGATGGTCATCTTGCTCGAAACGCTCGACCGTCTTACCGAAGATATACTCTACGTCGTCCTTTGTTGCCTCATATAAGACACGCACGAGATCACCCCGCATAATCTCGTATTCAGATGTGATACTCTGTGCGCCCTTCCCGGATTTATTGGCCAGAATTGTCGCCTTCGCATTGCCTTGGGAGTCGATTATGGCGAAGCCGGCTTCATCGACTAATTTGCTGCGGATGATGCCCTCCAGTCCCATGCGCCTGACAACATCAATGCCTTGAGCGCGAAGGTCGATCTGCACTCCTGATGCTCTGAGAGCGGGAAAACGTTCGACGACGACGACTTGATGTCCACTGCGGGCGAGCCAATAGGCCAAAGCAGGTCCCGCGCAGCCACCACCGCAGATGAGGACTTTCAGAGCGCCCATTTCAATTAGGACTAGCTGCAAAACAAGCTTAAGTGACCAGATGAAGAGTCAAGTGGCAGCTCAACTGGCAGAAGGACAAGGTGCATACGGACGTACATAATATATCGTATCGTTCTGTGTTGATGCCTGCCAGGCGGCCCGCATGATCGTGAGTCAGACAGCTGATGCGCCGCGCAACTGCAAAAGATAATGCGGTGCGACACAAACATCCGGCCGAGAATAACAATTCCTGGCCAAGATGAACATTCGAAACTTAGACATACGTTGCACTCGAGCATACGGTTAAAAGTGGATTACGTGTTCCACATTTCTTCAGTGGCCCAGTGGCCCTAGATCCATCGCGAATTATTGCTTATTTGTGGCATCCCGATCATGTCCAGGGCTTCTCCAATCAAGAATCGGGCCAATTGCTTACCCGGTCGTACCTACAGGTGGGCTCGGATCCGAGAATCCTTCGTCATTCCCCCTACATATTGCTGAGGGAGAGACTGGGAAGATCAATTATAGTGTTTATTACGCGTGTAACATTCATAACAGTGTTATAGTTACTCAGATCTATTCCCACTGCAAGTTTTAATAATTACTAAAATTACCGACTGTTGTTTGCCTTGGAGGCTTAGAAGGTACGTCCCTCAAAAAACCTTTAAAACCGTCGACTATCTGCCGAATAACTCGCTTTGCACTCTTTTGACAACAGGAACAAGAACTTTCCAGTTGCTTATTTGCGACACCGCCTGGAGTTACGTGATACTAGATATCACATGTCCTCCGTAGGACGGTTTTGTTCCACAATAATAAGGCAGCCGAGGAGCATTGAGGTAACCTGCCTAAAATTGCAAGACGCCAATAAACGCAGCCAAGCCAACAGCCCACGCCGGACCATATATTCCATATCGAACCTTGTGAAGTGTATCCCACTTCTCTATCAACCTGAGAGCTTCTGATTCTTCCGTGGGCGTTAGCTCTGCTTTTTCATCCAGCTGCTTAAGTGACTTTATTGTTGGGAAGATCATCAACGGAGTGTAAATAAAGACCGAGAGGGAGATGACCGCTGATGTCGCAGACAGAGTCCTGAGAGTCCCCGGCGGGAGGAGTGGAATAGCCGCAACATGCAGTGCGGAAGTTAAGAGTGTCCCTTGGATAATGTATTTCTGCTGTGGTCAGCTACTGATAAGCCAGATAGTGTGTATCGCAGGCACGAAACGGAGTAACCCTCACTGTAGCCTCATCAAAGAACGCCTGCCAGACACGCAGCTTCTGTTTTCCGTTTAGCCCAGTTTCTCCGAGTTGGCCCTTAATGATCGGCAGTGGGCCTGTCAGAGAGAGCCCAATGTTACCAAAGAACATGGATGATGTAGTCAGGAGACCTAATCCCAGAGGATAGGCGCCATAAGGGACCCCATTAAATATGGCAGACATCTTGCGTAGGATGTAGAGCGATATGATTAAAATTCTCGGACTTATTGCCACAAATACAAGCAATTTGAAGAATAGATTTACTTGTTTCGTATCTGGGAAGAATACAAGCCAGCCGTTGTGGCACAGCAGAAACGAAGGTTTCAAAACACGTGCCTCTGCTGGAAGCTACTCTTTGGGTAGATTATTGAGCCGCTCCGAACGTCGCTGAGTAAGCGCTGATTTAAATCTCTTTGTCAAAAACGATATAGAGTTCTACTCCGTCATAACGCAAAGGGAGCTTGATATCTCATAGAGTTCCTGTGACTTCTTGTTGATTTGATTATCTCTTGTAAACGCGCTGTCGCGTTGTTATCAAGTGATACTAAGAACGTAGATGCATAGAGTCAGTAGTGGCGCTCGTAGCCAACAAGCAACTTCCTAGATTCAAGAATCGAGTAGTCAGTCTGACTAGCTATTATATGGATCATTCTGCTGCTCGCATGGTGGATGCTGGTATCTGGGCAACTGATTCGGGTGAGGAGCATTTGCGGTCGGCCGGATTGGAGTTTGGACTGGAAATACATACAAAACTATATCAACAGCCCCACAGCTCTTCATTTTTGTTTGCCATGGTGTTATTAATTCAGTTGACTCTATTAGCATCAGATTTTTATTTCCCTCGCTCCAATCCGGTGGGCTCGGTTTATACTCGGGCTCTTGACAAGTACTTCAATATACCCGAAGCACAACCATGGATCCAAGACTGAATGAGGGTGCTCCTGAATTGATCAACAGAATTGTTGATTTTCTTCCCCTAGAGTCAGTGGCTGCCCTTGCACTCACATGTCGCTACTTGTGTCACCTACTCAAGAAAAAGTATTTAGATCCGCTGTGGCATTCTCGACCTTCTCGCCGTAGATACCCATGCCGATCTTACCGCCGATTTCATCGCGCTAATTATCCTCTTGCATTACTGTTTGGGAGAGACTTACCGGACCACATCGCTTGCTTTCATTGCAAATGCTTCCATTATATCTCCATCGAGACTGCATCACAATATCGCCAAATTTCTCGCCCATATTTTTCTCAGGTCCATACTGCTTGCTCCTTTAATTATGGGTTTTGGGAGAAGACCGGGTCTTGCATATCATATTTCTTTGCCCCTACGGTATTTTTTATGGGAATGAAGCGTCATCGGCAAGGACAAGATACTTCCGCGCTTCTGAGTCTGTTATCATCAAAGGAGCTCCGGTTGTTTTCACGTTCAATTGTCGAATGGAACCACTTGTCAGTTCGCATCCATAAAAATAGATTCCTTGTTCGATATCAGACCATATCGACGCCAGCTCCAGTAAAGCCTATTGCTTCTAAAGACTTCTGGCACCGGCGGGCGTGTCCCCACATGGAGCTCACAGCAGATACAGACGGAAGAGGGTTCCATATATGTAGGGCGGGAAAGCGGTCGCAGACGACCGTACGAAGGTTCACTCCATTTAATAAAGAGGAAAGTGAATGGCTCTCACGACGGGAAAGTCCTTAGATGGAGGCTTAGCACCCATGGGAAGAACCATCCAGGCACGTTTGATGCCAATGCCGATTTTGTCTGACTGAGATCCAATTCAATTATGACAAGCTTATAATGGTAGTCCGTCCACATTCTGCACAGTGTGGAAGGATCTCGGAGAGGGCGCATCACATCTGGATCCTGACTGGCAAAATCATTTGGTACTTCCTCAAAAACCCATAAGGGTTAATTTTGAACCGGGATCGATCCGTTCTGCTTTTGAACGACGTCACGGTTTTAAGCAGGACTCAGTAATAAGCTCTTCAGAAGCAGCTGATATGTTGAAGATTAGCAAGGCCTTCCATTTTCATAACAGATATGTAATTAGGAACGCCATTTCTAACTTTTTCAACCGAGAAACTGGATCAGACAAGGCCCTCGGTACTAAGAGCACAAAGAAGATCAGGCAGATCCGGAATGCATTTTTGAAGTTTTTCGGAAGGGAAAAGGAAGATGGGTGCATTACAAAACGGAAGGACCAGTATGTCGGATGCAAGGCACCGTCACAGTTGTACTGCCGTAGGAGTGAACATTACTATAAATTCTGGTAGCTGATCAACGTGTTCTGATTCTGTGTAAATGAATAGAACGAATATAATTGGTTACGCAGCATCCTGTCGAGTTTGTCCATGCAATAATGTAGACACACTGGTTATGCATGGAATGTGGACCTCAGCTTTGCCTCAAGCTGTTTACCTTCTGGCCTGGGATAACCAACTGTCTTACACGAGATGCCGCAACAGCTTCGCTTGGGGTGGAGGAGGCTTATCTGGTGCCGAGTGTGAGTTATCGCTTGCCGAGGGGCGGGCTCCTAAGGACAGGATTTGAGCACTTTCCGTTGCTGTTGCACGCTAGCATTTCCGGCGGTGCGTCGCCTGTCAACATGAGTGCGCGTAACCTCATTCAACATGCTCCTTTGAAATAACTGCACACGCTGTAGTTCTTCGTCTAACTGCATTTCATTCTTCGTTCTTCACTCTTCGAAGGACAAATCCTCCCTCACACCATAACCCGAACGATGTCTAGTTGTGTTTGCACTCCCAACGAAATTTGCTCGGACCATGACAAACCCGCAGCGAGACCACTCGAGACACTCGAAATCCGGACACAGCCTAGCCTGAATATAGCTAAGTATCCCAAATGGATCGGCCGGAAATTCGAACCTGATGGCACTGTTATAGGCTTTCCGGGGAACACAATCCTCAGCCGTATTCAGCCAGCTGACTAGTTGCACCCAATTCTTTCCGACATCCACCAACAACTTCTGCAGAGTGAATTCGTTAGTTATTTCGCCATGCTACCTCCCTCGAGCTATCATGTTACCCTGATGGAAGGAATCTGCGACGCGAATCGAACCGCCGCCAGCTGGCCTCGAGATCTCTCTCTCCAAGCAAGCCTCGATGAGTGCAACGACCTCTTTTGGGAGAAGCTCAATTCAGCCTGTCAAGCTGCGGCCGGGCTTTCCTTTCAAATGATCATTGAAGGATGGCGCCCTCTTGAAAATGGCATATCTCTTCGTGTGGTACCTGCAACCCCTACGGACACCATGCGATTGAGATTGTTCCGGGACTATCTTTCGGAATCTTTGCAGCTCCGGCATCCAAAACACGACAGTTACGACTTTCATATCAGTTTAACTTATTCATTACGGTATTTGTCTCAAGACGAGGAAATGAGGATTTTAGAATTTCTGCAGAAGCTAGGAGAGAAACTGCCCCGGTTTATCGAGCTGAAGTCGCCGGAACTTTGTGCCTTCGACGACATGTTTGCCTTTCGTCATCTCTGCTTTGTTGAACCGTCTATTTCGGTATAGATATATTTTGGATAAGCCATTATTGGAAGAGTTTCTGTATGCCATGGTCTCCCTGCACCATCAAGGATATTGCATTCGAAGGTCGTCATACATTCTATTCCGATTATTGTTCTTAGACTACTGAGGGATTAAGATGGTTGCAGGACTTCCTCAGTACCCCCCAAGAGAAATATAATGCAGTGTTAGAACGGCCGCTGGAGTTTTGCTTTGCTGGCGCGTCAGAGTTCAAGTCATCCTAATCTCCCAGGCAGAACAATCTCTGGAATGCAGACACATCTTGAAAAGTACAGAACTCAACGGCACCCAGCTCAAATTCTAGATGAAGTAGGTCAAGATGTGGGGCCAGAAATTGTTCAAACTTGTCCACTTCATGTTGTTTCCAGCTGCCAAATAGATACGCTATGCTTATGTGCCACGAATAGCTTTGGTGTCCAGGCTGTCTAAAGCCCATTATATCTGCAAGACGGTCCTTTAGTCTGCGAAGGCGCATTTCCTCGTCAATGGTCACGCCTGCCACAGTAACCGCCGCTGCAGTTCCAAACAGCTTGAATCCTGTCGTTCGGATTTTGTAGGGAGGCCCAAGGCCTTCCTCCCCCAAATCGAAATCGGCGGCCCTGAAGCGTGTCGCGAATTCAGCCGTGCATTCGTCCAACGATTGCGGATTCTTTCCTGGGGGCCAGCGACCTGGATCTCTTACGGCATCGCACACACCGCCGACGATGGTTACGTGCCATGACGAATTGGAAAGGATAAAGAGACGATTGCTGAGAGGGTGCACGCGCAAGGCATTAACAAGACCATTCAGCCCAGGAAGAAGAGGGCATGAATGAGGCAGGTTACACAGCATGGTATTTCCAGGAAATGGCACTGGGACGCCGTTTGTAGAAAACTTGTTCAGGACATCAGTAAAGGCTAGACCATCGCTTCCCATATTTGACACGGCGACGACGTCGATAGTCCCCTCATAGAAAACGACCGAGGTTGAAATATATTTAGGCAAGAAATATCCAGAATTGTTCTATTCTCCCGGTGTTTTGGTTTTCAAGGGTGGCCAAGATGGTGAAGCACACGAGCTAGTGGAGGCGACTCGGGATACCTCAGACCCAGTGACTTGAGCTGAAAATTCAGCTCGACCAGAATAACAATCAGTGACGGTCTACTCGTACAGGTAGCGCTCGGCAACAGATAAGATCTCGGTACAAGATCAAAGCTTCAACAGTGATGATCCACGCGAGGGTCGGCTGGAGATAATGCTCTGTCGGCAAGCGATAACGCAATGATCCACTTCGTCACTCTAGGGCTCTGCACCCATCTGAAGCAACTCCCACGTGTCGAGAGTGCGCCTTTTTGTGGTGGCCTTCCGTGGTACCCTTGCCGTAGTGGCATTATACAACGGTTCGGGCTCGATACTATGGTAGATCTATTGAGACTCACGCTGAAAAAAACATAAGAGGCCACCGAGGTTGCGATTATTTAAAGAGCGGACACATGGAGCTCGCGGTGAGGTGAAAAATTAAATCACCAGCCATTCCACCATTCTATTTCGATATTACCACTATCGTGTGAGAATATCTTCTTGTGAATCTGACACCATGGAGACCAAGGAAGCTCTACCCAGTCCGGAGGTCGAAGTAGCACCTACAGCTTTCAAGAAGGACCCTCAATTTATCGCTGATTTGGAAATTGCTACAGTACAAGAGCACGAGTTGGGATTCTTTGAAGCTGTCAAGCTCTATCCAAAGGCAATATGCTGGAGCGTTGTGATGTCCACGGCTTTGATCATGGAAGGATATGACACAGCACTTCTCAAAAGTTTGTTTGCTTTGCCATCTTTCCTCAAAGCATATGGTGGAAACATCTCAGCTCCATGGCAGGCAGGTCTCACCAATGGTTCCTCCATTGGCCAGCTTTTCGGCCTGCTCATTGCCGGGCAGTTGAGCGAGCGTGTCGGCCCCCGAATGATCATGATTGGGGGTTTGGCCTTGGCTACAGCCATAATTTTCATTGAGTTCTTCGCTCCCACTCTTGCGGTGCTTGAAGTTGGTCAAATCCTTCTAGGCAAGTGTATATCCGATACCACAACCGGATTCTTCTGTTTTGCTAATGCGAGGGATGTAAAGGTATCCCGTTGGGGATAACACAAATGATACCTGTTGTATATGCCCTTGAGATATCGCCCATGGGTCTACAACCCTATCTGACAACTTATGTCAATCTCTCCTGGGTATGATCATGCTTCACCGTGGCAAAGCTTCCCTCAGCTGACAGGAAAATGGAAAGATCCTCGGTCATCTTCTCGAGTTGGGTGTTCTACGTGGTGTCCTGAACTTTGAACACAGTCGCTGGGCATATCGTATTCCATTCGCGATACAGTAAGTTACCAAGCCATCTATACCCTCATGAACGAAATTGTCACTGAAGTTTTATAGATGGTTTTGGCCACTTGTTTTAATCCCGCTGATCTTTCTCGCGCCGGAATCGCCGTGGTGGCTGGTCCGAAAAGAGCGATATGAGGAAGCTAGGGCGGTATTCAATTCCTTGACAACGCAACAAAACATCCATTTTGATGTTGACAAGCACCTTGCTCTCATAATCGCCACAACAGAACATGAGCGTCAGGTCAATTTGCAGACGTCCTATGCGGCCTGTTTCACTGGAACTAACCTCCGACGAACGATTATTGTTGTTGCATGCTATAGTATCCAGCTCTTAAGTGGTAATACTCTCCGAGGCTACTCGACATATTTCTTTGAACAAGCTGGGATGGCTACGGTCCAGGCATTCAATATGTCAATGGGTGGAGTTGCATTGAGTATCTTTGGGATGATCATGGCTGTAAGACACCAGAATCCCTCTTCCATCCTTCCCTTAGCCGTGATTGAGTTCTGAATCAGCTTCTGACATAATCTATTATCATAGTGGTTTCTGTTGCCCCATTTTGGTCGACGTTCAATCTACATTGGAGGGCTGTTAGCATTACTGGCGATCTGGATTGCAGTTGGGGCACTCGGAATTCCTCATCCTGACACCGGGTTCACCTGGGGGATTGGGGCGCTTCTTCTGGTTTCATCCTTCGTATACGACTTTACGATCGGACCGGTTGCGTATGCCTTTATTTCGGAAGTTCCTTCCTCTCTTCTGCGAAGCAAATCGGCTTCTATCGCTCGATGGGTGTATTCCGTCGTATCTATCATCTCAAACATAATCACTCCGTACCAGCTCAACAAGACTGCATGGAACTGGGGTGCTAAAGCTGCTTTCTTCTGGGCCGGAGCTACGCTGTTGGGTCTTGTGTTTACATTTTTCTATATTCCAGAAACCAAGGATAGAACTACAGCAGAACTTGATATCCTATTCGAGAAAAGAGTTCCGTCGCGGAAGTTCGCACAAACCTCAGTCGATATTTCCGATGCAGCGCCTGTCCCTACAATTTAGCGTTTATGATACCGGAATATTGAGAAGAGAAATATGGAAACTCACATTCTTGAGTAAATACAGATGTTTTTAAAAACCTAATTAATTTACTTAGTTGGTTTATTATAAAACTCTAATAATCATTATTTTCAATATTTGGAGGCCTATTACTTAACATTTGTCTATGGATGAGCTATTACCAACCTTGATTGTATTGCGAAATTTCACCAGGAACTCCCGCTGTTATAGGAACCTCAACCTGAATATCCGAAAAAAACGCAGGTATGGCTTTTAGCCGGCAGCCGTGCGAAGGAAGCCATAACGCATTACACTTCGAGTACAAGTATTACTAAAGTTGCTGTAAGAAAGAGTATATAATAGTAGTAGACTAATACATGTCATCAAAGCATGCAATATTATGTGGCAGACAGAGCGCTACGTTCCCCTTACAGTCACGGTATATGTCATTACAAAATTAAGATCAAGTGAGTTTTTCAAAAGTACCATTTCTCGAAGCGACGACGAATATTGTGGAGCCAGACTATTTCCCGGGAATACCAGCATTATTCGCCGTCTGAGTATCAGCCCTCGCAGACAGCCTTTAACGAAGAGCTGTTAGACATGGCCAAGTAAATATTGGACACATTGCAATATATAGATACCCGTAGCTCCTGAATAGTTGGCAATCCATCTAACTGAGGGAAAGGCAAAGAACGTTGATAAGCTAAGTAATATACGACAAAATATATCTTCGATCGCTGTTCGCATGTGAACCTAAAGATAGAGCCCTCCGTGGCCTACAAGTACAAAGGGGGCCCAGAAACGGGGATGGGTGAAATCTGTATCCACAAGATCGATCTCGTCAATTGCATATTCAATGGAGTAACGCGCCTGCCTATTAATCTTGCTTGGGATCTGATTCTGGTTCTCGGCCTCTTTCCACTCAGCAAGGAGCTGCTCGAGAGTTGCTTTTGTTGTGGATTGGTTCATTTGATATAGTTCCACCTGAGCCTGACGGAAACACTCCGCCAAATTGTTTTCTCGCTTGACAATGTTGCGATGAAAGAAGATTAATAGAAGCATGGATGCAAGATCATCGACGCCCCATAACCCGCCAAGAAAGGACGATGCTCCGGAGGCGAGGACTGCGTGCGAGAAACCAAGCATATCATTGCCGATGGTGTGCTCTCCCAGCCCACTAACACAGGACCCAAAAACGACCAGTGCAGCCTTACTGCGTAGTTTGGCTAAGTCATGAACTTGAAACTTTTCCTGTAATGGAATGTAAGACTGCCATGCGGACTCTGCATTTTGAACACCGTGTGATGCGACGTGTACAATGTCTGAAGCCTCATAAAGCTTACCAAAGTCCTCGTGTGATAACGAGCCAGAGAATTGTGGGAGAGACTTGTAAATCCGGGCAATGTTCACTGCCTCCATTCCCGCTAAGTGTATATCGTTGCCACTTTCATCGTGCCTGTTAGGATTTGTGAGCACACTGACTAAAAGTGCTTCATACTTTTGACTTTTCTCAGCTAAGTACGCAAGGGTTGTCAGGCTGGGAACTTGCCAAACTCCCTTCTGAAGGAACAATGGTTTGTCGTCCAGCAGTAATGCCGAGAAAGGGAACCTGTGCAAAGATCGTGAGGGTACAAATAGTATTCCCCGGCTATGCCGGATTGAAGGTGCGACTGGATCGAGGATCCATGTGGACAGCTGCTTCAGCATCGGCATGTATGTTTCCTCTTTTGGAGCTCTGCCGTTGTCGAGCAGATTCAAGAAACGGAGGACTGTGCGCTCAAACTCAAAGTCTGTCACGTCGCTGAGATGAATATGTTCGATCCCTGAGGGGGTAATACTCAGAAGGAGGAGGCCATCTCTCGATAAATTGATATGGATACATAGGTTATCAGCAGGTATACCGCTGTAAAGTGATTTGGGGTTGATCTCAGAGTTTGCTTGGTCCAGATTAGAGGCAAAAGCGAAAGATGCCTGCTCCAATACTGCTAATACAGAAAACACGTCACTGTGCCCCAGGCCCAGCTCAGCTGCTAGCTGTTCAACCATGAGGTCACGTTGCTCAGGTGATAATTTGGATGCTTGATCAGCTTGACGAACTTGAAACATATTGGTTGCCAGCTCTCTTAGTTTGGAACCTTTGTTGGTCCCTATGTGTTTCTCCACCATCAACAGATCTACCACCGCTCGCGACCGCCATTGTTCAAGGTAGAAAAGTACTTGATCCTGCCAGCTAGATACTTGAAGTCTCATACCACTGGCCAAGACTTTAGAGTCCGCAGCTTTGTTTGAGATCCTTGCTAGGCCAGCAAATAGTTCTCCAGAATAAGTGGTGTTAAGAATGCTACGCCGAGCATCCGGGTCCAAGAGAGTTTGGCGACGCTGGTTGATAAGTTGAAGAGCGCAGGAGTATTCTTCATAAGCTCCGTTGAATCGTCCATTGTGTTCATAGATAGACGCAATCCAGACATGGGCCTGCCAAAGATCGTCATTATTCTCAAGCGTTAATCCCCTTGGAAACTGTGGGAACACGTTTTTGACTTGCTCCAGTTCTCTTAGCCCTCTATTCCAATCTTTAGATAAAAAGCATCTCGCGATAGAGTGCCATGCCAGATGACTTTGAGCTCTGTTAGCCAAGGAGAAGATTGACTGCAACGGGCTTGCAGTGTCCCAAGCCTCATGAAACATCGGAACATCATTATCGAGGACTTGGCGTGCTTTATCAAAATCTCCAAGGTAGTTGAATACGGCTATTCGTAACTCGGCTACCAGTATTTGGTCTAAAGCTGCTGGATTGAAGCTGTCTAAGCGCAGCAGAAAATTCATGAGAAAAGTCTCGGGGATCTCAACGTCAGCGTTTTCGATCAATGCTATGTGCCGATTCCGAACTGCCCGATGATAGTCGGATGTGACATCTACAAGTGACACCAAGCTCTGTCGAATTCCATCAGCTAGTGCGGCATTCGCTCCAGATACATGAGGGCAAGGTGTTGGTGCGCTCGAGCCGAGAATATTTTGGCACACTCGATGAAATCTGAGCCAAACATTGAAGCGTATGCTTTCTACAGTCCCAAGATATTTATCTACTGGAGGGATGCTATTCGCCATTTCGTCAAGGCGCTGCATGGCTCGAATAAAGACGCTGAACCCTTCTCTGAGCAAAATCTCTGAAAGCCTAGTACCTCCGAGGCGGTTAAGTAGCGACGAATGAGCTATGATTGCTCGAAGTTCAAGCAGGGGATCGTTGAGACTTGCAAAGCACGCTGTTGCACAAGCACAGCACAGGGCCGCTTTGAACCTACCGGAAGCAGATTCCATAGAGGTTAGAAATACTAACCGACCAAACCGGAGCATTAGAAGACCGAGAAATTCTGTCACTCCGTGATTATGAGAATTGGCTCCCCAGTCTCCAATCCTGGATGCATCCTCGAGTATGCCAGACTTTTTTCCGAGACTAATTTGTAGAAGAAGTTGATGCGTACGAGTAATTTGAATGTTTATTGAATCTCCCTCAAAAAAACCGATGGCTTCCTCCAAGTGTGAGGCTGCTGAATGAAAGAGCGAACTTGCTTGTTGCGAATTTCCAGCTCGGGCTGCGTCCATGGCTGCGATATGATCGATACAGCCATGTCGAATTTGAACAGCACCCTTTCCTCGTTTAGATCCGCCTTCTGCGAATAGATCGTAGGCAGCTTGATAATCAGCATTCGCATTTTCATTTCTTCTCAAGGGATACTGAGCCTCAGTAGTGTCCCAATTGTCATTATCCCATCCCAGATCGTCGTCAAGAGTTATCAGATTCAACGCTATGGGACTTGTGAACGGCGGGGAGACGGCTGTGTCACCCTTTATTAGTTTACAGTTAGCAGCGCCCGTGAAATCATTCTTTGCCAAATACGTTTCACAGAGACTTGCTAAATCCGAAGATGAAGCCTCAGATCCTCTCCCAATTGACCATTCGAGAGTTAGTCGGTTGAGGTATCCAGCAGTCTCGTGAAGCCCTAGCCGCTGTGCTGCTCTCACATCTCTGGCAGGGTACGGTTCGGTTGACCGCGACACAATGGCCAGCGTAGCCGTATCCTCTTTTGAATGCCACGGTGGAGTTGGATGACACGGATGAGTAGGATGCGCAAACCTCCAGAGGTTATCAACAAAGCGAGAGTGGTTGATGATCACATCACTTTCTAGTTTATCAAGCTCAGTCCATCCCCGGTCTATTGATCTTAGTCGTTGCTGAGATAGAGAATCTCTGGCCAGATTCAACCCCCGTGTCTTCAGAGTTCCAGAGTCGCTATTTAGATCACGTCGAAATCTCAGATATGGAGGTATCCGTTTTTGCAATAGCACGTAGAATTGGTAATTGACACAGCGGGATTTCCAGCGCTCGTCGCTATGAGCGTCAGCCAACTTGTACAGATCATTCAGATATTGTTCAGCGGTTGCAATCTCCCCGCGCATGGCTGCATCGATGCTTTGTAGCAATAGTAGTGGCGCCTCATCCTGCAGGGAGGACGACACAACTGCTTCAGAGACGAGACTCCTGAGTTTGTCCCCGATGCGCTTGAAATCCACTCGATACTCTTCTGCAAAGATAGTTCCACCAAAAAAGGCCGATATCTCCCGGAAATCCATGGAGCAAAGATTTGATGTGGGGCGGCGACTACCGATAGGAGAAGGCTAGGCTAGATGTGATGCTGCGCAGAAGATAATTGTGATCGCATCATAAATAAATTCATCCGTATAGTGTATATTATCAGGAAGATAAGATGTGATGCTTAAGGTGGCGTGACGAAACTCTGTTCGTGAGGCTGTTGCTGCTACTCCACGATGCGGCTGAGCGTTCGGTTCGTTTTCAGCCACGACGTGAACAGAATCTCAACCCCTCTCCAGCCTTTGTCAACCACTTCTATACGGTAAAGTGACACTCTAGTCGTAAATATGAGCCCCAAGGATGAACCAACGTTCTATCTCTACAACACCGGCTATGGACCAGAGGTCATCACCTTGGGAACACTCGTTTACCGCAATTACGCCGTCCCGGACAATCGTTTCATAACTTTCCCACAACTAAGGTAAAGGACGTAGGAGACCCATTGTGCTGTAGCAAAGTTGATCTGACCGAGGGTGCGTACAGGGAAAGCGAGCTGGCTGATAAAAAACTCCTATCTGTACAACCAGTCGAGGGTAGCTTTACGAGGACGGCCCATCGGAAATACGGATTTGGAATCGAAGGTCTAGATCTTTTCACAATCAACCTGGAGTTTGCAAACTCTAGAGACACGATAATAACAGCAAAGAGCGGTCGTAAAATAACATTGAACGAGTAAGCACGGAACTCTCACGGTCTCTCTAACAGCTGGACTAATCGATCATTTAAGCCCCGGAAGCTTTTTCCTCGAAAGGGTCCTCACAAACAAAGACATCTACAACAAGCTTCGTCTCTGGCTCACAGTCGCCAAAAGTGTATATGTCTTTAAAAAAGCGACGCTGCAAAAACCAAAGATCTACTGTGTAACTGGCGTATACGAGCTAACCGACGTGACTGCGAAAACAAAGGAGAGCCGCTCAGGAAAAGGTTCTCTTGAAGCCAGTGACAAGTTTATCGGGGCAACAACAGGCGTGCCAGTGGGCGGAAAGATAGGGCCTTTTGAGGGTGGTAAAATGCTGGAGGCTAATATCACTATGTCGGGACCAAACATCTGGGCCGCAAGGTTCCACCAACTGGATGTGGAATATATCAAAAAGGTGCTACATGACACGAGCCTCCCCCCAAAGCTTGTTATAGAGCTCTATCCAGATGTCACATTCATGGACCGCGGCATCCGCACGGATAAAGCAAGCATAGTCGAGACGGAGATGATAACGTGGACACAAGCTGCAGAGAAACCCGACATCTTACGGGAAGCAAACGCTGCCAAGATAATTCTCAGTGAACCAGAGGAGTTAGTAGATGACGAAAACGATGAGAAGTACTGGTCAGTGTTTGACGAGGCAGAACAGCGAATGTTCCGAAAGCTAGAGGCTGATAGAAAGGCGGTATAAGCAGTGGCAACAGCTGCAAAGGTCATAGACCAAGGAATAACAGGTATGATGCTCTAACTTGCATTGAGCTTTCTCTTTCTGTTGGAATGTTGAAAAAAGGTCTTCCTTAACCCTCTAAGTTTGCGCTGTTAAAGCTCAAGTTCAGCCTTGCATCACCAGCAGGTCTGTGAAAAGAGACAAACCCATTACTTTAGCTAGTAATATTCTTATATTTTGTGCCTGTTATAGTTATGTTATCAATGGAAATATCCCGCGCAAAATTTGTGTGCACATCAGTGATTATACATATATCCGACGAAATGTTATAGAGCCAATCCAGTGTCAGACAAGTTGTCTTACATGATCAATATCCTATGATTTCTATTGTGGCTGTCCATATCGAACGAGACTGCTTTTTGGAAGCAGATGATATATCTAGTCACATCTCTTGGCCACGCTGCAAATGAAACTAGCAACCTGGAAATTATACTGTAGCTCTGGCTAAAGAGTAATCAAAGCTTTGTTCTAACGTTTATGATACCGGAATACGGAGTACTGAGAAAAGAAATGTGGAAACTCGCGTTCTTGAGGAAATACGGATCTTTTGAAATCCTAATTGATTTACTTAGTTGGTTTACGGTATATAACTCTGATAATCATTGTTTTCTATGTTTTGGAGACCTACTACAATTTCTCTATTGATGAGCTGTTACCAACCTTGATTGCATTGCAAAAGTTTAGCGTTCGGGTAGCCACGGGAAGCCCAGGGACTCCTGCTGTTATTAGAACCTCAACCTGAATATCCGAAATAAATGCAGGGCCGATTTTGTTCTAACTAAACTCCCGTGGATAAGCGTTAGCCCATTAGTATATGCGACTACAAGATTGACTCTTAATAGACTGCAAGATGTCCATATACCATAAATCACTCACCTTGTCGCCCTCACGCCTCTAATTCCAATTAGATGCCTTGCACATACATATATTATCCACCCGAAACATTGCATGACAATGCCAGTTGTTCACATTGAGCAGGGAGCACTTGCCGGAGACTCGCTGGATGGCTGTCATCGCTTCCTGGGACTACCCTACGCAGCCCCACCCGTAGGACCTCTTCGGTGGCACCCTCCTATGCCACCTTCGCCATGGGAGGGCATCCGCCAGGCCACGACGTTCGGTCCTTCCGCGATCCAGACCATTAACACGGGGCTTCCGCCTGAGGTTGTCACCAGCGAAGATTGTTTGTATCTGAATATATGGACGAGGAACCTCGGAGAGAAAGCCCAGCAGCCTGTCATGGTCTGGATCCATGGCGGTGGCTTTCTCAATGGCTCTTCGACCATGTCTGGTTATCACGGTGGTAATCTGGCCCAGCATAATGTCACCGTCGTCACAATTAACTACCGTCTGGGGGTCTTTGGCTTCTTACGCCACCCGGATGCCGGGGACAACTTTGCCGTGCAGGATTGGGTTGCAGCCCTAAGATGGGTGTCCCGTAATATCCACCACTTTGGCGGCAGCCCGCATAACGTGACAATTTTTGGCCAGTCCTCAGGTGCGGTTGCAGTACGTTCTTTGTTATCGACGCCCACAGCCAAAGGTTTATTCCACCGTGCCATCATTCAAAGCGCAGGTTTTGAGCCGTACGTTGCAGTTCTAAATCCATCTACCGAGCGCGTCACTGCAGCGAGCGAGCAAATCTTCACAGCTCTAGGCAGTCATGACCTCGACGTTCTCCGCGCTATTCCCACAGAGACTGTGCGCGTAGCAGGATTCAAGGCCAGTGGTCTCAATCCCCCCGAGGACCAGTTGCACACACCGGCGAACTTGCAGTGGTATCCAATATTCGATGGCAAGACTATGACGGAAGAATTCGCGGGCTGGGCAGACGATGTACCAATATTGTTCGGGGTGACAGCAGATGAGATGCGCGGCTTCTATCGTCCAAATGTCATATATGGTCACCCGCATCTGTCTGCGGTAGAGGCGTACACAACGCAAACATTGGAACGCATGGCTGAGATCCTAGCTGGCACTCGTGCGAAGGAAGTCATAGCATACTACACTTCCCAAAATATCACACCCTACGAAGCCCTCGCCGACCTGGGCACCATAGCCATCTGGTCTGAGCCGGCCTTGGCGATGTACCGCCGTTTGGCTGCACTACCAGGCCGGAAATCATTCTTCTATAGGTTTGGGCGCGTCTCTCCAGCTGCTCGCCGTTCTGGCCTCCTTGCCTTGCATACTTGTGAGTTGCCTTATATATTTGGACCGATGACCCGCCGGACTGTATGGCAGCCATGGGGAACTCTTCCCGCTGCTTCCAAATCTGGCGGATGTCTACCTGCTGAAGATCATGATTTCAATGGTATAGATGAACGAATTTCAGGAAGCATGCAGGAGGCCTGGGTTGAATTTGCACGCACTGGTGTGCCGAGCACCAAGGGTCAGGTGTGGCCGCGGTGTACTGTGACGGATTCATGGTATACAGATATTAAAGATGATGTGGAGTGGAAATTGCTCAAAGAAAAACCAGTTGAAAAACTTCTGAGCGGGTTACGATAGCGGTGCGGTCAGTGCAAGCATAATTTAAGGGACCTTAAGAGTATACGGATTATGATATTCACATTGTGTAACTAGTTTGTACTGCTACCTCTGAGAACTTCATTTCTGTAATATTTAACCTCTTATAGATGCCCATTAGGTAATCGCAATGTTGACGAAGACAATTTGGATCTAGGTCACATTATATAGAAGAGCTCATGTCTCATTTATATATACAACGTTCAGATGAATAAATAAAAGTGTGCTATAGGTATTTTCATGTACACAAGTTAGGTTGCTGGTCACATCTATGAGTCACGCGACAACAAAGGGAGAGAGCTGGAAATGATATACAATCTCCAGCTGTAAGGAATTAAAACTTCGTTTTGAGATTTACTTATGGTAAAATATAGCCTCCATCAATAACCACATCACTTCCAGTCTGATAGCTTGATGCGTCGCTCGCTAGATACAAATAAAGACCTTTTATTTCCCGCACATGGCCTTGTCGACCAAGCACCGCCATCCGGTGTGCCTCGCTCTCGACCCGTGGAGACGCGCCCATCTTTGTCTGGAAGAAGCCGGGACTCACAATGTTCACTCGTGCAAATTCTCGCCATTCCCGCGCAAGACTCTTGCCAAGATGCGTGACTGCAGCTTTGGTCGAGTTATATACCGGCTGGTCTACAGGCACGTTGACAATCTGAGCGGAGATGCTAGAGGTAATAATTAAATTTCCCTGCCCCTGTCGTTTGAAGACCTCTCCTGCATATTTGGCACAAAAAAAGACGCCGTCAAGGTTGACCGACATCTGCTTCCGGTATTCCTCTATTGACGTCTCAAGAATGGGCTTGGAAATGGCCATCCCCGCATTAGCAACGAAGACATCTAAGTGGCCGAAATCTTGGACAGTCGCAGCCACAGTCTGCTGAACCTGTGAGGGGTCTGAGACGTTAACTTTGTATGCTTTGGTCTTGATGCCATGTTTCGACGCCAATGCTTCTCCTTTAGCAATGGCCGCGTCATTGGTATTGTACCAGAGAGCTAGGTCCGCACCGGCTTCTGCCATGGCCTCGGCGACAGCAAAACCGATCCCATCAGAGGCACCCGTAATGCATACCAATCGGCCTTTCATCGATAGTTGATCAAAGACGTTATCGGGTGTTGCGGGGATGGGCTTTGGGGGGCGAGGTGTCGCACATTCTTCTATTGACATTGACATCTTGGGCAACGTGGTTGGATCAAGCAGTATGGGAATTGAATGTATCCGATATGGAACAGCGCTAGCACGTTGCCAGGAAAAGGAGGATTTGGCAGAAAATGGTGGATGTATGGTAAATATATATAACTGCATTCTTAGCTGGCGTCGGGGCAATGTGGTCCGACAGGTGGGCAGGAGAAGATTTCGGCCCACAGCCCACCGGCCGATACACGGAGAAGTGGTGCGGACATCGCAAATACGTCCACAAAATAGAGATGCCTGTTCGCCTTATAGAGCTATTGATATTCTCAGAAATTCTCGACGTCTTTTATGTGCTCATCAGACACCGTCTGTATTTACCGCGACAAAATGGCAGGAACCCCGCATTTGCTTAGTTTCCCGTATGTTGCAATTATAGCCACTCCACCCCTAACCACTCCACCCCTTGGTTTCCTTCCTAAAGGCTTGGTTCCCTTCTCGTTATGTCGACTAGGACGAGTGAACCAAAAATCGAAATCGGTCTCCTGAGAAACGCAGGGGCAGTTACCGGCTCGCTTAAGGCGCATACTGCCGCGTGCCTTGCCCCAGCATCAGAGTGACATCGCATGGCCAACTGCAGACTTCGCATCTGCGTATGTCTCCATGGATTCGACACTTTCGCGATGATCCCTATCCCTATACTAACTGGCAGGCCGAGCACATTAGCGTACATAGACTTTGTTTAACCTTCGGATCTTTATGGATGTACCGTCTGAGATTAGATTGATTTGCTCAATACTCCAGCAGAAGTGGGGGGACTTAACAGAAGAATTCAGGCAGAATAAATTTATTACCTTACTATAAGTCACATTAGAGCTATCACGTGTCTAATCATAGGATCATACAGGTGCGATTAGACTAGTATTACATTTGGTAAATGCTTGGATTTGTAGAATGGAATATCAGATTGGATTACTAAAACTAGAATTTCAGATAAAAAGTTAGTATTGCCACTGCCAACTCCTGCGGCACATAGTGAGCTTATTCCAACGAACAAATAAACCGAATTTGGAGGAACCGGAACTATTAAACGCCGTCTTATTCTCGCTGGGGGAAGATTATGAATTACGCTTGATGTTGTCTACTTGACTTTCTCTGGGATGTCTGGTGGACCAATTCGATCAAGCGACTTGATCTGATACTCTGACACCTGAAGCGCTTCATTTTGCATTAAAGACCAAGCAATAAGCCCTGAGCATTCTGGCTCAAGATTGAAGTCTTCGTAGTCAGGATCTGGATACAGTTGGGAAATCTCAAGATCAGGGTATCGCATGGCGGGTGGATTGCGAGCATAATCAGTTTGAACACCGAATTTGCTGTCGAATTCCTGTAAGTTTCTATCATATACATTGAGCTGAGGGCAACCATAATCATGGAAATATGGCTCGGCTGATCCTACAAAGTTTGAAGGCTTCACAGCACCGTCGCCATAGGCACCACGCGCAGGCCACTCCTGGTGCTGAGTGTGTGGTTTCTTCCGATTATCGAGCAGCATATAAGTTCTCATTTCTTCATTATATTTTTGGAGCGCTTGATGGCTTAACGATGCATACGGTTCACAACTCCCAGAACCACTGGTGCCGTAGATGTCCGAGCCAGAGCTCTGTACAACCATTTCTATATTGCTTTTAGACCAGCTGGAACTCCGAGAGATGCATTTGGTCGAAGATTTTGCTACGGGCTCGATATCTGTGAAGCCCTCTGGGAAGACCCATGGAGTAGCAGATTCGCTTGAACAAGGTTCACTGGCACGGGTAAGCTTATGAGATGCTTAGACGCGATAAAGAGCAATTTAATCGAATCAACTGTGACGTGACGAAGAGACTTGGACACATACGTTGGTGGATTGACATAGCATGAAGAGCTTATGGAGTGCAGGGAATGCATGGATGCAACCTTGCGAGAAAAAATAACCTATGTATTCTCCGGGTGAAAATGGAAGTCAAGGAATACAAAATGAAGAGAGAGTAATCAGTTTGAGGAGCTACAAAGGAAAACCGTGGGCAAAGTAAACTGTGGAGTTTGATTCTTTTTCATGTTAGGTAGCCATGAGCATTGACTAGGTTTATCAGCATTTCTTATAACCTATTACACCAAGCTTCTATAAATGTACGTTCAAGAAAGCAAATGCGGTGATGCAGGGATCCCTTAACTAAGCAATAATGGAATGATGATGCCCAACTGCTGGGGCCTCTCTGCAATCGCAAGGCGGCCAATGCGTTCTCCAAGTCGCAGGATCCGAGCGCCCTTGATGAATCTGGTCGAGTTGACCGACTATCAAGCAGGCGTTCCACCATCGATTGTTACTGGAGTCGATGTCGGCTTCGTACAGCTTCGCAGCTGCTTGGTAGAGTCATCGTACGGTGATAGAGTGACGCGTGTAATGGTAGCGAATAAGAACCGGATGGGCCTCGACTTCTAGACTAACGGAATCCCTCCGCCCGAGCCTGCTCTATTACGATCAAGCAAGTAGGAATCAAGAAAGCTAGATTATGCTTTCATTGGATCCGGAGATTAAGCTCATGATGGCACGAAGTGTCACTTTCCTATTGATCTATTTCCGAGGTGTGGCTGTGGTCCGGTCTCGGTTGCTTTTGGACGGCGCGGCTATTCAGCCTCCATGGATCAGGGAGACGACATTCTCCTCGATTATTCCGGTCACTTCCTTATTTGCACTATCAAACTATGGGACCGCTACCAAATAGGGAATGCAAATGCGGTGGTTACTATAGTAATAACCCTCTGACGAGTCGTAATGTATGCAGGGGAGAACACTGCCAAATCCAGCACGGGTCATCTGTCTCCCATCAGAGTGCTGTCAAAGCCCAGATCTAGATACATCTGGCAATCGGGATGTCGTCAAGCGGTGCCGGGTCACGGACCGAATCAACCTATCGAATATCTACTATAGGCTCGATCAATAACACACCACTTCCCGAGCAATGTCATTGCGGGTTACCTGTCATTTCCACGCTAGCAGTTACTAAGGATCTGGGCTATGAATCTCTGAGAGGTTGCGAAACACTCCGCCTGACCATGTTTCTGGTCCAGGCCGGGAAGCCTCGTTGATTCTAGGCTCCTTTGATGATCTTGGCAGGCGAAACGATGGGTTTGCTTTTGCTGCAATGGCTTTTCTGTTGGGATCTGTCATCAGCAGACGACATGTGCAGGAATGCATTTTGCTTTTTCTTATTTCATCCTTGGCCTTGCGAGAATGATGTTACAAGGTCCAGACTCCGAGGGTGGTATTCTACGGGATGGTCCGGGCTTTGCATGTTTTCCTCTTTGCGTCCGCCTCGACCTGTGCTTTCCTCATGCAGGGCATTTCCGCCCAGCCCTATTTATATTATCGAATTATGAGGCGGCCCTCCAAAATGGGAATACAAGGGCATTCTCAGTTTGGAGGCGCATCGCGTGCCCTTCGGGAGTCATTCAAGAGCGTATCGCGACAACTGAAGACAAAGAACCGGGCATCAATAGCTCGGCGGTGATTCTAAAGCACCCGTTCCGGGCGATTCTGTTGGATATTATGGTGCTGTAGGGTAACGGAGCGTCTTAGATCCCCATAACTGAGGGGTTTACGCGCATGAGGCTTAGTGGTCAGATGCCGCGAGGGTCACGAGTGAAATATCAAGTGCGCATATCGGACAAGGCTGAGCAGACTGCATTTATAGAGACAATGGCCTTATGGACGCTCGCAGGGCGAAACGTAATGGATCGCATCTGATAAGTCTTATGGCTTGTGTGCTGCCTTTGCCGATGCATCGCATCTGATAATTATGATGGCGCTTGTGTGTCTTTGCTGATGCAGCCCCCATCTGGAGGAAGGTAACCACGTGTTCCAGCAAGGAAGCAAAGCAGGCCGCAATTCCGCCAGGGCGAACCTCTGGTGTTCTCACGGTATACATTACCGTATGCAGGCCAACGCATCAACACCTTGAGAGCTACCCAGCCCCCCACCCCCTCGTGCTGCGTTCCTTTTGCTTATTGCGATCGGTTGGCGAAATCCCCACCCCATTTGTGATTGTCGTTGCCCAAACACTGCCCGATCAGCTAACTGCCAGCCTTCCATATGGCTCCGCACGAATCACGAGCGGCCTGTGGCTTTCGATTGCATTCTAGGACACAAGATGATTGTGCCCAGGTAGAAGGCTTGCTTGCCCCCAACAGTGCAGCCAACCGATCAATTCTTGACCATCAGGAGCTGAACTTGCATCCGCGCACATGATTGATTTCTTATGCGGGCTGGGTAACTATGCAGCTGCCCAAGGGCGAAACTGCAAGTCAGAACAATCGATGTGGCTGTTCCCTTCCATCTGCTTCACCCAATCGGAACTGCTCCTGCGATAGCTCCACTACCAGTGCTGCAGGCTCTGACGAATTATATCGAGTTCAAATCACGGTTTGACAGAAGTCAAAGGTTACTAGCATAACTGTGTATATCTCGTTGCGGATATGATTGGAAGAAAACTTGACTGGCTGATCACTTTGCTGAAGGTTCTATCATCTGATCACTGCCGAACCAAGGACTAGCTGATCCGCGCAGAGCATCTGATTTAGGCATCCATAGACTCTCTGCGGGTTTTCTGGGTGCAAATTGTGTCGGTTATCATCTCGAATCGTGTGGTATGTCAGAGTGCTCATTGGGTTTTAAGCAGTTTATAGTTATTCTATCGTAATCCAAATAAATATTTGTAATATATCAAAGTTTAATTTTTCAACCAATTCAAAAAGCCGTCAAGCTTGAGAGAAAGCCAATATATCTTATGTAACAATCAGGTCTGACAAAGATGTAACCCGGTTGATTTGTAAACCCGAACTGGGTATGGAGAATATTATCAATATCCACATATCCTTCTCCCTACTCTTTGTATATAATATGAACTTTCGTTTTTAACGATACCTGTTTTGAGAATTGGTTGCCTACTTGCTGAAGTTTCTCTGTATTGTCCGCTCCTTTGAGACTAGAAAATAACACCAGATGATGCGAACCTGCTGTGAGGAGTTCCTGGAACCAATGAACCTTGCCATCCTTGTTGCGGATTTTAGCATCGATAACTCTGTCACCTCCTCTGACACGGCTAGTGTAACCAGGAGCAGTCCCATTAATACTACTCTTGCGATATATAAGCCATAGCTGGGAGTCAAATCTCGCCAACCTTTGGGGACTGACTTTGTCCATTGGCGGGAGGAGATAAGGTACCAGAAGGTTTCGAAAGAATAAGAAAACCGGATTTCTCGAGCATACAAATCTGAGCCGCTGGTCCGAATTTGAAAGTAGAGTGACACCAATTGGATGACGTTCCTCGTGGTAGGTGTCAAGGAATGAAACCGGCTTCTCGCCCCGCAGCACTGCCGCGAGTTTCCATCCAAGATTGACAGCATCTTGGATGCTTGTATTACCGCCTTGTCCACCAGCTGGGCTATGAATGTGTGCAGCGTCGCCGGCTACAAGTAACCTTCCGTCTCGATACTTGTCAGCAATCCGGTGGTGGACACTGAAATTGTTAAGCCAAGTAGGATCAGATATAGTCATCTTGCCACCGTCTGGAAGGAACTGTGCCAACAGTTTTTCAAATTCCCTCAAGGACAGATCCTCTTGACCTGGATTGGCGCCGTAGCGAGACGCGAAAAGACGGCGTTTCACATCTTCAAGAGGAAAAGATACTAGCCTGCCATTTCCAATGCAGACATGTATCTGCTGGATTCTGAGATCTGTCTTGGACTCGGATGAATCAATAGTGTCATCGCACAGGATGAACCTTTGTGAGGATAAGTCGCCGCCAAAGGTAATGGCCTTTGCAGGATTTCGCACGACACTATGAGCCCCATCACAACCTATCACATATTTGGCATGTAATATCTCATGGAAGCCATCAGACTTCTCAACTATAACAGTGACTTTGTGTTTATCCTGCAACCATTAGTAAGAATATATCCCGACGTTCTTCTAAAAGGTGCTTTCTTAGGTGTACCTGTACAATATCCCGGGCCGCGACACTAGCTTGTTGTAGACCTTTCCTGTATCTCTCAAAAAGTTGACGATATTGCCCATATATTTATACTGTTGACCGCGAACCTGACAAATCTCCACATGAACGTGAACCCTCGTAATTAGCATCTCTTCAACCTGTGTTAAGAAAGGCAGGTCAATGGGAAACTCTTCTGAGTCTAAACAGTACTCCATGCTCATCAAGTCAGACTCATCGACACGTTTCGAAGTGTCCCTTCTTCTCCATCTTGCACATCTGTTATCTCGGATATCCATATGAAGCCATCTTTCCTGACAAACATTACACGTTTCAAACATATATTTCTCCAATTCAATGTGAAAATCCTGTATCAACCACAAATCATCTTCCAAAACAGCCGGTTGAAAGACTCGATCGTTCTGAAGAACAGATTCAAGTACGGTTGTCGCATACGCTCTCATTGGAGGAAAAAAAGCCGTAGAACCTGTAGCCGTAGAATCCAGATGGGGAAAAGCTGTAAAAGTTGTAGACGGTATGGTGAAACCTAGAATTACGGTCGCTGGCTCCAACTGAGAAGTAACAGTAGTTGGAAAAGATCCTAAAACAGATAAAACGTTAGCTGGAGTATTCGTAGAAAAAAATACTCAGCCAATTCTGGCATATTTCAAACCACCAAAGCATTCAGAAGGAGGATAATTGAGTGCTGGATTCGCTGACGGTCCTTATATCGATGACGCCTTTGAATTACTATTCGATCTCGACGTGCTTGAGCTATAGCACAATCATCCTGACTGTTTTGGCCTCGAGAAAAAAAGGTAGAAAATGCTCGTTGATCTTGTTATTGACGTTTAGATTCAGAAGCTTTGAAAGAAGATTAAAAAAAATCCAAGTATACGTTTGTTTCCATGGCATTTAGCACAACGTTTAGTAAGTGAATTGCGATTTCCGGAAAAGATGAAACTTGCGATATCAGTCATTTGATGGCAATTAGAACACTTTTGAAGGATTGATGGTGATTTTGGAAAAGAAGGCATTTTGATTGTTTATATCGGGTTGTTTACAGGAATCATTCCGATAACAGTAGTACCTTACTTTCGTAGCAATTTGCATCAAATTTAAGGTATCGTCATTTTAATTTTATGTAGCTTCCAGAAATGGCGATGTTTTCTACCGGATACTAATATTTTGGTGTGTTTCACTAGTTAAATGTTGTACCCGGCAGAAAGCTATGCCCAAAGTCGGAGCGGTGTCACAGTTATGCAAGGCGGTAAGGTCGAACGAGGATTTGAGCCCTCCATGCAACCAAACGACCGTAATAGAAGCTCACTGACGCTCGCTTCAATGAGTTTATGATTTTGCGAGAGTTCAATCTTGTTGTCTTTTCGTTATTTTTCAAGTGTTAGATTGCGCTGAATATAAACATTTCTACCAAGTGACTTGATTCAGTATGCCACACTGCAAGTAGTAGATAATGCCTGGGGAATACACTTCTCAGAGCGTGGGTTGTTCTATGATGTAGTAGTCTTTACGCATATTAAATAAGTTTCAAATACGAGTCGTTTGACGTACATCAAAAGTTAAGTTACGGTCTTATAGTCTGAGAATAATATCAATAGGAGCTCTGCTATATATATTGTTTTAACAGCTAGTCTAATAGTAGACTATAGCCTCCAATAACCTGCTTTATCACTACTCTAACCTTGAATCCTCTTCTTTCATGACTCAAAATCGAAGATGAGCGACTCCCCGAAAGCCTTACCCATCAGTGGAAAGATACTAAATTACTTATTCTCAGCAAAGTCCTCACGCCAGCAAAAGAAATTATTTAGGCATTTTCCCACAGTGAGATATTGATACTGCATGGTGAGAAGTCTGTGGGCTGTAATGGAAAGCTTACCCTTTTTGAGCTGGGTGCTGTTGGTAAGTGGCAAGGTCTTCTAGCTTATCGAATCTGGCAAGAACTCCCCATTCGAAACCTTGTCCGTGCGTTGCGGTCATACCGGTAGCTTTTCCGGTCTCCATGGACAAAAGGCAGGGAATTTGATCCACTAGGCTCTTTGCGTAGTCAAAAGCCTTTTGGACATCTTCTTCTGTCGCGCCTTCCTTAGTTTTAAAAAGCGCTATTACATTTGGTTGTTAGTCGACGGTTATGAAGGATATAACCTCAGTTCCATTTCTGGATCCGGGATAAAATATGCGAGAGATTTATAAATGAAGTAGAGGAATGGATTGTTAAGAGAAACCTGACATCCTGACTAATTATTGTTTGGGTACTGACCTATGTGATTTAGAACCATTTTACTAATTCTGTTGTCTTTTGGAATTTGAATAAGTCGGGAATGTGAATACGAAGGTTTGACGGAGTTTTCTCTTTTTTATCCTTTCCTTTTTCCTACGAGCACTTCAAATTTAGTGTGTCATCTTTCTACTTTTAATACCATCTTCTACAGTCGGGATGTAAAAATACGGCTAACGAATAGGAGGTCGCAGCCACGGCACACATGAAGCAATTAGTCGGCGCGGCACATCGGTTTGGCCCGGGTCGGAGGTAATGGGGCTTACGGAATGTTAAGTGATTCTGACAAACTTTCGGGTGTGGCAGAAACGATACCCGATATGTTGGACAGGGTAAACTGGCTATGCTAGGGAATGAAAGGCAGGTAGGTGCCGAGTTTACGTTACGACGCCATCTCCAAAGGGACTCAGCTTTTGGTTCGCATACTGTCACTCAGCCTATAACGACATTCCCATCTGTCACGTAAATACTATATTTCCGGAATAGCAGCTTTGGTATTGTGGGTACCTAAATTTGGATCTTTGCCTGGACTGGATAGTCAAATGGCCCATGCATATTTAAGTTCCACTAGATCCACTCAGCAGCTTGGCAAGAATCTCATCATGTTCTGTATGTGAGAGAAAAGGATCTTGCTTTCAGTTAGCCCGAGTTCATAATATATGTTGCATCGAACCCAAGCCTTCCGGCTCAACCTTTGTTCCGCCCATCGGTCAAATCGGCGACAAATCTCCGATGTGATATCAATAAGCACCGTGGTTCCGTGCTCACCAAACTTTTCTCGCATCGGTTCAGCTACGTATGAAATCGTATTCTATATTTAGACAAACAATAAACTCTGGCCATATTATACACAATACTCGGAGTTAACAGCGATATAGCTAAAAGAGACACTACTAAATTCTAAACTAATTTGACGTTTAAAAATCAAAATCCCGTGGTTACTGATATGGCAGGGTCATGATTCTTGCTTATTCTAGCCTGGCAGATCGGAGGATCGGGCACTCTCTTATCACGTAACTGTACAACGGTCTTTGGGGTATCCAGCCCCGCGGTGCCCCACTGTCGGGGAACGGCTGAAGAGTCTAGAGGAGTCCGATCTCCCGGCCTATAGCGCTAGAGCCTTGATCACCGAAAACCCTCTCTAGATATGATGGTAGACAATTCCACTCGGCGTATGTGAAAATGAGCCTGAAAGGGTTGCTAGTATTATCGTCATTGCTGAGACCCCCGAGAATTGATTACTTTTAGGGGGGGTGCAGGTATGCGGATTCCCGATCGGAGTCCCAAGATCAAGTGTTGCGTGGTCCATGCACTGCTAGCTGTCTAGTCTACCGAGCCAGCCGAGCCCGCTAGCTGGGTCATGAAGACGATGGTGAGGGAGCTATACGCCACTACACCGCTAGCGGGTGTGGTGCCTAAATGAATCCGCACGGTTAAAACGACTTATATTATATTTCTTGCTATGCAATGTCGCTGGGAGAATCGCTGTCTAACTCCATACAGCTCGCTTTTGCGACGCTTTGCAGCCAGTGCTAGCAATTCCGAATGTACAGGTTGCATTGCTCAGAACTCGAGAAAATTTGCCATAATATGGTAGGCAAACACTGAATGCTGCAACATGCCATAAACCTACTGCTTTATATTTGGTGACAGGGTTTCGATTTTGTTTTGACTGACTATGGCCACTAAGTGCACCTAGCTCCAAAGTTTACCATACACTGTAACATGAAGAGTAACACCCGCTGAACACTGTATGACAACGTGGAGGTAAAGTTTAAGGGCACAGGCTACAGAGCATTTAGCTAACCCTAAATTTCATTCCATACGTGTTTATTTTACGTTAGTACATGGCGCAGTCGAGGCCAAGTAGGCATCTAGCTTTACCCGAAAGCTCATGAATTGATTTTTCTTCTTGGTAGTTACGTGATAAACGTGGACGAAGGTTACTTCACCCAGTAGCGAGTAGTCAGAGAGGAGAGTGCCACTGGCAACGTAGGGGCATCTTGTTCCTGTAGAACATATTGCGGATCAGTTCGTAGGTTATAGTTTACTGGATAGGATCCTTCGACTCAAATCGTCTTACGCCGCTTTCGAATGCCAGTATTCATGAGTCGTTGTCAAGCACAGTTGAAGCAGTTAAGAAGATGTTGCCGACCAGATTTCAGCCACCGTTACGTTGATTCTTATCTGTGCGGCCCGATTGGAGCAATGAGTATTTGGAGTGGCTGCCATGGATGCTGTAACGGGTGGCATTTCCGGGTGTGTAAGGGCCCGAACGGACCTTCCACACCAGCAGCCACGAGTGCTTCGTTGGCGTCGTTATCGTAGATGTCTTCGGTCATTGTAGTCGCTTGGATTGCGCCAGATAACTCATCAATTAATCATCCAGATTCAAAACTTACCAATCATCAAGCGTAGGAATTTTCGACGTATCCAGTTGCCTCGGGGTTAGTAAAATGCTTATGTATCTCACAAGGATGTTATTCGCTAAATTTGTATACACGTCTAGTAAATTATTGAATAAAAACAACCGATTTATACGAACAATATTTAATTTAGGTTTGCATTATGTTACATCGTGTGCAAAAGTGAAATGAGGGATTTTGCATAATAATCATATATATCTGCACAGCTTCTAATTCTTGATACGTCGTATTCACCGACTAGACAAGACCAAAGCTAATCTGTTCCAATGTCTAGTTGGTGTCATCACGCCGCGATTCGAACCAGCTTCTAGCTACAAGAGGTCCTAACTAGGTATGGGAGAACCTTGTGCTGACGCTCATTAATCAGTGCCACTAGTCGCTTATAGACACTGTTTAAGAATAATTAATTGAATTTGCGCATGTTGAAGAAACGCCTGTCTTTTGTCGTTTTAGCATGAGCCCCTGTTGCAAACCCCAGGTTTCTAGGCCTCTCTACCATGATCTAAGCTGCACGGCCACTGCTACTCTCTCCGAAAAAGATTCCTCTTCTGNGTAATTACCGAAATGCAGTGTATCCATCCATCGTAACGTTAGTGCTGGCAGGTGACTGTGTCCCCCGCCTATTTCGAGGGATCTCGGTAAACCTATTTCTTGATTGTCCTTGTTCTCCCGCTTCTTCCGTAAAGGTGGCATCGAAGATTACCCAAGTTCTAAAAGAACAAGCACAGGGAGGTCACCGATTGGGCATATGGGCGATGCAGCTGAGTGGGGGTTGTTCCGCTTACCAGTGACACGGGCTCTGTCAAATACCAGGATTGCCCTGGCTGTCATCGCTGCTTACATGCCCGTGGAGAGATCCGAGGGAATGGAGTGGAAATCGAGGGAGAAGCTGGTCCAATTTATTAACGATGCAGATGATGATGGACAAAGCACCACTGGAGTTCCGTGTCGATTCGAAAAACATTTGCACTCAAGCCAATCGCGAGGCAGTACAGTTTTCTCGAAAGTTCTGTCATTAACCGATTCGCTCTCCCGATAACGTCGCTGCCGCGTAATATTTCAGCTATAGGAGAGTTGATCTTGTAAAGGCTTGCATCGGATACAGTCAGGTCCACGCCATCCGAGTTGCTCTGTGCGACCAAACTACTAATCAATAACTACAACAGACCGAAACAATGAGACGCTAGCAGGTATCTTTCTATTTACGTAGCTTACCTGCCATAATCAGGCCATGTAACCGACTCTTGCAGCACCTCAATTCTCTAAGATTTGACGTATGGGAATATTCTCATCGTCCAACCACCCGTGGTACTTGCATAGGAATCTATATCCTTGTCTCGCAATGCTAAAAGGTAACGAAGCACCTCGGATCAGCAGTTCATTATAACCACTAGAAACCCATATCAACTTGAATTAATTTGTCTGCTTCTAGACATTGAAATTGAAGTGGTTGATTAGGAGACTCACAGTTGAGGCAGGTTCAGCAGCGTAGCCAAAAGAACTCAGTGAGTCCTGCACCTAAATAGCCCGAGAGGATGCCGAAAGGAGATTATATTGCCTATAACTTGTCGGTCGATATGCAATGCATTAAACTCTACATTATTGTTCTTGATTAAACGGCATCAACAGCAGAAATATCTTTTGTTCATATCTCATGGATAAATAATGAATTCTTCCAGCCTGAGGTCGCTTCCAGACGGCCTCAAGGATCATGATGTTGACTGCATTACAAGGCAAATTCTGCAACATAGTATATTTACATATGCCGATAAGTAAGCTAAAACTCGGAATTGATCGTGATGATCGTTTCTGGGGAAAGTGTTACAACAAGTGCTGCTGAATAATTCTTTTGGAACTCATATGCATAATCGATGCCAAAATGCAGAAACCTCCAAGGTTGATTCCTATAAAAGTGAAATCAGCAAAGTTAGAATTATGTACCATGCAGTCGCATCTGCCACCATAGCGGATACATTAGGTCCCGTTATACCAACAAGGGGCATCCTTTATACGTGCGTAGAAAGGGCAGGACCTTGCAAAATCGAGGCATGTCGATTTAGCCGCACCCAAAAGAGGGATTACAGTAACCAACCAGCGTGCAATGCGCAGTGCGAATGCGAAGTGCGAAACGAGGTTGTGCGCCCCATATTGATACGGCAATATGTTTCATCACCAAGTGAAACTAAAATATAAATGAAGGAATGCCCCAAAGTTCTTTTAAACCATGTATTTTCATATTAGAGAGATTTTGGATGCTGAAATCATTATGGCCGATAATTCCAACAGCTATCATTATTCACCCTCTGCTGCTGCCGCTATCATCTTCCTGGTCAGCTTTACGATAACCACAAGCTGGCACATCTTAATCACAGTGCGCAGGCGAATATGGTATTTTATTCCACTTGTCTGCGGTGGCGTTCGTATGTCTTCCAATACAATCCCATTAGATCTAGTAGATATGATGGCTAATGACGATCTAAACAGTTGAGCTCGTCGGCTACATTAGCCGCTGCGCTTCGACCTTTGATCTGAGCAACTTGCCACTGTATATCATCCAATTCATCTGCATTCTGATCGCTCCAGCTCTTATTGCTGCTTCCATATATATGGTATTTGGGCGTCTGGTCCTGCTGTTACGGGCCGAGACATTCTCGCTGGTCAAGCCGTCGTGGGTGACAAGGATCTTCGTTTGTGGTGATGTCGTTTCTTTCTTTGTGCAGGTTATCGGTGCCGCTATGTTTGCTCGAAGTGGCAGCGGAAACCAAGGGAAGACAGTGTTATTGATCGGGCTGATGGCACAGATTGTCTTTTTCTGCTTTTTCGTCTCTGTTGTTGTCGTGTTCCATCGACGGCTGGCGAGAAGTCCCTCTCCAATGGCCATTAGACTGGACAATAGAGAAGGAAAGAAGGGTTGGAAGAGTGTCATAGTGGTCATCTACTTGACAAGTATCTTAATATTTGTCAGATCTTTGTTTCGATTTATCGAATTCACAGCAGGCTCAGAAGGTCCATTATTAACACATGAGGTCTATTTTTATATCTTCGACTCTCTTCCGATGATCGGGGTACTCTCCATTCTGATTCCTTTTCACCCGATCGATTACGTACCGAACAAAAGGGGTATAATGGATTTGCAGCGCGAGGGTCTTCCTCTGAGTTGACGATGGTACACCAAACAAGTGTTCGGGGTTTATGAGAGCATAGGGGTTGCTTGTCGGATAACAGATTGGTTATTGATGTAAAATCAACTTAGCATGCCATCGGAGATAAAAAGAAGGGCTGAAATAATGACTCGTCGACATCAGCATTTCCGGACAGGCTCACAAGGAACTCCGTAAGAGCAACATTGTCACTAAGCTGTAGAGCCGCCAGCGGTGTGCTGAGGTATTCCTTCCAATCTGAATCGATCATCTTGGCCAATTTGGACATGTCGTGGGTAGCTGTCCTATCAAATAGCCATACACTCGGCAAGTAGTTGAAGAAAATCAAATAGTACGCCAATATAACAAGAGCACGTGGTCTCTCCTGCCGAACCATGTTGATGAAATGGTCGGAAACAACCCCGAAGGCCCACGTTATGATCTTGTACTCGATCCAGGGCTTGTGTGATGGAAGGGTCAAAGAGCCGATAATATTTGAAATACCAGTTGCAGCTTCGAAGAGAGCATTGCGATGAGTCCAATCATCGTCGTCTCTGGTAATCAGAAGAAGTCGCCGTAATTCTATGGGCATCAGCACAGGAGCTGGAAGGTCGTCAAAATGACCCGCAGTGTGAACAGCGGCCTTGTTCTTATCGTGATTTTTCCAAAAAGGAAAGTTGCCTGATGAGGGCAGGAAGAGTTTTGTTCCTGTGCCAAGTGTTAACCAATTTGTCACCCACAGTCCTGGATACTCCATGACGCGGTCGGCAGCGAGAGAGGTCATTGCCAGTAGAAGCGATGCAGCCTTGACAGCCTGCATATTCCCTGGAGATAAGATGCCTACTGCTTGCCGCAAGCTGCGCAGCGTGTGATCTCTGTATAAAGTGACTGGCAAAATACCAGGGCAAGGAATGCGACAGCTCATGTCGATCATAGCGACGAAGTGGATTACGTCCAGAAGAAAATTGTTCTGGAAGGAAAGGTTAGGCAAGTCGATCTGGAATAACGTCAACGCTGTGGAGCTGAGCTGTAGGGTGTCAACCATAGACGGAGCTGTTTCAGTCATATAGTAATGCAAGAGTCGTAGATTTAGCAACTCCCTTGCGCTGTAGTCTGAGCCAGAGCAAGTGTCATATATGGCGGATCTGCTTCCCGTATGCCATGGCACCGTGTGCTTTTGGTGCACTGGAGCTGCCTGCGACGTGTCACGGATGATGACTGAATGCAGTTGCTGTTTTCTCGTCGGTGTTGGATAAATACATTCTATCCCACGTCGAAGGCACGAGGCGCATTGCGGTATAGCCTCATTGCACTATGAATAAACCTGTTAGTCGGAATTAGGGACAATGGCAGAAGGCCGATTTGCCTTGATGTGTCTGATTTTGCAGTTCTTACAACCGCTTCTTGATTTCTGATGTGGTCGTATATTATATGACATCTTTGTCCACCAAATATATGAAAGTCAAGATATAATTCTACTAATTCAGTGAAATGTAAGGTCGTTGGATAGGGAACTTTGTAAGAAGTGACGGAGCTCGGTCCACCAAACGGACAGATTCAACTCCGATCGCACGTGATTCTGATCATCAAATAATGCGCTCTAATTAAATCACGAAGCCACCCAAGTTATCTAAACAATCCTAGCGAGAACATTGATTAACTTTCATCTAGTTGATACTTATAATCTCAAGTGTTGTAGCGTGGTGTACTATTTCTCTCTTGCGTCTCTACCCTCAATGCTCATCTAGCTATTGACCTTTCTTGCTTTTTACCTCAGATCTTGACGATGCCAATCCCCTACCATTAGGGTGCATACCATATCACAGGACTCAGCCAACACTCCCAGCTTACTCTTAAACTCTGATCACCACCCCATTTTAGCACCGAGACCAAAATCCGATAATCACCCTCTCCAACAGTAACATATGGTCCAGTATCTGTATTAACACCCTAGCCAAACTAGGCGTACTATTAATTCTTTGGCATGTGATCTATGTAATTATCTGCATTTCCATAATTGGGAAGCCTAAGAACGACGAAGTGAGCGATGACACCGATGAATCATATTCATAGGGCGCCGTATTGTTAAATCCGTATATGTCTGGAATGAATGTTGTATTTCCTGGCAAAATATTAAGCCGCATGGATGGTGCTGTCTACGAAAGATTCTCCCGAAGTAGTAAGACTGAATTGAGGACTCCAGTGTCGAAAATTAATTCTTGCTTTGGTAAAAACGCTTTGCCGACTCCTCGTATCGGGGTTATATGCTGATTGGCTTACGAAGGTATACGAGCTTACATGATTTCCGAATGTGGATTAGCTTCATCTGATCTCTCCTTTTGTCTTCAAATTTTCCAGGCACGACCTCAACTGTCTTGCGTACTTGCGCGGGTCCGCAAGATCCAAATCAAGAGCGACTGGCCATGGCCCTAAAGCGCAGCCTCGGAGCTCTCGCTCTCTACCTTTACGTTGTCGCCTTGGCGCAGTGGATCTACCCTCCAGCCATTCCATCGGGCAAGACCATATCCGATTATGCAAGTGGAGTGGCGATCTCGAACATCACATATGCGGCAGGAGACTCCATTTTGGGTAGTTTCGAGCCGGCCCAGGTTGACCTATATGTCTTGTATCGATGCACCCACACTCCAGTCACATCACCTATCTACCCTTCCAATCTCAGCATTAGCTCCTCTGACCCTGTCGTTGCTGCCGACGGTACCTGGGAGTGGCCGTGGACATACCTGTCCTGGGCTTACACCAACGCCTATACCCCAGGTCAAGATGTGCTATACTTCTCTGGGCTCCCTGATCCTAAAATTTCCGGGTCGCTGTGCTGGTTCGAACTCTCAACAGGTACCGATGCCACAAACCAGCAACCACCTTTCAATCGCTCCATTAGTTTAAACGGGAGTGACACGGCACATCACTATGTGACCATGCCATTCAATGTCGAGCATGAAGCGGCAGTCAATACCACCTGGACTACAGGAGGTCAGAACGCGTCGCAGTTATATCCCAGTGGCCTTGGCTTCACATTATCTGGCGGGACCATCCCCACGGCGACGGCAACAACATCAAGTCCGAGCGCAAAAACAAACACTGCTTCTTGGCAGATTTCCACGAGTCCTTTGCGAGTCCTCATTCCGATCACTATGGTTATTGGCATGCTGTCATTCTAATGTGGCAATGTAAAAATGGATCTAGCGCGGTCGAGATTATCCCGGTCTAATGATGACCATACTTTCGTGATTACTTTGTACCGGGTCGTGGAGGCAACTACGGGGTTTATTGTCTATCCAGATATCGATATTGGAAAGACAACCGTCGAAATTGTAACTGGTGTCTGTATCAACGGTGGGCAGGCTTGAATTGCTAAAACGCATTTACATTCATGCACACATCTACCCGCAAATCCAGAGACCTTGGCAATCGTGGCAAAATCTCTCACAGTCGAGAACTCCAATTCAGACAATTTAAGCTCAGTCTTGGTTCAATAAGCTGAAGCAAACTATGCTGCAAATGAGACCGTCACCGAACTAGGGGCCTGTGTTTGGTCCAGAGACCTTACTCGTGCCCGGAGAATTGCTGACCTGTTGGAAGTGGATAATGTCTGGACCAACAGATTTTCCAAAGAGAGTCTCAATGCCATTCTTGGTGACAACAGGCAGAGCGGCATTCAAAGGGAATTTGGACTGCGAAGTTTACTGAGTTTTTGCAATGCGCAATCTTTGCACATCACAAAGTGAATGCGGTAAGTGCTTGGGACATCAGTTAAAGTAGAAGGCTTCACCGTATGATTGTGAGAATACAGAGAACCAGTGAAATAAAAGATTATTGTCAATCACTAATGCGTCTATATCTTCCGTGCATCAAGCATATCCTCAAGGTTATTTTCTAGATTAAAGCCAAAAAGCGTTTATGCATAATCATTAGGCTGATGAAGAGATGTAAACTTATTGGTGGAATTGGGGCTAGTCGGATAAAAATATGTCTCAGCTATCAAAACACCAACTAATCGGCTTTTATCCTTGATGTTTGCTGTCAAGCATAGATCCCGCATCGGAAGCTACCGTGATTCTCTCTTCCTGGTATCATCGGCAACCTTCGTTATTGGCCTTTGGGCTGTTAGCCAAGCAGATCGTGCCACTACTGTTAAATTTGCCTAGGGTGCTGGTACCTGAAAAGTATAAACCAAGTAATCATCCTTGTTCGGATTATACCCATCGTGAGTATTGCTTGACCCAGAATCGTGTTGGTCCAGCCGCGATGAGAAGCTGTAACCAACATCTCGAATTAACCAGAATTTCGGAACGAAGCTTCCGGAACTGCATTTCCTCCTGGCTCACCATTATTCCCCAGGTTCCTGAGATGGCTTTGTTGTGTTTAGACCCCACTCATCATCCCACACGGTGATCATTGGATTAGGACCCTCGACCCCATGCAACTTACACTCTGGACGAACGGAAGGCGCTGCCAAAAACGGTTTTACGATGTAGATGCCAAGGATCTTGCAGAAGATGGCGATATAGTTGCGGCAGTATAACACTAAACCTTCCAGGAGAGTACTTCCACCAGTAAGAGCGGAGCCGACCGGCTATATTGGCGGGGTGGTGCTCTCAGTGGCTCAACTCTGTTTTTCGGCCCTGATCGACGTTACACTGGACCTCATTCGGGCAGTTCAGGACGTTGCGGGGAAAGATGCCTCTCCACATAATTAGCAGCGAGGGCTCCACGGATCCCAGGTGCAATTGCCATTCACGTCCTTCACCAGCTCTATAGCCTGAATTTCTCCCCATTTTCCACAATGTTTAGCCTAAAAATTTCCGCAGGTTCCTCAATTGTAACCATTGAGAGCTGCAGGAGCTGTGCGATAATCACTGCCTCATTCGAGCTCCAGAAATCTTGTTCCGATTCCTCATCGAGCTCCGGTTGTTGCGGCAGCAGCAAGGAAGCGGGCATGGCGAGACAAAATTTTATAAAACGTCACTGCCCGGCCACTCCTTCCCCGTGAAAGGAATTCCAGTGCCAAGTATCGCAAGATGAAGGCGGGTCTGTTGCTTTTTTCTCTTCTCGGCGTTGCTGCCGCGGAGAACGGCTTGGAGGCATGGTTGCGTTATGCGCCTTTGCCCAACAATTACCGATACAATGCTCCTAGCAACATCGTTCTGTTGAATTCGACTCAGGGCAGCCCCATATATACCGCTGGTACCGAACTGCAGAATGGTATCAAGGGAATTCTGGGTCAGCATACCACCGTCAGTCATTCCACCAAGAACTGCAATGCCGGATCCCAAATTGTGGTTGGAACCGTGGCCGAATACCAAAAAGCTTGCAAAGGCAACCTGAAGATCCCCGAGCTCGAGGAGGATGGGTTCTGGCTCGACACGAAGAGCAATTCGGTTCAGATCATCGGCCAGAATGAGCGCGCAGCTCTGTATGGCGCCTTTGAGTACTTGTCCATGCTGGCGCAAGGAAACTTTTCAGCGGTGGCTTACGCCACCAATCCTAACGGTCAAATTCGGTGGGTCAATCAATGGGATAACATGGATGGAAGCATCACGCGTGGATATGGTGGACAATCAATCTTCTTCAAGAACGGCCTTGTCGTCCAAGACTTGACCCGTGCCAGCCAATATGCTCGTATTCNTATCCTCCATTCGTGTCAATGCTGTCGTAATCAACAACGTCAACGCCAATTCCACCATCTTCAGCAATGCGAACCTGGAAGGCATCGGTCGAATCGCAGATGCCTTCCGACCATACGGTATCCAGCTCGCGCTGTCACTCGACTTTGCTGCTCCTCAAGATTTTGGTGGTCTCAAAACGTATGATCCTCTTGATCCAAGTGTCATCGCATGGTGGACAAACATCACCGATGTCATCTACCAGAGGGTTCCAGATATGGGTGGCTACCTGGTAAAGGCGGACTCAGAAGGCCAACCTGGTCCAGCGGTCTATAACAGGACGCTTGCTGACGCCGCAAACCTCTTCGCCAAGGCTGTTAATCCTTATGGTGGCGTCGTCATGTTCAGAGCGTTCGTCTACAACCAGCTGAACGAGTCAGACTGGAAGGCCGATCGAGCCAATGCTGCGGTCCAGTTCTTCAAGGATCTGGACGGTCAATTCGACGACAATGTGCTCATCCAGATCAAGTACGGCCCCATCGATTTCCAAGTCCGCGAGCCGACTTCTCCCTTGTTCGCCAACCTGCTTAAGACAAACACCGCCATCGAACTCGAGGTCGCTCAAGAGTACCTTGGCCAGCAGACCCATGTTGTCTATCTTCCTCCACTCTGGAAGACCGTCCTTGACTTTGATCTCCGCGTTGACAACCAGCCATCACTGGTCCGCAACATCATATCCGGTCAACGCTTCAAGAGACCTCTCAGTGGTTCAGCAGCTGTCGTGAACGTCGGCACCAACACTACCTGGTTGGGAAGCCACATCGCCATGTCGAACTTGTACGCCTACGGTCAGTTGGCCTGGAACCCAGCACAAGATCCGCAGGACATCTTGCAAGACTGGATCCGCCTTACATTTGGTTTTGACAAACAGGTTATTGATACCATCACCAAGATCTCCATGGAATCCTGGCCCGCGTATGAAGGATACAGCGGTAACCTTGGTATCCAAACCTTGACTGATATCCTGTACACTCACTTCGGTCCTAACCCGCAGTCACAAGACAATAACGGTTGGGGACAGTGGACACGCGCTGACCACACCACCATCGGTATGGACCGCACCGTCTCCAACGGTACCGGATTCTCTGGCCAATACCCCCAAGAGATCTACGAGATGTACGAGAACATCGAAACCACTCCTGACGATCTGCTGCTGTGGTTCCATCACGTTCCCTACACTCAGCGTCTGAAATCCGGCAAGACAGTGATTCAGCACTTCTACGACGCCCACTACACTGGCGCGGAGACCGCACAGACCTTTGTCCCCCTCTGGGAGTCTCTCAAGGGCAAGATTGATGAGGAGCGATACAACGATGTCCTCTTCCGCCAGATCTACCAAGCTGGCCACTCCCTCGTCTGGAGAGATGCTATCGTCAACTTCTATCATAACCTCTCTGGAATCCCCGACACCGCTGGCCGCGTGGGCCACCACCCCTGGCGCGTGGAAGCTGAGAACATGGAGCTAGATGGCTACGAGAAATACGTCGTCAGTCCCTTCGAGGCGGCTTCGAACTACTTGGCCATCGTGACCAAGACTAACACCACTGTTGGAACGGCTTCAACCAAGCTGCAGTACCCCTCTGGCATTTACGATATCGGTGTCAACTATTATGATATGTACGGGGGCAAGTCGCAGTACTCCATGTACCTCAACAACAAGTTGATTGCCCAGTGGACCGGCAACAACGAGGACATCCTGGGCCACGACCCGTCCATCTACCTCGACGGACACTCCGCCACGCGCAAGACCTTCCATGGAATCAAGGTCAACAAGGGAGATACGCTCAAGATCGTAGGCACTCCAAACGGCGTTGAGCCAGCGCCGTTGGATTACGTGGTGTTCCTCCCACCGGGTATCATTGATTAAATAGTGGGCTTTTGATTCCTTCTTTATTTTAAATAATTAACGAGTCACGAGAATTGATAACCACGGGTCAATAATAAAATGATTGTAGTTACTATCGTGCCTTCGTGAAATGGAAAATCTGAAAAGTATCCTTCATACCCTCTTGTGGTATGAATATTTCAGAATCTGTGACTACTGACCAGCCTTGACATCAGTCGGCGTCCCATTCTAGTAAGCCATAAAAGAGTTAGAAAGAACGGCATTTCTTAGATAAGTCATCATGTCAAAGCGTAATTGGGCAAGTACTAAAGAAGCAATATTAAATACTCACGCACCCGAACCCGCATGTTTGTCCATATCAGTCACACCCATTACTTAGAGGCTGCAAACATGCGTCCCACCTTCAGAACGTCTACATATGGGAGGTGCTGAATCGGCGAATTATTTGGCAGACCGCTCTGGGCCTATCATATCATGCCTGTGTCTTACAGAGCCTCGTCACAGGGTTCTGGACGACGCCGACTACGAACTTGGGGTCAATCAATAAGGCAGGATTTTGGTGCGAAAATCAGTACAAAAGCTACTGCCTTACTCTAGCTAAAGTCCCAACAACTCGCCTATGTCAATTCTGCCATGTGGTAGTATTCATCCAGCCAGGGCTTAATACAATAGTATTTATCACGTATGGAAGAAAATGCAACAATGGATAAAATAGGAAGAGGAAATTGTCCTCCAGTTATAGCGATCGATATGTCAAACGGAATGAGATCTTGAAGTATCAAAGATCAATTTTGGCATGACTCAGCCCATCCACAGGGGTAGAACCTTCCGCAATACCTAATAGTTATGACAACATGATCCAATCTAGTTATCATAATGACTTACGCGGGCTCTTAACCATTGGCTCTGTGGCTTCCAAATAAGGCTTATAATACGGTTTAGTAATCTGTTCCTATATCTTCTTGTTGGTACCTGCTGTGGTAACGCAGATTCATTCTTGGGAGGAAGGAGTGCGGAACATAGGAACATACAGCCATAAACCACTGGGCATCCTTAGTCCAGCCTTCAGTCCAGCGAAAAACTCCGGGTTCCTGGATGTCCTCTGCAACGATGAAGTACGCACATTCGGGTTCGGCAAGTACGCGATTGTACGCCGGTCGGAAATGGGAGAGAAATGCTTCTTTATCCTTAGCGTCGATGGTGATCTTGACCTGAAGGATGAAGGCTACTTTGGGAAGTGGGATTGGAGAAGACATTTCAGTTAAGCCTNTGCATAGAGTATTGAGATTCACTAGAGCTGATGGAAAGAGAACTGTATCCAGAAACATGGAATTCCTTTTAAAGCAATCCCAGTTTGATAAGCTCAGGACAATTTCACGTAATGCATCTTACTTTTGCGGCAAAGTTCGCATTGACGACTCGCGCAGATTAACATAATTCCCATTTTATGTTAATTTGCACCATAATCCGTAATTGTATGTTCAATATAGAAGTAATATATATCTTGTTCTGATATATGATATATTCACAATAACTCAACTGTAATAAATATTCTGTGATAGTCACCAAATTTAGTTAGCGTCACATAATGGAGGCCAATGTGCAACAACCTACGGTCATCCCCAAAGAAACAAATGATAACGATAGTTGCCCCTAGGGTCCATGTGTTGGGTCCTACTGCGAGCCCAACACACTTTAGACGCCCTGAAATGTGGCCAATTAAACTTGAAGGATGAATACAATTTTTTTTTTTGATTCCCTGGGATAATCTATGTTGCTGGCATCTGGTTACGAGCCAATGGTCTCCTTTCCTGGCGGATTACGTACACCACAGAATATGGGATGATAGGCTTATAATAAATAATATCTCAATTGACATACAATATTACATATTAGGAGCACTACTAATATACTGGCCAAGGATAATCTTCAGCTGTTAACTTAGCTCCTGATTTGGCCCAAGCAGTTATGGTTTAGGTTTTCATCTCTCTTCTAGCTTCTGAACCCAATTCAGCATATCCGAGCTCGTTTCCACTCATTGGCTGAGCAGGATGAGCCATACTCGAGGGTAACTCGGATTTCGGTGCATCTGCAGACAGCTCGTTATAGTCATGGTATGGATATTGAGCCATATACTGCGCGCCATCGAGATTCCCCGGTCCTGGATATACCGCTGGCATGGGGGTCGTTTCGGTTACTGCTGTTGTTTGAGGTAGCGGCTTATATCGACGGCGGATGAGCCACCAAGTAAGGATCCCGAGAACGAGCAGGGGAATGCCAAGGCCAAGTCCAAGTCCAAGACCCAGAGTGGTTGATTGATGATTGCTGGATGAAGGAGGCTCATTGTTCGTTGAGGTAGCTGGTTGTGTTGTTGATGCGGTTGGCCGTGGTGTTGTTACAACAGAACTTGTTATGGGCCCTGGAGGTGTAGTCGATGAGGATGACCTCGGCGTTGTGGACGTAGATCTAGTTGTTGTAGCTTTTTATTGTTCAGTTATCGTGTTACTGAATAAAGGCATGTTTGGGCATACTAGTACTCTGTGGAAATGATGTTTCCCTATACATTACGAATGTGTAATACTGATTACCTTGGCAACTGGCGATCGACCATGATTTCTGTTCGTCAAAGTCTTGATAAATCGTGCCCAACTGACAGGCACCTCCAGGGCTGCGCTCTTGTTAAAGAACATATCCCACTTCTCGGGGATTGGATTAGAGAGCTGACCAGGTATATGGCGTGAAGGAAGGACCGCCAACTAAGACAGAACCTGCCGAGCAGCCTGTTTGGAGATTAGTGCCAATGTCTGTTTCCGATACACAATTCGCGGCGTTGGCAGAGGTGAATAATGTTGCCCCTGGGTTGCAGTCCCATCCCACCCCTGAGAGGAGTTATTAGCGATTAGATTAGACAAGTCAAGCCAGCCAAGTAAGAGGTCATACATGTCGCTGTGGAATCTACAGTCTCCCAAATATAGCCAACGAAATGCTGCCCATTCTGGTCACCAGGCTGGGCCGTTATCCATCTAGCTGCCAACTTAGCCGTCGGAGAGGGCTCAGAGGAGCCGTAGCATCCATACGACAGCCAGACCAACGACAGCAAGATATAGGCCGAGCACCACATCGCAAGTTGAATCGTGATTGCTATGCTAAGCAGCAGCGCGCAAACGCTAGTTGCTAACTTGCAACTAGTAGGTGAGAAAACTTGGCCCTAGGTTGGCGACTTTTACGCGCGAAGTAAACGAAGCACAACAGCTGTTGTGATATCGGGATCGGAAGATCCCCCCATTATTGCTCCTGCGAAAGCGGAATTTGGTTGATCTGTTACTTTATATATGGACCTATATAAGCACAGCCCGGTATGAGATATACCGTGAGCTGGCGTATATTTTAAAATGCATTATCGTAGGTTAATATAGGCGTCGCGAGTTCGCCCAATAATTGAAGCGACGTCCCATTATCTGACCACTCATTGTCCCCAGACCCCACTTGTTCCTGGTGTGCCGTTGATCCTGCGTCCAATGGCCTTGGGGCATCATCGCCTGCTGGGAGTTCATTGTCCCTGAAGGATTCCAATCCTGGGAAATCATCCTGGGAAATCATCCTGGGAAATCATCCTGAAATGCACTGGTCGATTGCATACCCCATTCCTTCAATTCTTAGAAGCTCTAGGTTATAAGGTGTTGCAGGCTGGCGATACGGGTTTGATCAGTAATGAACACTGGAATATATACAGGGGGATACTATCCCAGGTCCAGGTGGTTTGTTGATCTCGCTCGACTGGGGATGCTAAGCATCAGGAAGTTTAAATATCCAAACCGCCAATAGCTGGAAGTCCCCATTTGGGCTCGGAACAAGTACCCGAACATCAAAATCCATGTAAGCCCCGTCTCAACGTAGCGGAGTGTCCTATTAACACCGAACCATTTGATGTCCACACCGGAATTTAAAAATGAAAGAGCACTGTTTATACGAAGAGCGGAAGTTAAACTCGTGAAATTTTTCTAATATTACAGTTCCACCCAGCCCCTACTTATGTAATGTTTTCCCCGCACTCAAATGGGGAAAAAAGCACAACCTTAAAAAGAACCTTAAAATAAAGACTGAACCATCACCCAGGTCATCCAGATTCTCTTAGCGCACAGTCCCTTTAAGCAAGTCCCTGAGAATGCTCGACACTTAAAACCCTAACGAGAACTCCAACGCCGCTTGGAAGTCTATAGTGTACTTCGTAAAATAAATAAGAATAATCATACAAAAGAATATGCTTATATATGCTCAGAATATTAAATGAATAAATATATATACGCGCGGCGGAGACAAAGTGTCCTAAAGGCGTGTATACAGATTTGTTTTTGTTCGTCGCTCTTGCTTTTCAATTTCTTCTTCCTCAAAAGACTCGGGGTATATTGGAACGCTTCAGCAAACATCGCTAAAATATTGTGGAAACATCCAACTTTTGTGTTTCCATTCTGTATCCCTTGAAACGAAGAGTTCTCTGAAAGGCTCGGCGTTTGGGCTCGGTCTTTATTTCCTGCATTTTGCGGTAGGAAATGCTTTCAGGGCGGCGGACCTCCGGGTGCAGGAGCTGCGGTAGGGGTGGCCTGGGCGCCGGAGTTAACGGTTTGCTTGGGTGTACCATTGGTCGAGGCTGGCTTTTGCTCCCCAGGTGCTACTGTTTGAGGAGCTGGAGCAGCTTCAGCCTTCTGCTCGGCGGGCTTCTCCGCCTCGTCGTGTTTCTTCTGTGCTTGCGCTTCTTGTTTCTTCCGCTCCTCTTCTTCCTGCTTCTTTTTATCCTCTTCTTCTTTCTTCTTCTTGTCCTCCTCTTCTTTTTTCTTGCGCTCCTCTTCCTCTTTCTTCTTCGTGGCCTCCTCCGCTTGCTTCTTCTTGGCTTCCTCTTTCACTGAGTCGGCTTTCTTCTTCCTCTCCAGCTCGAGCCGCAGCCTGTCCTTCTGGATCTTCTCTTCTGCCCTTTGTGCTTCCCAGGCCCATTGGTTGGGCAGGTTCTTATAGAATTGCTCGGCCTGCTTGGCCAGTTCAACTTGGGTGCTGAAATTGGCCCATTCGGGTGAATATTCCTCACACCGATCCAGCCAGCCACCCATCCAGCTATCTCGCACCCGCGAGGTGCCGGCAAAATGCACTATCATGTCGCCCTTCATGACCTTCCACGGCTGTACGACAGGCTTGTGTCCGTCGTCTAAGATCTTGGTGGTACCCTCATCAAACGTCTCCTGGGTCATGTTCTGGCCGAACAGCCACGTCCCATTCTTGGCAAACGCGTTGTTCACCGGGAGAGAGTTGAACCACCTCATGGGCACCGTGGCCCAATTCTCTCTTCCCTTCTTGGCCGTCTTGGCCAATGGCGAGCCGGGATCTTGCAAAAGCCAGGCGAAGGCCGATTGATCGCGGAAACGGTCCGTCTTCACACGTTCGCTCTCGAAAATGGGGTACGCCGCCACGGCAGAGAGGATGGAGACCGTCCACGGGTGGATCCGGAAGCCCATGACACCACTATTGAGGCCGTCCCAATTGGCGGCGAGGAGCAAATGAATATTGTCGTACCTCTCGTTGCCAGTGGGGGGAAGGAAGATTTCTAGGGGCGTATACGGGTTCATAACGATGGTATCGGCGTCAAACCAACTGCAGTAGTGCAAATGCACGAGTTAGCCTCTATTCCAACCACGAAGAGCAAAATATAAAAGAACGCAAAGTCAACCCAGGCCTGAGCCAGCTGGATGACAAAAGGAAAACCACTCGCTCTCCAGGACCACTTACAATACCCACTCCAGCCGGTCCTCCGGCGCCTTGGCCATCTCGGCGACGACCACGCTGAGCAGATAGGCCGGCTTGCTCCAGGCGCCCTTGGTCATGCCCTTGCTATCGGCCTCGACGAGGCTACTGACCACCTCGTTCTCCGCGATGTGATGGACGTAGCCGTGCATCTCGTTCTGCACGGCGTGGGAGCGCATGGCTCGATCCACGATGTCGGAGTGCAGCGAGTTGGCAGCTACCGTGACCTTGCCCACCTTGGACAGCTTGGCCGGCTTGTCGTCATGGAGAGAAGGCCGCAGGTTAGTAGCAGGTGCTTGGGTGTCTACCGGCAGTGCGGCCGAGGCCGCAGCTGGTCCCGATCCCCCCGTGGCATTGTTGTTGGTGCTGCTGCCTAGCTGGCCGAGCGAGATGGAGGCCGGTAAGGGCGGGAGCGAGATGTATTCGGGTCGCAGGGAGAAGAAGGTAACGAAGAGCAGGGCGAGGACAGCAGCGAAGGTCAAGGTACGCAGGTGTCGAGCGTAGAACATCGTGACGGTGGGGGATGGGTAACGCACGGAAAGGGGATGCGCGGTGGTCGTCCTATCTCCTCATGACTTGGGCTGCGGTCAACACACTCTCACGGTCGGGGCGTGCTTCCTGGCTGCCCGTCTGGTCGATCTGCCCGGTCGGCGACGCAGCGAAAGGAGCGTGGTGGTGGTGGAGGTCGGTGTCGTGGTCTTCGAGGGAAGAAGAGGAGGGAGGATGGTGGAGCGAAGGGGTTAAAAATCGATCATCGGCCGTCGCTTCAACAGCCTGGGGAAATTGTGCGGGAACGGGGCAGCTAATCAGTAATGAGATTGCAGCGGCCCAAGTTTGGCACCTTGCGGGCAACCGAGACAGACAGAGCGCGGGCTCAGGTACAAGCCCCGAAAAGGTGCCAGTCAGCAGCGAGAATTGAGGCTCTTGGACTCTCCGCGGACGGGCCGGTCCCAAGAAAAGAAATCACCACGAGTATTCGAGTCGTTGATGGTTTCCAGGTCCTGTGCGGTGATGATGTGGGCAATTTATATCTCTTGGCGATGGGCTTCCCGGGCGGCTTTCGAACCCACCGTAACCCCCTCCCCTCCCGATGGGTGTGTGTGCGCGTACAGTGTATACGAACTGCGTGCTATAGGGCGAGCGGCTCTCTCTCTCTGCCTCAATAATGTCTCCCTGTCACGCCTGCCTTTGCCGCCCTCTGGCCCTCTGGCAGGATTCGTGCCCGCCCCAGTGGAGCGCACGACTCGACGCCCCCAATCTCCCCAGCTATCGAAATGTTGGAAGCATCATTAATTACATCCGCCGACGCCCAACAGCTGCCGCATTCAGCAATTCCACATGTGGGAGGGGGCGTCGGCCATCAGAGAGTTCTTCCCACAGCCGCCCGCCCCTGAGCTTTCAGCCCCGAGATGCCAAGGGAATCCAACAGACGCAGCAGCCTGACAACTGCGAAGCCGTGAAAAGCTTGTTTCATTGCGATCGCTCTTGGCACCGTCACGCGGCCCATTGGCACCCGCGTCTTGGCTCTGCAAAGGCCCTACTACGGCTTCTTCTTCAACTCTTCCAGGCCCGCATGTCTTTGGTTCCGTCCAGATCGCATGATACTCTTGACACAGTGTGCTTTCGCCCTCCGTGGGCGACGATGAGGCCTCGAACGAAGAGCATTTCAGCCAGCAGCCAATAGCCCCGAGTCGTGCTGACACGGTCCTCAGCCCAGGCCGCTGAGAGGGGCGAGCAGTGCCAAAGGGGGCCAGCGTGGCTTTATGTGTGCGTCCGCCGACTTGTTAACTGCTACGCCAGCGTCGTGGTGATAGTGTCAAGCCCTCATTTTCTCTAGCCCTGCTCCTACGGGGAGCCAGACCCGCGCTACCGAAGTCGAAAAGAAAAGCTTGCGATAGCAACACTCCATCGTAGCCAGCCACGCAGCTGGAATCAAGCTTCGCCGGGGCCTAGGCTCGGGGAGATCCTGTTGTGGAAAGGACACTCTACAAGACCCTGATCGACTTCCTGTATTGCATCTCCATGGGAATGTCCGTATCTGGCGTAACATGTCACTTCCTATCTACATGTTGAGTTCTTTACGTGGTGTTGATCCCTTGCTGTAGAACGGCAGACACAGGGTATGCGTCGTCGTCATCCCGCCATGGAGTTGGGGTCACATCGAGAAGGGTTCAGGGACCGATGATCTCCTGGTCACATCGAGCAGCTCTAAGTGCAGAAGTGCGAGAGTGAAGCGTAAATACAAGGGGGGCTACTTTTAAGGTCGGGATCCCCAGAGAATGAATGTTACAGTCAGCATCGGTGGGCGTGCGTGTGTGCGCAAGATCAGGAGTTTACACGCATGCTGAGACGCCCACAACGTATTGTGCTTCTCCACGCTGTCCAATCATGCCACTGGNATTATTGTATAATTTCTTTACGCTGTCCCGAAGAAAGTAAGAATGCGAGCCTTGAAGCCGTGGTTTCGATATTACGCGTCCACCCCGCTACTGCATCTCCCGCCAGTCCTAGAGGGTGCGATCGACACCAGCGATCGCAGAAAGGGGCATCTCCCGCAGGGCACACTGCAGCAGAATTAATTATCTTATCTTAGGGCCACAGTAGCATCACGGACGGTCGATTGACATTGACAGGAAAGACGAAGAGCTATGGCACACAGGTCCGATGATTCCGGGTGAGAAAGCAAAATGCATCTCAGCGCATTATTGTTTGCCTTCCACGTGCGACATTATGCCCGAGTACCCCTCTTTCTCTCTGCATCACCTCAGAATTAACAGATGAGAATCCTTCAGCTTGTCGCACGAGCAGGTTCTAGGAGAAAAGCTATGGGGATGAAGAAATACTGTGGTCTGGGTACGAAGATCTACACCTGTACGCGTCCTACGTAAGTTGGTGACTATGAAAAATAAAAGAAATGGTACCATGCAGACTTTCGGACATTGCGGGCTTCACCCCGAGAACTGTGCGCAGGGGGACACAACCTAAGGATGCTTCCGACGAGAAACTCCGAGTCTCGAAACCAGAATGGTCTCAGTATTCTAGTTTAATGTTGAAGAGAATAGAGTCATTTTTAAACTAATGATGATTCAAATAACTGGATGCATTTTTTAGAGGAAATAAAAAGGGACGATGGAATTTACAAGTTGTAAAATTTCTTTTGTCGATGTTTTTCTTTACAGAAATTAAAATCAAATTAAATCCTATTGAACAAATTTGAAGTATTACACTTGTCCACCGGAACACGTGCATTCCAATTTTTTTAACAAAAAGCTTATCAGAATAATTGCACCCAATTACACTTATTCTATCATTATTTCGCATTTGAATTGATTTTGGAAACAATTCTCCTTTGCCATGAGCAATGCACTATTATCTTAAACGGAGAGCATGCACCTTACGACTCTGCCTGAATTTTCGGGTCTCCAAAATCTCTTGAAATGTACACCAGCAGAGTCTGGAGAAACGACGGCGGCGTCAAATCTCTGCACTCTAGAACCCAAACACTGCAGGCCTTACCTGACTTATGCTTCTACAGAATCATTACTAATGCTGAGGTTACTTCTGGTGGTTTCCAAGGGATAAGAAGCGCCAAGACCAACCACGTGACTCGCGTTTACTTGTAACTGTGGACAGCGAGTTTAGCGACATAGCCGATATCCCTGAGCACCAGCGATATATCAATTTGATGATCTGCTTGTTTTTGGTATACTTCCTCTGTAGATACGTGTACAGAGAATTGAGTAAAAGCTTGCGTTACCTCATCAAAGCGGATCAATGTCGAGTTTATTTCACTTTTCCGTCGTAAGAACAAAAGTTGTACTACCTAGGCAGAAAGCCACCATGCCAAAACCCTGACGCTTGCGGCTGCTCAAGTCCAAACGGTCTACAGCAATCCTGCGAAAGGTGAAGGCTAGATTTGAATGTCGCTGGGAGCTATTAGGAATAACTCGTTCCACTTCATTGGTGACTGTTTGGAGCAGAGTCCACTATAAACTAAACATAAAAAGCACCTTTTTCACTTCGGCAGAAACTAGAGTATCCCAACAGGTATAATTCTGTATAAATGAATATTATATCTCGTGATACCCGCTAATAACTAGTCGAGCTTTCTAATAACTTTGAAGTACCCCAATTATTATATATTGTTCCTTCTCAAATATATTTACAGTCTACATCGCAAAAAACCAATGCGCTAATGCAAAAAGGGTTCCTGTCCTGTCTATGTTCTTCCGTCTAAATCGAATAAAATAAAAAATTTAAATAATTACATTAACCGCTCGGTCATGAGTTGCAGAGACCAGATTTTCAAGCACGCTTTTCGTCGTTTGAATCTCGTAATGTTGTTTCTGATTCCTCAAGGCTCTCTTCCGGGGGTGAGTTGCCCTGGGTTCCCAGTCTGATGAAAGGTAGACCCACAACACTTGCAGCGGAGAGGGCAAGCGAAGCATCCCAAGCTCGGGTGAACTTGAGCATTGGATTTGCAATGCCCTGTGGAGTATTCGCTACGGATGAGTACACTGCAGTTGTTATGCCCATAGACACACTGCTGGAGAGTCTGATCATCGTGTTGAATATCCCACCTGCAAGGCTCTGTTGGTGTGATGGCAACGATTGCATTACATACATCTGTGTTCCAGGTTAGCCAAAAGTTGTGAATTTAAAGGATGATTCTCAAGTAAAGTTACTCACGTTGGCAACGTTGAACTGGAAATCCGCACCGACGACCTGGATGATCAAAGAAGGGAAGATGAAAGCCCAGTAAGAGCTATGAAGCTTCATCAGGGCAAGAAGAAGGTTGGCAACTATATACGCAACAGCTCCAAAGGCCATGATGAAAGTATTGTTGACCTTGTGCAAGATGTGACCGGCGATGATGTTCCAGGTCAGGCCTGCAATACACTGAGGTATTAGATGGACTGCGACAGTCAACGGAGCCAGGCCTTGGGCTTGCTGCATGAAGTATGACAGCCAGAAGGCAGCAGAGGTAAATGACATGAACCCCAGAATCGCGGTAAGTAATATCTGTGAATCTGTTAGATCAAACAGACAACTTTAGTTTGGGCATATAAGCGTGCTTACAAAGGAGAAGTTCCTGTCTCTCCAGATATGTGGTGGCATGAGTGGGAAGGCGTATGTTCGTTCCCAGAAGAAGAATACCACAAGTAGAACTAGGCCAACAACAAGCATGGCAATGACATGTGGCGATTTCCAGCCATCCGAAGGACCGAGACTATTGCTTAGTTAGCAGGCCCTCAGAATGTAGAGGACAATTGCGGTGTTAGACTCACGTTATTGCAGCCGTGAATAGTCCCGTACCAAACAATGTCAAAATGGCGCCAACGGTGTCAAATTGTTTCAGAAAGCCTCCAAGTCGCACCTTGAGAGGCTCGGTGTGTTCAAAGGCTTCAACGTTGGGAATGGCATAAAATCCGAGGGCAGTAAATGCTGCCCACAGGATAGCAATAAGCCAGAAAGCAGCGCGCCAATCGAACAGCTTCGCAGCTATGCCACAGAAGATGCTTCCCAGGACGAAACCTAATGGGTTACCAGCGCTAAAGGCTGAAAAAGCGAGGTTTTTACGCTTCGATGGCTTTGCATAAGCCGCGCCCAAGATTCCAATGGCGGGGGGTACCACCATGGCGGAGCTGATCCCCATGAAACCAAGGATGATGTCCATCCAGAATGGATTTTTGGCAAAGCCTAGAATGACGGCAAAAAGACTGAATGAACTCAAGCCAGTGAGAAACATCATCTTGCGGCCCAGGAGATCGGCGAGTTGACCAAGCGCCAATTGGAAGGCTCCGGCAGTGAGACTAGAGAGATGGTTGTTAAACTTCAATGTTTCCTGGGGCTTTATGATGGTCGGATTACATACTTGACTGATGCATTCATCCATGATATCTCACTCTGTGTCATGCCCAGATCTCGTCCAACTGAAGCCGTGATAATGCTGCTCACACCAGTAAGGAAGGACGTAGACGCCGTGGCAACAATAGTCATGAATACAAAGAGGACCTCCTGAAGGGTACTCTTGAAGCAGTCCGGGCGTGCACCTAGCAGAGTCTTGACTCTTCCGAGCGGTTCACCTGAAACATCCGGAATTTGACTCTCGTCATTAACAGGCGCATCCTTCTCACTCGCTCTCTCGGGAGATATCGCGGCTTCAGTGTCTTTTGGGCTGGGCGATAAAGTCGTCGCGGCGGATTCTTCCTGAATTGAACTTTTGGTTTCCGTCTTTTCAGAACTCATAGTGGAGCCAGGCATTTCTCATCCGACAGGTCGCGGTCCAACAGGGATCCACACGAACCCAGTAACAGTTTCCGCTTCAGCATACGAGCATGTCCTTCAAACGTCGAGTAGGGATCTCGTTGTGTTCTACCGGTTGTGTTTGGTATATATCAGGCCTTGTCCTTAGCAGGGGGATGAGCTTCGCATTCACAAGTCGATGTTCCTAGAGATCGGAAGTCCCACGCGGAGGCTGAAAAGTTCTCGAACCTAATTATATTACGGAGGGAGGGGGGTTCGGATAGCTCATTAGTGCCGCGCTAAATATTGCGAATTTGCATATACCGGAATGTGGGTGTGGTCTTCCCTCGATATCATTGGGTGTGGTCCATTTCCGGATATTCCCGTGGCGCAACAGATAAGGGCTAGTCCGGAACTCAGCCGATATCGTAAGCATGAGAACGACATGCCCAATGGGTTAAAGATGGGATTTCAATTTGTGAGATGGCTGCTGATACCAGAGATTTATGGAATTTGCGGACTTATCTATGGCTGACTGAATGCCGGCCTATCGTATAATGGCTTCACAGGCGCCATATGGTAAATGTAAGTATGGAGTCATAACACGAATCCATTATGCTTGTCATTTGGCCAAGTGACTTTAAGCGCGCACTGGGCTGGAAAATTGGATCTGCGACATGAAACCGACAATCCTTATTCTATTGGTAATATATTATGCCCTAAGGGACAACTCCGGGTTCCAGAATACTAAACTCATTGTTCCCAGAGTCCAGCTTAGCTAAAGCATTCAGTGGGATTGTCAGCATTGGAGCCGTATGACCAATATCCACGTCCGCTAAAATCGGGAAGTCTGTCCCCTCAAGAAGCCCAGTAACTATATCTGCATACTGTTTTCTCATCTTCTCATCGTAATTGACCGATCTTCCAATGACTAACCCAGCGATATCTTGAAATATCCCAGTATTAACCAGATCAGCTATTGCAGCCCGGGCTCGATACACAGGAAATGGTTCGTCGGCATCCTCTCCTGAGGGACTCTCTAAAATTAGGATCTTCCCCTTGAAGCTTGGCCAGTACCTTGTTCCAGAAAGCCTAACCACAAGAGTAAGGCAGCCGCCAAAGATAGGTCCCTGGGCTGAGCCGGGACGTAACCATTTCCAACCCGGCGCCGCGAGTAATTCACGGGGAGTCTCTGTAGCCTCATTGTCTTTGAAGAAGTTGACGGCTCCGTCGACATATTGTGGTGACTCAGGTAATGGCCCTACCGGTTTACCGGCTGCGTTTTGTAGAACGTGAAATAAGTGGTTAACAGTGAATGGAAGCGGCGCTGGGGCCTCTCCAAACTCAGTTAACGATCCGGGGCCATAGAAGGTTCGTAATCCTGTCTCGTAAGAGATAGCGAAGTGTAGCATGGTTATATCCGAGAATCCAGCAAAGATTTTTGGATTGGCTCTAATGATGGAGAAATCCAGATAAGGCAGCAGCTCATTAGATTCTGTTCCGCCGATCGTAGTAATAACTGCCCGTACTTCGGGGTCGCGAAAGGCTTCATGAAGCTCCTCGCACCGTTGAAGGATCGCATCACGAATGCTTGTTGTGTTTATATCGTAGAATATATCCTTAACAGTATACCCTTGCCCTTCAAGGAATGATTTTGATCTTTGATGAGGTATCGGTAGTCTATGGTTGAACCGTGCTGAAGGTGATACAAGTGCGATAGTATCTCCTTTGTGAAGTGCTTTGGGAATGATTTGTTCGATCGCCATAGCGAGGTTATCGTAATTCAGATGTTGTTCAGAAATGATTCAGATCGAGAATAACATTTTGCTATTTTATCAGGAGTCAAATAGCATTGATTTATTCATAGGGCTAAGCCAAATACCTTTTAACGTAAAAAGGGGCGTTGAAGGGCGTGAAGGGCGTGATTACGCGAAATGTCATACCAATGTTACAAAGCCGGAGTACCCCGCTAATTAATCTGTGCCACATAATATTCGCACTCTAATACGTTCCAGCTCATATGGCAATGCCGCGTACATCACTAATTGACTACTAGCCGGTCTTCTGGTATGTGCATTGCCCTGCTTTAGTTGGGTCCGCTCTTGGTAGGTGGAAGCAAACGTGGCCGCGAGATCGAACTCGTACCGTATGTTTGGGGCTCATATCTATTCGGATATTCTGGAGGGCTTCACCATGGAAGTGATCCACAGACATTGACCACCACTCCTACTTTCATAACGCACACAAAACTTCAGGATCCTTTGGTACGGATCTTGAGATATAATGGTCCCGGTATAATATGTCCACTCTCGCTTGCTCCTGTATAGTTTATTCTCTTCTGCATTTTTATTCCTGCGCAGCGGTGACCAAGTTCCTATATATTTCCATTCACTTTCAAGAGTTACTATTAGCATCAAATGGTAGTTAAAATATACGTCGAGATATCGAACGTTCAGTAAAATCCACCGGATCTACTGTTGCAAAATATAGCTAGCGCAAGTTTCGTACACGTTGTCGCACCACTTCAGCCTCTTCACACTTGCCCCGTCTCTCTAATAGTGCACTGAAATTTTCAATACTGATAAGCGTATTAGGGTGTTGTAATCCTAATACTTTTCCGAAATGTTCAACTGCTTGTCGATACATTGCCTCAGCCTCTTCATATTTGCCTTGCCTCTCTAAAGTGACCCCAAGGCAATTTGCGTTAAAAAGCGTATCAGGGTGTTCCAATCCTAATATTGTTGCCCTTCCCTTAAATGCTCGTCGATCCATTATTTCAGTTTCTTCATATTTACCTCGATCTCGTAATACGTCGCTAAGATTGCTGACAGCAGTAGTGTGTCAGGATGTTCTAATCCTAGTGCTTTCTCGAATCCTTCAAGAACTCGCCGGAGCATGGATTCAGCCTCTTCATATCTGCCTTGCTTTCGCAGAACTAACCCAAGGCTGTCAATATGCATGAGTATATCTAGGTGTTCTGACCCCGATATTTTTTCAATTGCATGGAGTACACGTCGATGCATCGATTCAGCCTCCTCGTACTTGCCTTGCTTGTCAAGTAATAGACCAAGGTTGCCGAGACTGCCAAGTGTAAGAGGGTGTTCTAGTCCGAGTAATTTTTCTCTTATATGAAATGCACGTCTATGCATGGATTCAGCTTCTTAGTACCTCCCTTGTGCTCCCAGCACCACACCGAGCCGGCTGATGCTGTGGAGCGTATCTTGCTGTAGCCCTAGGACCTTCTCTCTCACCTCTACTGATATTCGCGAAAGCGTTTCCGCGCTACTATATTCACCTGTGTAATATAGGTACCAGACCGTATTGATAGCAATTTGTGCCTGATTCAGCATGTCCTCTTCATCTCTTGTTTCATGGCTGATAGCCGCTCTTGCATGTGGAAGTAGTATCTGACAGACTGGCACGTCCCATAATCACCATTAGGGAATGCTGTAGCCAGAACTTTAAGTGACTCCTTGACCCAAGTATTTAGTTGATTATTCGTCTCAAGCCACCTTCTCATCGACAGCTGTACTAGATGGTGCATCTCAAACGACTGTTTCCCGATCTCGGCCTGGATAAGGGAGAAACTTAGCAATGGCATCAGAGCGTCGTCAAAGTCTAGTTGATCGTCATCTTCTCGGAGCAAAGAGATCGGGATCTCTTGCCGATCAAACATGCTCATTAAAGCAAGCAGATCCGCAGCTGACGGCTCTGTCCTTTGGATCTGGTTGAAGGAAATCTGCCATGTTGCAATAACAGCTTGCCTTATACTGTGATCCCGTCGAAGGTCTTTAAAACTGTTCTGGTCCAAGAGGCGTATCTGGTTAGCCTGACCTTGATGGAATAACTTCAGGTAGTCTGCTATGGTTGTCATAGGAGCTCTCGCGTTGATATATGCAGCAGCATGGGTAATTGCAAGGGGGATGTACTCCAGAGCCTTGACAAGTGCCTTTGCATCAGCTTTGCTTGATTCACTAAATGGTACTCTGGTATTGAGCAGTGCAAGTGCTTCTTCCTCATCCATAGGCTTCACTGGGATGATGCTGCCGGAGCCAACGAGATTGATTGCTGCAGTTCTGTTCCTTGAGGTAATAAGGATCATCCCATTCGACGCTTGTGGGAGGAAGTATTCGAGCGGCTGCTTGTGACTCTTTATATCTGCTCTCTCTGAAATTCCAGTGGTATCTTCGTCAGAGGCAAAGCAAAGAAAACACTATCATCATCAGCGTTATCAAGTACCATAAGCCAGTTTCCATTCCGTTTATCTGATAGCCACGTGAACACCAGTTGTAAAATATCAACCCTTGGATCTTCTCGCCCTGGCAGCAGAAGTTTCTCGGCAATGTCTCTATATCCTTGCTCAAACCTGTTCCCGTTGCTGCTGTAAGTATACTCATCAGTGTGTGCTCGGCATATGCTGGATTTGAGGGTGGGTCTTGCTTACCAGAAATCTCTGACGCGTCGGCCATCGGTATTTTGATATTGTCCAGCATTTGGTGAATAAAGCCTTTGAGGATACTAGAGATAGCTCGGTACCCTTCGTCCTCCTTGCTGTTATATCTAACCATTTGCCTGTGGTTCGCATCGATGCTTTCGACAGTTTCTAGAGATCGTGGAAGGTCGAGCTTCGATGAGTAGTCGTCGACAACCTTTAATTGATTATTATCATTATTTAATCAAGTTATCAACGTATAGCATGTGCTACCAGGAGGGAAGTACCTTTTCGTCCAGTCCCTTCATGCCTGAAATCCCTCGTGCTTCCTGAAAGGAATGAATTTTTATTCCCTCTTTAAATACGATATCCGTAAAGTGTCCATGTATATTATCTAGTACTTGATTATTCACTTCCAGAGTTTCCAAGATTCTCTTATTCGTATCTTGGAGCGCAAATCGATCCAGATTAGAAGCTATCTGGCCACAGCTAGAAAATTAGCTTCCACGATGAGGCGTGCCCTAGAAAATAATAAGCTTCGTCCTTCTACGAATTTTCTCAGATCGATGGATGGCCTATCACATCAAGTAAGCTGGTGTTTAGCATGATCTACCATTGAGTCTCTACATCTTTGACGATAATACCACCGAGACTGTGCACGACAAATGCGATTGGCTTCTAAGAAGCTGTTAGAGAGAATTCTGATCGAGACAACAAGCTATAATTATGTTACTACATTATCGATCTCTCTTTCCAGTCTGACTGATATATCCTGACCATGTTGAGAGACACTGTTTTTGTTGTTTGCCTGAAAGAGACCTCCAATAACATCGGCGTTGTAGTCGTAAGTCCACACAATGGCCTGAGGTATATCAGATACAAGGAACTCTTCCGGCCAGAAGACTTTGGACGATGATAATGAGTCTGTTATTTGCTCTATGCTTGTTGATGGGGTTTCGGCTGCTCTTTGCTTAAACAGAGACTTAAAGCTCCTAGGCTTCTTCGCCGAGTCCGGCTGGGTTTGTTGCGCGCGACCGCGGCAGCTTCCCAAGTTCTTGTGGGATGCCCTCGAAGGCCATGAACGAAACCCACACTGCAAAAATTTAGTAATATAACTTTGAATCGGAGCAGGATTGTTCAACTTCAAAGCAAACTGATCGCCGTCGTCCTCTGGCTCTGAGAGCCTTGTAAATCCGAGACGGTGTACTTTTGCCATCCGTACTCTCTAGTAGGCCTAAGCAAGCATTTGAACAGATATGAATATAGCGTAGATCTCATCATGTGACTTAGATTTACTCTTTGATCACAGAAGCTGAATGCCAGCGTGATCTAGATGGTGGCCTGGTCAAGAAATCGGGCCCTGGATCAGGCCCTAGTCGGTGATGTGCAGCGGAGTGCTCGAAGCCGAAATAAGGCCACACTACCTTTCCCTTGCCTGGTTTGGATTAGTTCTCGGGCATAAGACATAAGCAACAGCCACTTTAACTGATGCCTCTGGATATCCTTTTTCCAGCGCGAGCATTACGCGGTTGTCATAAAGTTTATTGAAATGAGAGCCATTTTCGGATACTTGTTTGTTCGGTTCCAGTTATCTTCTCACCGTCATGGTGAATTGAAAAGATGGTATGAAGGCTTTCTTATCGACTGGTAAACGTAGAAGAGACTTTTTCTTGGCCAAGCTCCGTGAAGAACAGAACTTGTACAGGTACATCATGCAGCCAAGAGTCGCAGATCAGAGTGCACCCCATCATATTCTACCGAGCCTAGCCTGAGGTACATGCACCTTAAAGTACCCCTGTTATCCTCCCCTCTCAATCTCCTTCACCCTTTTCCGAGTCGGTGTCGCGCAACTTCAGAAAATGGACTCACCTATACTATCCATCCCTGTTGGGACCATAACCTTGCACGCTCATACAGACGCACACATAATTAATACCAATATTAAACTGGTAACTATTTTCTCACAGAAGTATACTTTTTAGAATAGCTAGCATTTGCTTTCTTCTCCCTGTCCGAGCATCCGTTCCCCCGCATACGCAGCGTATTCCCCCAACTCAATAGCATCCTAAAAACTCCGCCGCTTCGGCTAACGACGGACTGCTCATTGTCCTCCAGGATGACAACCCCTGAACCTTGGGCGAAGGAAACACTACGAGATCACATAATCTGGTATAAAAACTGAATAGAGTACTAGGGAAATGCCTGAGAAATATATTACGTAAATCTACGCATATATTGTTCGGACTGCATTTCTATTTTGGTCATGTTTTCGTATTATATCTGCGAACTGTGACTGAAGAAAGCGTCATTGACTTCTACCACGGCCCCAAGTAAAATTATCAGATAATCATTGTTGGCAACCTCAGCAAATATCAAGTAGCCTACTGTCGAGAAAGCCAACATGGTGTGAATAGCCTTCTCTTACTCAATACAACGGGAGACTAATTCCAAAAGACGCAAACAAGAACTGAGACTGATGCCTTCGGCGAGGTCCAGGTATGTACATCTAAGGGAACTACTCGGGATTAGGGCGAGAATATGCTAAAAATTTTGATATATCAGGTCCCAGCTGACAGATATTGGGGTGCGCAAACCCAGAGGTGATTATCTTCATCGTGACCTCGAAATCATCTCAATACGAATAATTTAATACACAGATCTCTTCAGAACTTCGTCATAAATCAGCCACAAGATAGGATGCCCGGAGCTGTTGTGAGAGCATTTGGTATACTGAAGCAGGCAGCAGCCATCGTGAATACCCGACAGGGATCACTTGGTAGGTCATTCATTCTAAGGGCCTGATTGTATGTATACTATTGACTCACTTGATCAGACCCTATGATTGGCAAAGCAATTGAACAGGCGGCATCGGAGGTAGCTTCATTAAAATTGATCGATCACTTCCCACTCAGTGTTTGGCAAACAGGATCAGGGACACAGTCCAACATGAACTCAAATGAGGTCATCTCGAATCGTGCCATTGAGATTCTCGGAGGAAAGCTGGGTTCTAAGACACCAGTCCACCCCAATGATCACGTTAACCTTTCCGGATCGTCTAACGACTCCATGGCGACTGTAATGAACATCGTAGCTGTATTAGAGCTGCAGGAGCGCCTAATTCCAGCTCTAATCAGCCTACGTAATACCATGGACGAGAAGCGAATCTCGTTCGATCATATTATCAAGATTGGACGTACGCATCTCCAAGACGCAGTGCCGTTGACGCTAGGCCAAGAGTTCTCAGGTTACGTCGCGCAGCTGGACTTTGGCCTTGAGAGGATCCAGACATCACTGCCACATCTTCGCTATCTTGCACAAGGCGGTACCGCTGTGGGTACTGGATTGAATGTTTTAAAGGGCTTCTCAGAGCAATTCTGTGAGGAGGTAAGCCGGCTGACAGGAACGCCATTCAAGACTGCCCCAAACAAGATGGAAGCAATTGCCGCCAACGATGCTATCGTCCAGGCGCATGGTGCATTGAACACTCTGGCCTGCGCTCTATTTAAGATTGCACAGGATATTCGATTCCTGGGTTCTGGACCTCGCTGCGGTCTAGCTGAGTTGAAGTTGCCAGAGAATGAGCCAGGATCGTCTTTTATGCCAGGCAAGGTCAACCCAACGCAGTGTGAATCTCTCACCATGCTGTGCGCGCAGGTGATGGGCAATCATACAGCAATCACTATCGGTGGCATGAGCGGCCAATTCGAACTGAACGCCTTTAAGCCACTTATGATCCGAAATTTGGTACATAGTATACGGCTGCTTAGTGATGGGATGGCTAGTTTCGAAAAGAACTGTATCGCTGGCCTCGCTGCTGATGAGGAGCGAATCTCGAAGCTGCTCCACGAAAGGTACGGACGTCTCCTTTAATCGTTGCAATTGCGTCCTGTCTAATATTGTTTTGTGACACAATTTCTAACGTTAGACTTTGCATGAAAACAGTTTAATGCTCGTGACGTGCTTGAGTAAGCGTATTGGGTATGATCTGTCAACAAAAGTGGCCAAGCATGCTTACAAGAACAATACAACGTTGCGAGAGAGTGCATTAGAGATGAGGGTTCTGAGCGGTGCTGAATTTGACGAGTACGTGCGTCCAGAGCTCATGTTGCAGCCAAGTTAGGTTTTCGGAAGGTTACCTGGAGGATTACACCAAGATATGCGGTCTTCAAAAGTGAAATATAAAAGATTGATCAGTTATAAATCTATTACCACCTCTCCTATATTATCTTCAAGTGAAATTCCATCCACTGCCATCACTTTTTGACCAGCTTGTATTGGATTTTTGTAATCTGCGTATGTAATTTAATGAGCTTAAATATGGTGACCATCTCTCGTGAGTTACGCTGCACTATTATAAAAGACACTCTGAATTGTCTGAATTCATTTCAGGGTCAATTAATATGACTTTCTGTTGAATAACTCCTTTTTTCTTACAGACGTGAACAGTATTATGGAATATTTACAAAATTGTTGAGGGTGGAATCATTTCCTTCATAAAGCAGAACCAGGAAACCCTTCAGACATGCGGTCAGTCGCACCTGGAGTATAGCCCGGTCAAGTCAGTGTGCTAACCTTATCAATCTTCTGCTACATTGGCAAATGCTTTCCAGGTTCTTTATGCACCAGAATGCTGATTTTGTCGTCGACCATTTCCTGGATTATCACACCTTAGTCATATCATTTACGCTGGATTCCGCTTTGATATCACAGTTGATGAGAATAAAAGATTATTTTAAATAAACATCCAAAAGAGGTATTCCTTCAAGATGGTTACGTATAATACTTTTGTTAACAAAGTGGACATTTCCTGAGCTGAGCTATTTTGTACCAGAAGAGTCTAGTCGGCCACACGATATTATCGCGAAGATTAGAAACATTCCGAGGGAACGAGCGCCTTCAATGAAGTATCGGAATGCCCACACGCAGCCATGAAAATATACCATAAACGGGCAATCTAAGTGATCTAAAGTGATGGATAAGCACTATGCGGGGATTGAGAAGCGGGGTTTAACTGTTCGAGTAAGGATTCGGTAGTCTAGCGGGGGGATTCTGATTTCTGCTTTTCGTTTTATCCAGTATCAACACCTATTTAGTACTATATAGGAGTGTTAGGGGGTTCGTCTTCTTGGACCAGAGTAAGTCAAACATCGGCCACAGATTCCTAATTGTTGGTGTATCATATATTAAGAACCCTACTTTACCATGGCGATCGAGTTCCCTCCTATTCCTGAGAACGAATTCGTCGTCTATGCAAAGGTATAGAGCACTTCCATCAAAGTGGCTTCACAACGGTCATTGTTAAATATACTGACGCGGGCATGTTCAAACCAAACAGCTTCAGGCTACCGCCGACAAGGGCGACCAGCTCGAACACCACCTTCGCAAGCTTATCCGCCTGACAGAGAAGGAGGCCGGCACACTCGACTATGTGATCTCGCGGGATCCAGAATCTCCAGACACATTCCACGTGTATGAAAAGTACACTGGACGAGTTGCATTTGAAAAGCACTGTTCTTCGCAGGAATTTATCGATTTTGCGGACTCTGGATTGTTAGCTGAGCAGCCGACACCGAAGATGCTGAAACCTCTTCCGCCACTGTAGATCTAGAATGGCGTATTGACATCATATATTCCATCATATAAGAAAGAGAGTGGAATGCTTCAAGCCTATAATCGTGAATCTAAGATGTGGTTCCGGTTATTCGAAATATCTATGACTCAGAGGATTATACTAGAACCTAATATACTGGTACATCTTTATACGTGTGTATGAACTGGTTTGCAAAATGCTCAATTCAAAGCGGTAATAAACCTTTAAAAATAGTAGGCGCTTAGTTAGAGTTACGGATTGAGTGATGACTTAAGGCGTTATTTCCTAAATTGTTCCTTTGCCGTCCACATTTCGAGCCATTATTAATTTAACGTAACTATGGTGTTTAGAAGATCTGTTTCCTTAGGGATAGAGGATCTCTCGATATGAAAAGCGTTGAATTGACCCTAGAATATTCACTTCCCTCCATAGTTAACCGAGGCTCTGTGCCCAGGAGATTATTATATCCGCAAGTTCTTTCGCTCCCTTAAGCCCCGTTTCTTTCTTCTCCTGTCTTGACGTTGCTACATAATTTTCCAATTCTACGCTAGATTCCAGCCACTGCCAATCATGCGGAGCACCCTTCTCCATTTTGAGGGCTATATCTATCCCTTCCGCCTGGGCAGACTTGTATAGTCGGAGGCACGCATCTTTGAAGAAGTCATCGGTTCCTGTGGTAATGGCAGTCTTGACTGGCAGTATATCACGCCAATTCGAAGATGTATCGAGAACAGAAAGATGTTCTCGATCAGCTTGTGGTGTGTGATCATCTGGGGGATCATGAAACAGAGAAGCCCAGTATGAAAGGCTAGGAACATCGAGTGTGTCAACTTTGGGGAACTTTTGAGCTTTGTCAGTCGGTTGTGGATAGAGCTCAAGCCAAGGAGTTAACAAGAGTGCAAACCCTGGCCTGGGCTGACACTTAGGCACATTGAGTAGTGGTTTGTTGATATGCTTTAATAAAGATACTGCTAGATGCCCTTGAGAACATGTTAGCAAAAAATACAGTCCAATTGTGGGATACAACAGGCCAGAGAATAAAGAGTCTGCAAAGGGAATAGAATGGTAAAATTCTCCCCGAGCTATTATGTTAGCTCGTGATAAAACTGCCTGAGCTAAAAACGACCTTGCAGATTTGGCATATTGCTCCAATAGAAACAAATTCTTGCTTACCTCCAGCTGAATCACCACTCAGAATGATACGCTGAGGATCGATCCCTACTTCTGCGACGAGGTAATCATATCCCGATGTAGCTTGTTGTAATGCTATAGGGTATTTTGCTTCTGGAGCCATATCGTATTCAAGAGCAAAGATAGAGACGGACATGTTGGGATTGAGTGAATTTGCACTCTCCCACATAGCAAGTAACAATGGTAAAAAATTCGCCACGGAGAACGCAACATACCCACCACCATGGGTGTAGTAGATGACGATATCCGATTTTTGAGGGTCTTGGGCTTCCTCCAAGGATCCTCGGACGATCCAGTACCCTGAAAAGCCTTCTCGCACGACTTGCTGATAGACCTGATTCTGGTATGGACGGAAACGGGGGCTTTGGACAATCATGGTAGATAAATCATTTTTATTGAAGGCAAATTGCCGTAGCTGCTGGTAATTTGCAGTGTTGAAAAACCTGCAATGCTGATTAGATCTTCATAGGATGCTTACCGTGTCGGGAAGAATCTTGCTTAAGCACTCACGTTCTAGTAAAGCTCCTTTGGAGATCCACACTCAAAGAGAGTGGTGATGGCCAAAGAAATCGGCGCAGGAGAATATAAGGCGCATGGCAATACACATAAGCCCATAGGAATTTATAGACAATCCAATCAAGTAAAGAGACTTGCTGCTCTTGCGCGTGCATTTTGCTCATGTTGGTTGCTTAAACTACAAAAGTCACTGGAGATAGGTAAAATCGTGAGGAAGAGATCTATGGCCGTTATTCTAAAACAAATCGAGATTCTCTCTCGAACACCGCTGAGGCCTGTAGGGGACCTGAGCATTCTGAAGTTGACTGCCAATATCCCCCGCCGCACCGCACCTGTCCCCACAACTGCCCCAAACCTGGTCCAATGCGCCCCCTACAACTACACATGGCGGCTTGGCCCATATCGCCTAGACTCCCTGATCACTATCTATCGCGGTCACAGACTTAGAGGCCGATGCTCTTTGGTTGTGAGTGGCCAATTATGCTTGCTAGCTGTACGTCTACGAAGACACGTCTTCTCACCATCTCTAAGCTCAGGGTGAGATCACTTCATCATATGCACAATACTGCCCCATGTTATCATTCTAATTAACGCCCTGCAACTACGTATGGATGTCCACCGGACATGGTTTGATGTCTTCCTGCCTCGTGTTCTTCTCAATCTCGATTTTCTTTTTCACTCCCCTCTTACTCCAGCCATTTATATTTTCAGGAAATAAGTTTAGCGGCGGGTATAGAAATGCATCGTGTGCAAGACAGACCAGCATATTATCCTTCTCTCCTAGCTCGCCTACTCGCCTGATCGTCTCACGCGCGACTTCCAGATCAAGATGAAGGCTTGGCAGGCCCGTTGGCCCAAAGCCGACCCCGATCTCAGCTTCTCCTGTGAAGAGAGCGCGGTGATGACAGCAGTCACCACCCATAATCACATACTCTGGGGAACCGCCCGCAAGCAAAGTGCGCGCCACGGCTATGAGATGGCCAGGCATGTGTCCAGGAGCATCGACCAGAAAGAAGCTCCCGTCAGAGAAGAAGTCATACGCGCGCTCAAACGGTGGAAATGACTTCCAGTTATCCTCTGTTCTACTGAGCTCTCGTACACCGCCGGGATGGGAGAAGACGGAGCCAAGGAAGGCAGAGTTGGGAAGTGCTGGGTAGCCTGGAGCAGCATACTCAGTCGCTCCAGGACCTATAACGAGAAGAGCAGAGGGGAATCCTGTCGAATCGCCAATATGATCCCAGTGCAGATGGCTGTATTTCTGCAGTTAGCTCTAGCCGCTTCGTGGATTCAGAGTTTCGTTACCTGTAAACCACAAAATCCAGCGAGTTGGGGCTTATACCCGCATTGGAAAGGATGTCTGCAGCACTTTGAAGAGCAATGGGTTCATTCAAATGAAAATCGCCTCTTGCGGCTGGGGGATACGAGTCTAGATCCTATTTCTAAATTCAATAAAGAGAAAATGAGAAAGGAACTAGACATTCGCACTTTTCGAATCCCAAGATCGAACATGAGTGACTTCCCTGAGGGGACATGTTGAATGAGAAAACTAAAGTCTGGATAGAGTCGTTTGATATTCAAATCCGCATTCGCCTTAACCCATCTGTCAGGGAGGTATAATTGCCCAGTTGGGAGCATAGACACTTTGACTATTGCATTAGTATTTGAATTTGGCATTTTGAACCTTCACTTTCAATTGATAGGCTGCATCGGCTGGACGGAAGTTTCGAAGCTAGGAAAAGACATCCACGACGGGAGTCAATTGTAATTAAACTCTCGAGATCCCAAATAATCACCATTGCATCCTCCAACTTATTTCCTGCCTGCCGGACCGTATCTTAGCGGGGTTTTTTGTAATATCCGGCTGGCTCTAGTCGTTCAAACCATGTATGTGGTTTATCTCGTCACTTCTCCTCTGGTTTACAGACCAGGGTCAGGTCGTGTCCGCCACTACGCGTGAACAACTCGGTCGAAAGGGCTAGAGTCCTCCGCTCTAGATAGTGGGTCCGTTAAATGGCACAGTCACACAAGGCGAATGATCTGTAAGGAGATGCGCCATCTCGAAAAAGCCGCACCGTTCAATGACTTTGGGCTGCGAGCCGGGGCTGGCAAGAACTGCTCTTCTGTCAAAATGGTCCAAACTGCTCAAGCATATGTGATTCAATTTTTCATTCTGTAAGAATATTACATTCAAAAAGTTGCGCAGTTCAAGATTTCATGGACGGATTCGAATCTATAACGACGGGAATTCAACCATACAGTATCCATGAACTAGTAATCGAACCATCCCATGTCTCACATCTCTAACGCTTGCGCATCGAGCTCCTTTACATGCTCATTCCACCAATCATCAAAAAGATGTACCCTTGTGCGAATGTGTTTCGCTCTCTCAGCGCCATCCAGCTCATCTTGTGTAGTCCCGTTACCTAGGTACGAGAATCGGCAGAATTTGTTCTGGTAAGCGTAGTTATAGTCCTCCCATCTCGGTTCCTTGATTGTCTCCAGAAAATGTAACGTGCTGCCTGGCCACACCGCCGTAACGCGTCCGTCTGTGGTATTATTTTTGTACCAGCTGCGACAGCTATGCGTCCATACTGTATCCTTCATGAACGTATCGCCATGGAGGAGCATATCTTCTACAACTTCATCCTTTGGCGTCATATAGAGGATATCTTGTGATTGTATTTTCTGAATGCATTTGATCATATAGTCACCAGTAGCCTCTAGAACAGGGAGGAAAGATCCATTTGCTGCGCAGGCCTGTGGACCGTAGAACATAAAGTAGTTTGGTAACTTTGGTACCGCCAGCGTGAAGTAACCTTTGGGATCTGTGGGTCCGCCTCTTCATTAGCGCTAGGAAATTCTGATATTTGGAGTGGAACTCGCCTTTTCCAAATGATTTATCACATTTATAACCGTTCAGACCAGTAAGCTCGAATCGGGGCGTAAAGCTGACATCAAACCCCTAGCAAGTGTGAGTAACTAAGGAATGCACATATATACCAATCAATATCATAGTGGCGTACCGTGGCGCAAATTATTGTATCAACTTTGCGTTCAGCCCCGTCAGCTGCGATAATACCATCTGCTGTAACTTTAACTATATCTTGCGTTACAACGTCCACATTATCCTCTCCAAGGGACTCCAGATATCCAACGCCAGGGGTTAGACGGCGACAACCAACTCCAAAGTCAGGAATAAGAACCGAAGTGAGATGAGGAGCTTTAGCCAAAGACTCAGTCATTGACTTTCGGAGTTGGTTAACGACGTCAATTTGCTTGGGGCTATTGTTGATGAATTGGTCAAAGTAGTAGTTGAACTGGTGCTCAATACTGCATCTATTTAGTTTTATTTAGCAGAACACTTTCACTTTCAGGATCTGGACCATTTACCTGTATTCTAGGTGTAAATCAGGATTTTCAGCAAACTTCCGTTTCTCTTCCTCGGTATATTTTGGGTTGCCATTGGGCTGTTTTGAGAAGTTGGACACGAAGGGCATGGATATCCAAGTAGGCGATCTGACATACGTATCTACCCGCTTTGCTAGCGGTTGAACTGTGCTGGATCAGATATGTCACTCTAGTTTCTTGTTCATTTATATTACTTACTCTTAGGCATAACTTGAACAGCGGATGAGCCGTTACCAATAACAGCGATCGTTCTCCCGTCGGGGGACCATTTCCTATCGAACTTCGCAGTGTGTAACAACGCTCCCTTAAAATCATGGAGGCCTTCTATACTTGGCCACTTCCAAGCACTAGCAATAATTATTAGTTGTAAAACTTAGTATTTGCTAGTCGGGGTAATGATACTTAAGTAATCCAGCCCCATTAATGAGGACGTTGCAGTAATCGTACAAAACACCCCCTGTCGGCGTCTCAATTTCCAAGTCATATCTACCCTTGTCCTCATTCCACCGAGCTGCCGTGACTCGGTGACAGAATTTGATGAATCGATGGACGCGATACTTTTTTGCGACAGACTGGAAATACTCCTCGATCTCATCGGACTCCGCATAGCTGTTGAGTGTATAGTATGAGTAACGTATTGATTCACATTTAATGCCCGTTTCGCAGTGCAGTAGGTGAGTTACTCACTATTGTGACCAGTCAGTCTTCGGGGCAAATGAATAAGTATAATTGTGGGCTGGAACATCACACGCAGCACCAGCTATAATACGTTTGTTAGCACTCGGACTTGAGGTTCTTCAGAGTGTCAAGAGGGAAACTGTAGCTAGGGAACCATTAATGATATGGACTTGGAAAACTTACGGTATTTATTCTCATACCAAGTCCCAGCAACATCCGTGTTTTTTTCATAAACTTGAAATTCAATGTCTTTCACGAGTTGCTCTTGACGAATAGTCAGGTACTGCTGCTATCAGTAAAATAAGCTTCACTACGAATGTAAGTTTGTATCTCACCATTCCTGAAGCTCCAGCTCCAATACAAACGACACGGAGTTTGCGTCGGCTAAAAATGGGCTTTTGTATAATTTCATATTGACCGATTTGGCCATTTTCATAAATCTCGTCCAACATTTGAGGCGCCATGTTAACGCAGGAAGTAGCTAAGCTTATATTTCGTGGTTGATGTCAATGGCTGGACGCAAATGGCAGAATTAATCGTATTTCCTTCCTAGGAGTGCCAAATAATATAATTCATTGTTATATATAATACAGCCATCTAGAATTGACAGTTTGAATTTGGATGGTCTACTATACGTCCGACAGGCTGCTTCACAAGTTAACGAGGTGTGTATCGCCAGGGGGTTATTGTGGCGGCGGGGTAAAATTCAGCAAAAGGGGGGGGCAATCCAAACGGACAAATGGAGCCGCGCAAAGAGTCTCCGCTAGACACGGACAATAATGCAACCAACTCCCCGTGAACTAGCGGTTGGACAGTCGTTAGACAGCTTTTATTTTGAATATTGTCGCTCCACCCGGAAACGTACGTAAACGCTCCAACGGATAGAGATCTACAGGTATAGGTTCATAATCGATTTGTTGCTTGAATTGGTGTTGAGCTACGGGTGGTACGCGTTGTAGGTAAAGGGGTTCTGCCGTACAGCACCGCCTCCTTCGCCGAAAGCGTACTAGCTACGCTACATGAAAGCCCGTAGGCATTGCTACTAACAAATATCTTAAAGGAAGATTGCACAGGGCTTTATGCAAACATAACAGACAAGTGGGACTGTAGAGATGGAGATTCATATATATTTTATATATTTTCAAGGGATAATATTTCAAATATGGTAATATTAGTTTCAAACTTTTTTAGATAGGTTAACTTTTATCACAAATCACGGTTATAACCTATTCGCCCTAACATGCATTTCGCAGTCAAGTATCCGCGTTTTTGTCAATCTGACCTTTATTAGAACTATGCCTGGCTATACAGAAGATGAACTTTAGCAAGTCCGTTCCTTTTCCAGTTGCCCCATTGTTTCTTCGTAAATAACATTTAGATTGCTCATCGTGGAACCAGGTCCACTTGGTAGTGGGCTGTCTACGTTGACTACCCTTGTCTTGTTCTTGATCACCTCAAGTACCGTTCCCCCAAGATATTTATCACTCTCAACAACCAAGAGCATTGCCTCGGCTAATTCCTCCGGGCTCAAGAATTCATCATTCTCAGAAATTCCCTTCATCTTTTCCGGGTGTTCCGTCCATAATGGAGTTCTGACCATGCCAGGTGCGACCGCTACGACTTTGATTCCATACTCTTCGTGCAGGGGGGCGAGTGCGCGAGTAAAAGCTGAGACTCCGGCCTTGGATGCAGAATAAAGAGGCGTATTGAATAGCGCATACTGGGCAGCTAGGGATGAAATATTGAGAATTGCTCCTACCGTCTCTTTTGGTTTACGGCTTTCGGCGCGCTTGATCTGCTCGCGAATGGCAAGTCGCGAGCCGTACATCAAACCCGAAAGATTAATGTCAATTGACTTGTAGCTATCCTTCTCAGTATCTGCCCAGAAGTTGGACCAAACCTATGATCTGTATGTTGGCTTGTGTACACCTGCGATATTGAAGTATGATTATGAAGGTTCATTTAGAACTCACCGGCTCAAAAACCCCGGCCCCGTTGCACATCAGATCGACGTTTCCCACAGTGTGCTTCGCATAGTCAAACGCTCCGCGTAGGTCTTGGAAGTTGGCTACGTCTGTCTTCTTAAATAGTATCTGATTTGATCTGGACAACAAACTCCCTTAGATTATGATATCCGAAATTATAGCCCTACACCAGAAAACTTTTTCTTACCTACGCTCGTTTAGCAAGTTTGACAATTGCTTGGTCTCTTGAACATCGGCAACAATTACATTGGCTCCCTTGCTGGCAAGTAATTTTACAAAAGCGAGATTGATACCTTCCTAACCCGTCAGTGACTCTGTGACTCACTTTCGAAGAGGAAGAAAGCTGATTCTGGAGTTCCCAGATACCCACCAGAAGCACCCCCAGTCACAATCGCGTTCTTGCCTGTTAATGAAAATGCCATTGCCGATCACGTTTTGGCTTGCGTGCTCTCGATGAAGAGGGCTTGAATGAATTTATTTTAAACATTTCCGTACTTCGCGATATTAAAACTATGTGGCGTGTATTTTCGCGTTTTGGGGACTGCGGGGGAAGTGGAGGTATCGCACTGAGGCGCCGAAAGATACCCCACAGACGAGACGAAAGAGTCCCAGGGGATCCATATACCGTAAAGCCGTAGATAATAATACGGCGTATCTAAAAAAATGCTGGAGACAACTTTGGTGTATTAGTGAGATCTATGAGAGAAAGCTCGCCTTATCCCTGCAAACACTCTGAGGCGAACGAAGTGGCGATTTAGCTCACTCTATATTACCTCGCTGGATATCGTTTTCGTAGATGTAAACAGGTAAATTCTAAAGTTCATATATTCGGAAACGATAATTGACCATGGTGTCAAAAATATCATCACCCCTTACTCTATTCTATATTACCGCAGGAGTTGTTACTATTCTTTTCAGTTTTGTCTTGTCTAACCCATACCCGTGGCTAAACAAATATTATGGCCGAGTCGCGAGTAAGGATCATAGGGACCGATACCTTAATCATGGTGGACTGAACAATGATCATTGCTGGCTAAATACTGGTAATCAAATGACATTGCATTCTATTATAGGCCCTGATGGATATTCTTCTGACTATTTCAAGATGGTCAAAGTTGTGAAGATGTCAAGATACACGCTTTATCCGGGACAGCTTTCTTAGGTTGGTTGTTCGTCTACATGATTAATAGTTACGCTTAGGATTTACTAGCTTGTGGTGACCCGGTGGGTCGTTCTCACTACTTTCCAGCGATAAATCTCCATGATTCGTCAAAAAGAAAGGATTTCCGTGAATACTTTTTGAAGTATGACATTGGGGTAAGTTATGCCACGAAGGTTAATTGAGTATGTTCCTCACACTCCGTACTTTAAGAAAAACAGAACCACGAAGCTCCAGGTTGAGGGTTGGACTGGAGACCTTATCCTGCACGGAATTGATATTTGGCAGTTTAAGGAAGACCCATCGTTGGTATGCATTACCGCTCGTTAAGAACAGTAAAAGTCCTAATACTCAACGAAAGATACATCTTTTTGCCGTCAATCATGGACGAGGAGGCGATTCAATCACTATCTTCTCACACGTATTGGGCTCAGACAAGCTAAAATTTGTCAAAGACGTCAGGCATACGAACCTAAAGACTCCAAACTCCGTGACACCAACAGGGCCTCTGTTCGTATAATGCTGTCTCATGATTTTACCCTAGTCAGACATACGTAACTGACATATCCAGGACATTCTTCACCACAAATGATCATTACTACTATAGCGGTGTAAGACGGACACTGGAAGATAAGTATGGTCCATGGACCTGGGCTTCGCATATTGCATATTGCGATGCTTCGGGTACAAAGACAACCTGCAAGCAAGTTTCAAATACCATGCAATATGCTAATGGAATCCTCCTTACGAACAACGGATCGACTCTGGTAGCAAACGATATGCACGAAGGTACCACTAATTTTTACGACATTGATCAAAAGACGAAGGAGCTAATACTCGAGAAGAAAATAGTAAGTTTGAATTTATGCATGCCTTGACTAATTGTGAGATGAAATGCTAATAAGCTGGCTGCTAGCGCTTGGGCGCCTCACCTGACAACCTCTCTGAAATTCCAACGACAGGAGATATTATCGTTCCAGGTCAGAAATGATGCTTCGCCTTACTATCCAGGACTTACATCTATACTTTAGTATTCCCAAATTTGCCAGGATTACTCAGGGCAACAGCTGGAGACTCGATATTGGATTACAGCCTTTTAACGGAAGCTGGAGTTATTCGTCTTGTCAAAGCAAGGGGATATACTCCAGAGCTCCTTTACTGGGATGATGGGTCTCTTATTAGTGTTTTGACAGGAGCTGCAGTTGATCCGATCCATAGAGTACTCATTGGTGGTGGAGTATACTCGCCATCGTTTTTGGTGTGCGATATTAGCAATGACAAAACTGGAGTGGAGTTTGCCTAGTGAATTAGAGTATTTGTACTACGCTGGGCGATTTGGAAAATTACCAGACACTGGTCATTTCCCACTGATATCTATTGAAATGGATGCTGATAAATATATGTGGGTAGTTGGCAAACTCCCTGGTGGTACCTGCCGGTAATGATATTTGGATAAACAAATTCATATTGTTAACCCTGAATACTATTCGACTTATTGTGGGTTTTCAAATGTCTCACTCTGAGGGTTGCCATCTAAGCCAGATCAGCTCCACATCATTAGACTCTGCATCGTCGAGCCTGCAATCACAGTTGTCCAGAGCCCTTAGAGCCATGGTGGGGTTTAGTCTCGCTATTTTCAGGTATTCTAATGGCAAGTACGAACACGCATCCGTCTTGAAAGACATAAAGCGGGGTCTCAGTATATCGAAGTATTAGAGATCATGGGGCAAGTGCTTTTTCTGCTTGTGCGGGGTTGATAGGAAGCGTTCATGCCCTATTTCCCCGCTCGAAACATGTAACCACGAGCGAGTTTTCAAGAATTAGGTTGGACTACATGCAAATATTGTTAATAAAAACAAACACAGATATCGTGTAACGAAATACATTTCATATTGTGTCTGCGTCAGCGCCAGCTGATAAGCCAATGGGGGAATTTCTCTAGCAAATTTTCATGCACTGTCCCGAATCTGTCCTCAGTACCGGTGTCATGTGTTTACCACCCAGCTATGAGCATACCCGGCCAGCTTAGGTATAAATAATGAAGCTTTTTCTCGCTTTTGTGACTTTGAAAGTCAATTTGTAGTAATCATCGGCTGTTTGGAATAGTGTCTTCTTCCCAACTGCTTCCTACCGCAACTCCTCAGTTGTAATATTGACTAGCTACCCTCCCAACTGGCCTCTGCTCATTCTGCACTGCGGAATACCTCAACAAAGATACCTATTCTCAAAACATAACGCAATGGGATCAGTAGGCATTGAATCTGGTGCTGCTCTCCTGGAGAGGTTTTCTCTTAAAGGAAAGAATATTGTGATTACAGGTTGTGGACAAGGGTTAGGACTCAACTTTGGCAATGGTCTTGCGGAGGCAGGTGCAAACATTGCAGGCATTGATATTCGTGCCCAACCTCATGGCGACTTCGAGAAGCTTACGAGATTTGGGGGAAAAGCAAAATACTACCAGTTCGTTCGATTCTTAATAGTCTAGTGTGAAAGTAAGAGAAAGTGGCTATGCTAATAAGGGCTGAAACTGTCAATAGGGCTGACGCTCGCAATTATGATCAAATGAAAGCTGTTATTGACCAAGTTATGCAGGATTTTGGAAGAATTGATGGATGGTAGGTCAGGACGCAAGCTCCGGGCAGCTTTTAATTTCTACATGCACTGAGATCTCAGAAGCATCCCCGCTGCAGGTATTGTGATTGATAAGCCGTTCACCGAGCACACGGCTTCTGACTTTAATGACACGTTTAACGTCAATGTAAGGTTTTGGAAATCGTGATAATGCAGCTTTGAATCAACTAACGGGTAGCTATTAAACCTGCAGATTCTTGGTGTGGCCATAACCGTACAGTTATGTGCGGCGAACATGATCAAGCAAAAGGCAGGAGGTAATATTGTATGCATTGCTTCGATTGCATCCCATAAGGCCATGTATCCTCAGACCTGCGCAGCATATGTTGCGTCTAAATTCGCCGTACGAGGTCTGGTGAAGCAAGTCGCTGGTGAATTGGCACCATATAATATCCGATGCAACAGTATCAGTCCTGGGTGAGTTTCTCTTATATACTGCCAAACAAAACACCATTCCGGCATATGCGCAAGATGAATTGTTGATATTTTGATCCCAGCACTGTACGGACGGACATGTTAGAGGCAGTAATGAAACAGACTCCTGGCCGTAAAGAGCTGTTCATTAATTCAAATTACTTGGGGAGACTTGCAGAGCCCGATGAGTTAAATGGGGCCATGCTCTACTTGATGAGCAATGCTAGCAGCTATGTGACTGGGAATGACTTCCTTGTAGATGGAGGGGTTACAGGCTTGCTAGACTAGGGAAATACTGGCATACACTGAAAAGGAATTACAGAAACTGGCTATATATTGCTAGTTTATAATTAAGTTAACATATTTCGCACCTCACGTCACCAATATCTCGCTTCCAGTTACTGCTGGTTGTGGAAATAATATCGACCAAACATGATAAGGAATCTACTTGAGGTTATGAAACCAACTGCGTTATAAGTTTCTCGAATTGCGGGGCAATGCAGCATCTAAAGCGGGGGTTTTGACCCATACCTCATCCATGGACAAATAGAATGATTAAGAACACATGATAATCTTCATATCGAAAATATTGGTTAACGAGTGACTAATGAGACTCCTCAGCTTGAATTATCCCCACCTCCACCTCCACAACTCCGAAATGCTCATAGCGTGTGATGATACAGTAACATAATCCCTTAAATATATATGACATGTTTCCATAGCATGGCTGTAGTTAATGTGTGGCCCATTTTAACTTTTTCTGTCAAAGAAATTTGGTTGACATAATGACCATCGCTACCACTTACAAGGAATGGAAGGTGTCCAGATATCCCACCGTCGATTTCAAACCATTCGAGACATTTTGTCTAGAGACTGGTCTCCCTGTACCCAGCATAGGGAATGGACAACTCCTAATTAGGACGACTCACTTTTCCAACGACCCGGCACAGCGGACATGGGTCACAGACAAGCCCGAGAACAGACACTACACTACTCCAGTGCGTGTAGGCGAGATCATGAACTCCTTGACAACCGGAGTAGTACTGGAGAGTAATCATCCTGGCTATCAAGTAGGAGACAGGGTTGCTGGGCATTGGGGCTGGCGAGAAGTTGCAGTGGTGGAGCCAGACAAATGTGCTGGACTAGCGAAGCCTCGGAAGCTGTTGGATGGAATCAGCCCCGGCGATGATATGGCTTTAGGTCTAACGGTAATTCACTTTCCTGAATACACCATCTATGTATTGAATGTTGGCAACTCAGTGCTGATTGTGTGACGTCGTGACAGGCATGGACAGCTTACGTTGGTATGCTGAAAGTCGCCCAGGTGAAGGACACCGACAAAGTTATCGTTGTATCTGGCGCCGCAGGAGCTACAGGTTCTATTGTTGTGCAGATTGCCAAGAATATTTTAGGCTTCAAGACTGTGATAGGTATTGCAGGGAGCACGGAGAAATGCGACTTGCTGTCAACAAGCTGTGGCTGTGATCTCGTCCTGAATTACAAATCTTCAACTTTTGCACAAGATCTTGAGGACGCCACGCCCGACTTCATTGACGTCTTCTTTGACAACGTAGGTGGTTGGATCATGGACACTTGCATGAAGAGAATGAATGAACACGGGAGAGTTGTATGTTGTGGGGCTTTGAGTTCGTATGATAAAGATGAGACAAAAGTGATGGCAATGAGTGCTGAGAGTTATTTCCTCATTGTGAGTTTCCCGGAAATTATATTTTTACCAGGCTCAAGGTTTAGTAACATATGTCATCTCAGGTAACACAGAAACTCTCTGTTCTCGGCTTCGTTATAATCGACCCGTTATGGAAAGAAGTCGTGGAGAGAGCCAAAGTGGAACTCAGGGAATGGGTAAGCCAGGGAAAATTGAGACCGCTGAAGACGGTATGGAAGGCATCTTTTGAAGAAGTTCCGGCTGGGATGACGAAGCTGTTGCATGGTGATAATATTGGGAAATTAGTAACTGAACTGGTGGGTGGACCATAAATTACAAACAGTCCACTTAGTAGGCAGATCAAACTTAGTAAATATTTTATTTATAGCGATGATTTCTTATTTACGTGTCAGGAATCTTAGTAAGTCCATGAACCAGTTTACCACAATAAATCCATTGTAAATTGAATTGGACGCAGGACAAACAATATTGTCAACAATAGGCATTAAATAAACTCTCTATTGCAAACCGTGCAATATAACTTTCCAGGCTAGATCGAGTCTTCGGATGATAAAATGGGCGCAGTGTTGAGACTAGCCCGTAGCTCCAGTCCATTACACATTGTCAAACCTTCTCCGAATGATCTTCCACATGGGTGACCGATTCCTTCTCCGGCATGTTTTGGTCATCACCAATACTATCCTCTTTAAAAGAGGATCCATGGTAACATGACCGGATTCATCGATGTGCGCAATAACGCGGTCTCCGAACTTCCTTGCGACTTCCTCCAATGGAAGGCCCTTGGTCTGATTTCAGCTGTTAGATTTTATAAACTTCAAATAGGAGAAAAGAAAGGGCCAGACCTCTGGGAAAAGAAACACAATACAAAGGACGGTGACGAAGCTTGTGATTGTGAATACAAGGTAGTATTTCCACCCTATAGCCGCAAATGCTGTTGGAGCAGAGCTGAGAAATATAAGCGCTGCTATAAAGAGGCCGCTTGTAGAAACCGCCATTCCCTTTGCTCTAATATGGGTTGGGAAGATCTCAGACACGTAAACATATGTTGCGCTGTCAATAAGAAATGCATAACTTTTCAATATTATTAGCTGATACTTCTTGTTCAGGACCGGTAAACTCACAATCCGACATGAAGGAATAAGAAGAAGACGGCAGCTGACAAACCGGACTTGTTTGTCGAATTTTGAAACAGAGCCAACATTATAATTTCTCCAACAAGGGCAAGAACGTCGCCAAACATTCCCGTAGCTGTAAATGGTCAGCAGGCATTCTAGGTGTGATGAATAATATACACTGCTTACCCAGAAGTTTAACACGTCCAACTTTATCAATGATAAGAGCATTGAATAGGTTTCCAATTGGAGCAAAAGAGATCCAGCCAGCTTGCAATAGCAGTTGATCTGTTGATCCGTAACCTAAACCTGAATAGAGCATAGTCCCGTAGTCTTTTGATCATATGTCAGTATACTTCTGGAAAGGGGGCGGTGTTAGAGCCAAGATGAGAGAATTCGTGTCACGTACTGTTTATCACCTGCGTTCCAGAGCACTGGGCTCCAAACATGGCGATGAGACCAATAAGGACACGCTTTCGATTTGAAGGAACCGTAAATAGGGCCTCCCAACCAGTAACCTGGTGCTTCTCTAGCTCAAGTTGCTTCTGCATTTGGGTAAATTCGGCCTTTGCAAGAAGGTCCTCACTTTGGTTAGGATCGTGATGGAGTTTCTGGAGGACTTCGTAGGCACTGTCACTGAAATCGTGTTCCATAACTATGACGAACGATCAGAATTCCGGATCTCAAAAAGAATAACTTTAGGGACAGACTGACGCCAGCGAGGCGATTCTGGCATAAATTTAATGCCAATGGCGAGAAATAACGCAGGCAAGCATTGAAGTGCCAGAGGAACTCGCCATTGAGCGGCACCATTATGTACGAAGTAAAAACCGACTCCGATCCACGAGGCTAGAGCGTATCCAAGTCCAATAAATGTACCTAACAACTTAGCAAAAATGCCATAAAATGAGGAAGCGTAATGGGTCTTACCGTGCATGCCGACTAAAAGTCCACGAGTATGGGGAGGTGAAATCTCACTCTGGTAAAGCGGGATAAGAGTGACTAGCATTCCTTTAAGGAAACCAGATGATAAGCAAAATGTTCTCTCCAAATTTGAGGTACCCTACCAATTCCATAGCCAGTTACAAAGCGCGCCACAATATACATGGCAATGGCGACTGAGCCTGCTTGGAGTGCTCCGCCGAGAACAAAAATAGCACAAGCACCAAAAATGGCCTTCTTTCTTCCATATCTATCTGCCATGAACGAAGATGTGAAGGTTCCAAGAAAGCCCCCAGCTTGGAAGAGGCCATTGATTGCGCCGATCAGCTGGGTCTTGTTGGAAAGAGTATCAAGGTGCATGTACGAGATAAAACTTGGCTGCCCCAGAATGTTGCCAATGATACTAGCGCCATATCCGTATGTCAGGCTGCCCAATGCAACGAAGATAATGACCTTATACCTATTAGCCACCTCTTAAAGATTTAAAGAAGATCGAGTAAGCGGGTTCCTACCAAAAAGTTATAAATGTTCTTGCCCTTCATAGTGGCTGATATGATAACGGTTTCCTTTCTTTTGTTCGTTTACTTTGAGTTGACCAAGGAAAATCTTAACAAATATCTTATCCTGGTGGGCTCAGGACTGCAGTCAGCGAATGTTAATATAGCGATATTGCAAGTGATGTGAGAGCCATATAACTGGTACAGAGGGCATGTTGCTGTGCACTAACGACCCCATACCCCGAGTTCTGTACCTGCGGGGTTTCTTGCAGCCAAGAAACTCCCGACCCCACACTCTCACGCAAGCCCAATATCACTAGCACTAACTGCACCAAGCCAGTCGACACCTACGCTCATCATTCGATGCACCGGTCCGTAGGTCCGTTTTGGTCTGTTGAGATCCCTATAATAAGCGTGCAGGGTCCCATCAACGCGAGACCATCATACGCCTCGGATATAGCGGGGGTTTTAGTGCCTCAGCAAACACTCTCATATGTCGCCAGAAAATCGCCGTTAACCATTAATGTTATCAACCTTCGAACGTGGTTGGCTAATCCCTGAGTAACTAATCATGGGTTATTCTAAATAAGAATGAGATTTTACAGGATAGCATGTTTGAGCCCACTAACTCCCTAGCAGTTATTGGTAGCCTCCATTTTGTGGGTCACATACCATGCGAGCGTCGAACCATTAGAGCTGTACGCTCCCGGATCAATACTCTTTACTCTATAGGAAAAGAAACCTGACGCTTTGAACCGGGTGATGGGAATGATGGAGCATAAGCCGCTGAAGCCGAAATCGTACGATGTCTCGACCAAAAGAGTTTAGCATTGACTTTGATAAGATCAATACTTTATTTCTTAACATATTTTCTGTATTTATGAGCATAAGTATGAGTGTGTCTAGCGCTGAATAGGTTGAAAAGATGCCCCTTCAAAAAAAGAAAAAAACGCTCAATCGGGTATTTTCCTGCGGCTGTTACGTCCACTCTGGTCGTTTACCGTAGGTCCTTCGTGCTAACTAAAGTGATCTTGTACATGTGAGAGGCCCTTAATGTTTTAATTGTGATTGAGGATGTATAGATATTGTAGCTATAGGCTAATAATGCATTTACTGTGGATTCAAGCCGTTCGGCTTGTAGACAACTTTGAATACCTCGTTTTTCTCAAAGCGCTTCAGAGCATTGCTAAAACTGTCGTCAAGGACCGGTACAATAACATCTATAAAGCTTTGGACCTTTTCTCTATTACTGATAAGGCATTTAAATGCGTCATCAAAGACGCTACGCACAGGGCATCGGCCAAACTGAATGTGTACGTTTTTGTTATATGCTTCGTTTCCGTTGAACGGGATATCTTTGGTATGAAGCCCTGCACGAAATATCAATAAATGCCATTAAGTTAGTATTGTAGACTTACCAACTACGCTGATCTTCCCGAATTCGCGGATAACATCATACGCAGTCCTCAGGGCATCTGGATGTCCAACCACCTCAATAGCAGCATCTGCACCCCTTCCATCTGTGACTTTCAAGATCTCTGCCTTGACATCAGTTGTCTTGAAGTTCAATGGGATGGCACCAATCTTTTCAGCTCTTGCTAGTCTCTCAGGAACCGAGTCGACAGCATATAGACGTGCTGGTGTGTAATCTAGTGCGGCTATGATGCTGCACAAAGCGACTGGCCCGCAGCCGATGACTACCACAACCATCTCACTCCACTGTTCTTTTGGGGTTGCGGAAAAAGCATTTCGGGCTCCGTTAAATCTACGATTGACTGTTAGTTAGTGAACGACAAATTCGTCTGAGTGGGGGGAAGGGGGGAGGAACTCAAGCATACCCAGTTGGAAAGATGTCTGCCATTAGAATAAGTTCTTCACCAAGCTCTGTTGGAGCTAGAGATAATGTTGAATCTGCCATAGGCACTCGAAAGTATTCTGCTTGTGAGCCATCCAGTTCCGGACTTCCGAACAGCTGACCATTTGAGCAACGGGACGAGAAGCCATGGGCGCAGAAATAGCATTTCCCGCTTTGTTTGCTGTTAGACTCGATACCTCATAGATCAAGTAATGAGACAAACCATGTAGCAGTAAAGGGAACTACAACGTAGTCTCCTTTCTTGAAGTTCTTCACGTCCGCACCGACCTGGTGAACAATGCCAGCTCCCTCATGACCCGTTATGTAACCAGGAGACGGTTTCGCATGTCCACGATAGGCGTGAAGTTCACTATGAAATGGTAAGTAAAAATCCATGGTTTTTATGAAATAGCGAAGGCCAACATACCTTCCACATAATGCCGCGGATGTTGTCTTAAGGATTACATCCGTGGAATTTTGTATAGTAGGAACTAGTAGCCATATTGTTCAGCAACAGATACCGTATCCAAACATAATTTATTATAAACCGGCAGGTTGGCTTACTGGGTCTTTCCTCCAGCCGGACGTCGTAAGGGCCATGGAAGACCAGTGCTTTCATCGTCGAGACAGAACCCATTTCTGCTGGAAATTACTTTGATCTCTTTCAGTGGTAACGCAGCAGCAATTGAAATATATACAAAAGAAATCCCCAGTCGAGTCGCGGATTATGTTTTGAAGATATAGGAGCTATGATACCCGTGAGATATATTTAAAGGAAAGCTGGGCGGGGGAATCCAGATAGCTAAAATGGTGGGGAATCGACAATGTCCTTCCTAAATCCCCCACACAAACCAAATGTGAGTTTGCATTCGGTTGACAATTTGGAACCATGCACAAAAGGTATATCTGAGAGGATTAGTTTGGGAGAGAGAGATATATATGCTAAGCAACTATTCCTTAGAGCTGTCCCGGAGCATATACGCTGAATCTCTCAAATACTTTTGGGTGTATTCTTAGTATTCCGTAGTTAGCTGGGAATAACACCATTTCCTACGAAACAAAGAAAGTATTACTTCCTTGACAAAAGCTTGGGATAGACATATAAATATCATGTCGCATGATATGCCAGGAAGAGATGGCACGAAAATATCGCTACAGATTGAGAAGCAGTTCATGGACGTAGACTTTTTATTCACCATATACGCCATGGCTCATAACATCTCCTACACAGCCATTAAAACAAAGTAGTTGACAGGAGAATCCAACGGTACCGCTATAGCCAATCAACTGCCGACAATTGACGTACTATGTGCGTTGTTCAGGCATGGTTCATGATTCCGAAACATGAAAGCTTGATGGAATAGGTGGTCTCTTTCTTCACGAATCCCCATGACCTTCTCTGTAATTACATGATGCATCTGATAATCAGAATCACATGGCTTTACAATTAATTTGTCTTTGGCTGAGATTTTGAACTATATAATTACTCCACCAGGTCCCTACCAAAGGCTAGCAAATAGAGAGCTGAACATTTGGAGACAGAATGAGCAGTCCCAGTATATCGCCGAAGCTGATTTGCGTTGCCTCATCAGGCAACAGTGCGTGTACCTTGCTAGTACCTGAGTAAGAGCATGGTCCCGTGGTTCGATTCCGGAACTGGTAGGTGTAAGGGATGCGCACGAAGAGCATCAATTGGTGGAGGCTCGGGTCATAGGGTATGCTTGTGATCAGTTGAACGGACGGCAGTGACACAAACTTTCCGGCACAAGATGTAACAGCAGTAACGGGAATAGCTTGGATACCTCCAATGCTCGTAAACCCTGTAAGCAGCTGACCCCGCAGCGGGGAGAACGCTAGTCCGACTGGAGAACCCAGTCCCATCAATCCGGGACTTAGACGGAGTGGATTGGATCGGCTGTCCGCTTGTCGGCTTTCCCCAGAGCCCAACATCGGAACCCTCGAGCTGAACCCTTTGGCCTTGCCGTGAGGTTGTCGAACTATCACTTCCGGCATCTTTCTGTCTGCGACTTCAAACTCCTCAATATCGTCAACTTCAGTCTCCAAACCCCCGTTACCTAATTTTCCGTGATAGGAACCGATCGATGAATGCTAGCGGTAGCTACACTCTCTATTCCTCCACATTGAACCCATAGAGATGCACTCCCCCAAAGCCACAAATTCGTCGAGAGAGTTTGTATGTGATTTGTGTTCCTTGGTGTTATCTCGACAGGATCACCTGGAGCGGCATCGGAAGACTGCTCACACGTCTCGTCCTGCAGTGGAGCTACCAGCTTGTTCAGAGTGTCATAGCAGGTTCTCTCGAAGGTATGCATTGAATATCGCATGAGGGAGCTAGCTTTACCTCAGCCACATGGGCTGATTATGCCTGCTCTGACTTATTACAAACAGGGATGTACTTCTGCGTCATTATCGCCTCGTGCATGGCATAGCTTGTGAGCCTCGGAAGAAAGGCCGACCAAAATTGAGCCAGAAGCAAGACAAGTAAGTGATGTATCAGCATGTCAAGTTATCTTGCGGCTCTGCTAACCAATTGCATGTGATATCAGGGCGAGAAGGAACCAGCAGTCTAGCGACAAGGAAGATCGGACTGATGTATCTGCAACGATGCCTTCGCCGATTCCTTCGCCGGTCGAAGAGACTGTTGAAGTGGGAAGTAGCTCAGAAGGACCCACCGTAATGATAAATGAGACAATTGCAGAGTTTCAGCTGCCACAATCTCCAAATGCTGGCCAGACTGCTTCTATTTTGCCAGGTAAAGTAAAGTCTCGTCTGATGCCTTGAAGATCCCAAATCTAAAAATGAAGACTTTCAATTCGATCAAGACCTATCACTCTTGGACTGGATGAACGGCGAAGAGAGCCTCACATCCTTGCAAAATGATTCCAACCTCTTCTTTCCAGAGTTGTCTGGTAATCTGCTAGATATGGCGGATACAACATCATTCACCTCTGGTCTTCCTTCCACTGCCAACCAAGGCACCATGGCAAATTCTCAAGACGAATCTCAAGCAACTACTGCAACCCAACTAGAACCAACGACAAATTTCGAGAAAATCTCCCAATTCACTGGGTATACCCCACACAGTGCGCGATCTTCCCTAGCCGCCCAGCTGCAGCCATTTTCCATCGACAGATCTTCTTCCGACCCGATCCTCCTGGAGTGGCAGGCCCCCAGAGAAGAGCAGCGAGTCTCTGTTCCATCCTTGTCACCTAGTACGCGCGGTGGAAGTGGCAGTGGAGAGGAGAATTGGCCGACATCAAATTTTGCTCCTCTTGGCCCTGGCCCGTTTTATGCTGCATCTGTACTCGATGAGACAGCGAGGAAGGGCATCATCGAGCTATTAAGTCTACCATTCGAGCATCATCCCTGGCAAGAAGATGTCAGATTATTTGATTCGCTCCCTGGACCTGAGATCCTCAACCATTTTGTAGATCTGTACTTTTTACGTTTTCACGAGGTTGGTACCATAGCGATATCCTTACTTACCTCTGCTAACCATTTCATAGTTTTGGCCAATTATTCATAGGCCGACTTTTAAAATTAAAGAGACGCCTTTAATATTGGTGTTGTCTATGGCTTGTATTGGTGCTTGTTATTCGGATATTGAAAAGTCCGGCGAGTTCGCAAACACTTTGGCGGAATTGTGTCGACGCTCAGCTGGTTGGATGGTTCGTATTCCATCTCTCCATCTATATAACAGATCTAACAGCATATGGCTAGACTGAATACGACTCAAGATTCCTAAGATCTCCTAGTTATGGGATAGCACTTCTCCTTCAATATATTCACGCCATTGGTTCTGGTTCTCAGAGACTATTTGAGATGGCGGACTCCCTGAGGTCTCGTCTTCTAAGCACTGGCAGATACATGAACTTGTTTGGAGGTAAAATACAAGAGCCACTACCTCGCCCTCCGGAAAATACACAACATACATGGCTCGAATGGATCTCACGGGAACAAGTAAAACGATTTGCTTGGTTTCTTTTTGTGGGTCTTGAATGGTAGATATATACCTCCCATTGCTAATGGTTCCTAGGAATTTGACTGTTTATATATTGCATACTCAAAACAACCACCATGCATAAAGCTAGAAGACTGCCCGTCAGAACTCCCTTGCGAGCAGATAGCGTGGGAAGCGCCAACTGCGTTTGCCTGGTCAACTGGCTTATCCTGGGCCGAGTCAATGCCTCGTGGATTGCCCACATCGGCATCTATCGCTAGCCTGCTCACAGAATCGGGACGAGCCTCCTTTCCTTACAGTCGAATTGACTATCTAACCAAGCGACTTCTTGTTAGATGCTATGGGCGGCTACTAGAAAATTATCAAGACCTTTCTGAATCCAAATATTCATCGATGCTCTGGGGCCAAAACGGTGATACTGCAGTGAAGGAAGCGCGCACCAATATATCTGCTGCAATGACAGGGTTGTATGAGACAATATGGAGCGATATCTCACAAGCCATCAACTTACGCCAGACATTGCGGGTAGCAGTGGCTGTACATTATAGCCATATCTTTGCAGCTGGGCAAGTTGTTGATCTTATCACTCGAGCCGCTCGGATGTGGGCTGCAGGATATAAGACTCTTGACGGCTCTTCCTGGGTGGGGACCCGAACTGATCAAACCATGGAGGACGCGCTTGGAGCAGTGACTCAGCATTTTAATAGAGATCCACAGGCTGGAAGGGAACTAGCCTGGCATGCGAGTCAAGTCCTCTGCATCCAACGTCGCTATCCTCTAAACTCCCCCCACGAGCCCCTTTCGGTATTTCTTGGCGGTATCATCCTGTGGGCATTTGCCAAGTGTTACATTATGACGCAGGAAGAAAAGGATATACCCCCCGTACGTTTAGATGCTCCGATGTTTGCTTCGAATCCCATGACTACTCTGACGCGGAAGGCGTGGATTGAGAATGGTGGTAGAGCAGCTGTAGACTCGGTAGGAAATCTCGTCCATCCCGAGGCCCCAATCTTGATCTTGACGATATTCGCGGAGATGACACAGAGGCTAAAAGTTTGGGGAATGGGCTCTAAGATTTCGGGTGTATTTGGGCGAATGCTACTTCGTGAAGAGCAAGCTATGGGATCATAGGATGGACTGTACATGCCGCTACAATGTCACAGAGATTAGGTGGGGTGATAATGTGGGAGCATAATTTGTAAGCCTATTTTTAATGCCAGACCCAATTATATTCGGGCTCTGTGGCCCTTGGACATACCGAGGAGTAGCCACTCTTGTTGTCACGTGATAATCAGAACCAGTTTCTCCTAGCAGCTTCCATGGCAGCTTCGGAAGATTGAACAGGGGATGATTGAAGGGAAGGGAGGAGGGGGGAGGAATGGGGAAGTGAAATGAGCTGTACACCCCGCATTTGGATTCTTAGTGTGTTGCCGTGCAGCAACAACGGCCCAGCTTTGCCCTAAATTGACTAGGGGATTAAATAAAGTTTCACGCTTGCGGTGGGGTTTTTAAGAATGGAAAACCCCACACGCTCTACCATGGACCTATGTACCGCCCCGGAATAGGATAGCGAGGGAGGCAAAAACTACGCCTCAACAAAGGTACAGCTGACAGATTTGCTAGATGCGCTTATTGAGGGTCCTCGTGAAGGTTGAAAGGATATTCGGCCGGCCGGGCGGAAGGAGGATCTTACCGTTTAACTAGGATGGATGGAGTATCGGGCAATGTCTAGAATAGGAGATGAGTTAACGTACAAGAGGGGTTATTTGTCCAAAAGGGTCGCTTTATAACCCGAAAGGAGGCTTTTGAAATGATAGTTCGAGCAATCTGGAATCCAAAATCTAGTATGGGAACTGGGGGAGTATCTTGACGAATTAGATAATTGAGACGTTCAGGAAACGATTTTCTGGCCTTGTTTATTAGCCACCTCGTAGTACAATATCTAAATAACGACTGGATATGGAACCTGTAAAGGGTAGATTCCGGATACATCAGAGTGAGCTAATGTTTCCAGATAAATGCCATGCTCAGTATATTGTTTCCTCTCAGTACAGGTGGTAGCATGTCTCCATTCATACGATGATTTAAGACGTCACGTTGATAATCATGGACTTGACAGAAGTATACTCGTCAATACCATGGCGGCCACCTTCTCTCCCAAAACCACTCTCTTTGACACCACCAAATGGACTTTCGCAGGCACTCAGCATACCGAGGTTGATGCCTACCATTCTGTAGGTGGAATCAGAAGTGGTTAGCCCGATGACCATGATGATTGCATACGGGATAATATGAGCTAAGTCGAATCAACAAAGGCTTAATTAACTTACCCAACCTCAAGAGCTTCAGCAACACGCCACATGCGCGATATGTCGGATGTGCAGACGAAGCTCCCAAGTCCGACATCGCAGTCGTTGGCGAGGTCAAGGGCTTCTTCCTCAGTCTTGAAGCGATAGAGACCGACTACTGGGGCAAACGTTTCCTCGCGAGTCACCAACATCTGGGTATTCATTTCTGTGTGTGTAAGCAGTACGACGTCAGTGATGTGGATTCTGTCGCAGGGGGTTGCAGTAAAGATCATTCGCACCTGTGACTACAGTAGGCTGCATGAAGTAACCCGGCTGGGATGTCAGAGCACCACCGCCTAATATAACTTGGCCACCAAGCTTTTTGGCATCTATTAAACGTATCAGAACGAAATAAAGGATTCCTTCTTTTCTCTTCTACAGATAGCAGCATGCTGGTGAATCAGTCGTACCGTTTATGTGAGCCAACGCCTTCTCCACTGCTCGCTCATGCGTCAACGGGCCAATGACGACACCATCTTCTAGACCAGGCCCAACCTTTAACTGTTGGATCCTCTTTGATAGTTTCGTGGCGAATTCATCATATATACCATCCTGCACGAAGACGCGATTGGCAGTAACGCAAGTCTGGCCAGAGTTACGGAACTTAGCGACGATGGCTGCTTCAATAGCGGTGTCGATATTGGCGTCATCGAAAACGATGAACGGACTGTTTCCCCCAAGCTCCAGTGAGAGCTTTTTGACCGTCGACGAGCATTGTGACATTAGGATTTTGCCAACACGTGTGCTACCGGTGAAGCTTACCTTGCGCACGGATCGGTTGGTGCATAATTCCGCCCCAACCTCAGCAACCTTGTGCAATGTAGTGATCACATTAATAGATCCCACCGGAAACCCAGCTTGTGTGGCGAGGACTGCTTGCGCTAAAGCTGAGAGGGGGGTCTCGCCAGCGGGTTTCCATACCGTAGTACATCCAGCTGCCTAAGACAAAATATTAGTTGTGGCCGCTAATTTTCGAGAATAGTCAAGTATAAAGGGTTATATACCAGCGCTGCCCCAGCCTTTCTCGTAATCATTGCTATCTTTCCAAGTTTAAAATTAGTATTTGTATGATATTAGCACTACAGGATGAGACCCTTACCGGGAAGTTCCAGGGAGTAAGACAGGCAGCTACGCCTAGTGGTTGCCTGAATGTTAGGACCTTCTGTTTTGGATTCGATGAAGGTACAACTTCGCCATATGTTCTAAGTTTATCAAGTTAGAAGATTAGATAAAGTAAACTAGATAAAATCATATCTCCTGAGATTAGGTGCACAAATACGAAGAGAATGCCTCTTTCGTTTTTCTAAAGAGAGTGTAGATCACCGTTCTGCTTCCCCTGCAAACCATTCCAAAAAGCTAGCAGCGTATGCCACCTCACCTCTTGACTCTGCGAGGGGTTTTCCATTTTCTAGAGTCAATATGATTGAGAGATCCTCCAGGTTCTCATGGCATAGATCGCTCCATTTTCGCAATATCCGTGCACGCTCCCTCCCCGTTGTCTTTTTGAACGACTTGAATGCTTCTGCTGCTGCTGCTATTGCCTTTGAGGTGTCTTCCTTTTCCATCTCCGGCAGGGTGGCCAGAACCTCTAGATTTGCCGGGTTGATGACGTTGAATGTGCTACCAGATTCAGATGTGACCCATTTTCCATCGATGAATCCTTGTGTCTTAAACAAACTTTTGTTTTTGAGACTTGCTAGCCCAACTTCCGCCATTGCCATTTCGAAGGAGGATAGCAAAATGATAGAGGAAAGTAGTCTGTTGATCCTCCGTAGAGAAAGAGGTCTTCTGCTCTATCAGTTATTCTGATCTTGACCACTAGAACACAGTAGAAATATTACTTTGGTGATTTAAGTAGTTGCTGCATCTGGAACCGCCACAGCGCGTGGTTGCATTTGGACCTTATAGTGTTAGGGTACTTGGTTCCCCCGCCGCCCCCCGAACTCGGTCTTGGTTACCGACGAAGGCCCTCTCCTACATTTCTCCCACTTCGCTGCAGGACTAAATAGGCTTGGGCCAGGGAAGAGGCGCGAATCGGTTTCGACGAAACCAAGACGCGAGCTGACAACTAGTTACGATTAGAGCCCAGATCACTTACAGTAACTGCACTTAGTCATATTTCTAAATATAATTACAATTATAAGAAACGTGTGTCAAATTATCGAAATCTTAAATGTCGACAATTTGATTCGAACTTCATCGATCATGTAGATCATAACCAATAATGAAATAGGGGGTAAAGCGACTGCTGTTGAGATGGCGAATGCGATATGTGATATGCTGAAGGAAATCGTGGCTGGAAGGGATAATCTTGATAAAGGTGCGCGGGAGTAAATTGTAATTTTAGAATTAACAAGGGAAACTAGACTGTGATATAACTAGCTGACGAAAGGATACCTGGAGGATAACGAGAATAACTATCTGCTCATAGCTTTTCATTTACCATTGCCTCATCCAATACATTTATTCTGAGATATGAATCTCGGTATATACAGTCACGCACTTCGCTCACATCCTCACACTGAAGGAGTCGATAATGACGACGTAGTCTCATCATATGTGATAAATTCATGTAAACCTGAACCAGATGGCACCACAGGCCAAACCGAGCTTGCCTGCTCAGTGATTACCTCTAACACCGCAGGACCATCATAATTGAGCAGCCACTGTAACTTCGCTTCGATGTCAGCAGGTACGGAACAGCGGTCAGCAGCCACGCCAAACGCCTCGGATGCTCTCACAAAGTCCGGATTGGACTGACGATTATGTGCAAAGCGTTGATCGTAGTATAGCCGCTGGATGTCAGATATCATACCCATCTGTTCATTATTGAATAGAAGAACCTTGACGGCGATATTGTATTGCGCCGCGGTGGAAAGCTCGTTCATGGTCATGTTGAACGAGGCGTCTCCATCGATATCAATAACTAGGCAATCTGGTCGCGCAGTTTTAGCACCAATTGCTGCGGGGAGTCCGTAACCCATGGTTCCCAATCCACCAGAAGTGATCATAGTGCGAGGATAGCGCCAGCGGAAATGATGAGCTGCCCACATCTGGTGCTGTCCAACGCCAGTAGAAACAATCGTCCTATCCTTCATGTGGGCAGTCATGTCGCTCAGCTTTTCAATGACGGCTTGGGCCCGAATCAAACCAGGAGTTGGAGACGTTGGTAGTCTATTATACGCTGTAAGAGGAAATCGAGACTTCCATTTGTTTATTTCGGAAAACCATTCCGGTCTATCAGTTATATGGTTAATTCGGGGGATAAGCTGCATGAGGTTGGTGGCACAGTCTCCTTGAACTGCCTCGACGACGTCGACAACCTTATTGATGTTCTTGGGCGCAATATCGAAGTGGATAATGCCTCCACGATTTTCTCGGGCTGCTAGTAACGCTTGAGGGGCAAACTTCGAGATGTTCCCGGTAACGCGATCATCAAATCGTGCGCCTAATGCAATGATGGTATCAGCTCCTTGAATCGCCAGATTGGCATACGCCGCGCCAAATGTGCCAAGCATATGTAAGGATTTAGGATCAAGTTCATCAAATACACCCAGTCCTTGTAACGACGTAGTAACTGGAATCAAAGCCTTGTCGGCAAGTTCCTTCAGAAGTCTCGGTCCCTGTGACTGGGCTAGCATGCCCTGGCCTACATAGAGTATAGGCTTTTTTGCCATGTTAATCAATCGGGCAACACGATCAAGTGTTTCGTCAAGCGATTGTACAGGACGTGCCCAGGGTGCTGCGGTAACAGGACTCAACCGTCTTGTGTATAGAGTGTTGAATGGTGCGGGATTTTGAAGAATGGAAGCTGCTATATGCCTGGGGATGTTCACAAGGACAGGGCCTGGACGTCCCGAGGTTGCAATCTCAAATGCTTCATTGATCCTCTGAGGTAATTCCTCAACTGATCTGACTGTAATATTCCATTTGGTACAGAATTTCGATATCCCAATGATGTCTGCTTCGCGGAAAGCTTCCATCTCTAGCCCGTTAATGGACACTTCAGCCGAGAATACAACCATGGGAGTCCCGTCACAGAGTGCATCCTGCATGGGTGTAGTGAGATTTGTGGCCGCAGAATCAGAAGCAACCAGAACCACCCCCGGTTTTCCTGTTACCCTCGAGTATCCCTCAGCCATATGTCCAGCTCCTTGCTCATGCTTCGGGTAAATGATACCACAATTCTCTGACTGGAGGATCTCGTTGAATATGGGAATCGGCGCTCTACCGGTGCAGCCAACTGTTTAGAGTAAGAATCCAATATAAATTATTGCCAAGACAAGGTCATACATAGCTGCTGTACATCATGCCGTCTAAGCATTTCGCAGAAAATTTCTGCTCCGTTACATCCCACAAGCCTCAAACGTCAGCGTGGCCGATGAGAATGCGTATACAATGGGTTCTGACTTATGCTCTAGTGTCGTCGAATTTCTCGCAGTCGGTGGTTTAATCCTCCCAGAGATCCGCTCGACGGGTAATCTAGTGTATTCAGCCAGTACTGTCTCGTTTTGCAGAATTGCCCTTTGAAAGAATACCTGTTAGGAAATCGTCTAGGGAAGCACTAGCCATTGGAGAGAGATAGTACTGACGGCTGCGCCTGTGTTGCAGCAGCAGCGGACTTTGCTGGACTGCTAGTTGAGATTTTCCTCTCGTTATGTTTGAGCACATTATTCGACGTAGAGCGTGTCGTCCACCAAAGCCAATGCGTAGAGGAGGAGCAGATGTCAGGTTTCCAAATCGAACGTAGAGTCTGTTTCATCGTGACGTAGCAAACGAACGTACGATTTATTAACCATCAAGGATCAAATATGAAATGGCGAGGTTGTATAGTCGCAGTTGAGCTCCCTAAGCGTGATTTTTATTTCACGGTTCGGCAAGCGGAGGCTGAGGATTAGTGAATGAGTCACTGCGAGTAAACTGGCTACACGCACCTAAAGCCGGCTTGGTGTCTGTCTCGGCCTAGTAGCCCCGAAGATTCTCTACGCAGTGGATCCAATGTATTAATTAACTACATATGTCTCATGCAGTCTATTTCCATGTCCTCTCTCCGTGTGCCATGCAAGCAAGGGGTTTACAGGTTACCGGGGTATATTTGTCCAAGAACAACCCATAAATCTTCCACTTCACAAGTCCTTTGACTCTACAGTTTGTTATCATGAGCTCATTAACATGGAAACTGCATCTCTCCGATAAAGGAGGCGGATCTAGATGCCATACCAAACGGGAAACGCCGAGAATAAATGGTAAGGCCGAAAACACCCCAAGCTTCACAACCACATACAACCCTGGCTGCATATCCGAGGACGGCCGATTGGCCAATTGAACATTGTGTTCACAGATGCCGTGGTCGTAAACTCCCGCACAGCATTGATGCGGGGGATCCTGTTCAAAGGGGAATATTGGGTCGTGGGTTGTGTCGGCTTAAAGACGCACATCACACTGCAGAAGCAAGGAAGGTCCAAGAGATGTCTATGTTGAGCATTGAACATGTCTACGGTGACGCGATTACCACCTTAATCTTCAATCCAAAACTTCAAGCCTCCGAATAGTTGCTGCATCCATGAAGCTGGTGTTAGGACGCTTAACAACATCATAATGGTACCTTTCCTACGGCTTCGTCCTCGCGCATCTTGGACGAGATTTTCTCATTTGCATCTGTGTCGAGGCTTTTCAAATAGTAGTTCAAGGTACAATGCCGTAGCCGCAGTTCCAGAAACGCAGAGTTCTGTTTCTCTCGCGCCTATCAACCTTGATGATGCTGATTCTTTGCAGGCCTCGTTTCCCCGGCGCCACAGAGAGTCCTATCACAACAGAGATGGCGTTCTTAAGACCTTCAAGTCTCCCAATCATTCCGACCTACCGTGTCATGAATAATGAGGGTGTGCTTGATAATCCAAACCGATCTCCACCCGACGTAACTGATCAGCAAGTCCTGACATGGTATAACAATATGTTGACAGGTGTGCTTGACAGATCCTCATACCTAAGTATACAGTGCCACTAGTATCAGAACCTACTGACAAGATATAGTCAACATAATGGATACTATCATGTCAGAGGCTCAGAGGCAAGGTCGGATAAGTTTCTACATGGTCTGACTACTGATATTGCCTGTTATTGTTTTCAACGGTAATGGAACTGATATATCGCTCTAGGTATCTGCGGGAGAAGAAGCTGTAACGGTTGGATCAGCAGCGGCACTGGGGCCAAACGACGTGATAACTTGCCAATATCGGGAAACCGGGGTGTTCCAGCAGCGAGGCTTCACCCTCAAGGACTTCACAAGCCAGCTCTTCTCAAATCGCGATGACCCCGGCAAAGGACGTAACATGCCCGTTCACTATAGCGGGAGAGTCAAAACAGGAGTGGTCAGTTCCATCGACTCCCTTTCATATGGCTATTGATATGCATCACTTCAGGGGACGAATATCTAACTTAATCTCAAACTAGCATGCCGTGGCATCCACCCTGGCAACCCAGATCCCACACGCCACTGGTGCAGCCTACGCCCTTAAAATGGAAGCCCAGGAGAATCCTACCAAGACTCCCCGAGTAGCCGCCTGCTATTTTGGTGACGGTGCTGCTAGCGAAGGCGACTTTCACGCCGCTCTCAATATGGCGGCCACGCGTGCTTGTCCTGTTATCTTCCTTTGTCGCAACAACGGCTTTGCGATCTCGACCCCCACTTCAGAGCAATACCGCGGGGACGGCATTGCCAGCCGTGCCATTGGCTATGGTATTGATGTCCTGCGTGTAGATGGCACGGACATCTTCGCTGTGTACGAAGCTACTATGGAGGCCCGGCGGCGTGCCCTCGAAGATGGCGGTCGCCCGGTGCTCTTAGAGTTCATGAGCTACCGTATCTCGCACCACAGCACCAGCGATGACAGCTTCGCATACAGAAACAGAAGCGAGGCTGAGAGTTGGATGAAACAAGATAATCCATTGAATCGGCTTCGGCGATGGCTCGAGAATCATGAGCTATGGAACACAGAAATGGAGGAGCAGACTCGAAAGCAGATCCGCCGCGATATCCTGAACGCGGTAGCACAAGCAGAGAACGAGAAGAAGCCTGCCCTGCGAGGAATCTTCACGGATGTATATGAGACGTTATCGGAGGAGCAGATTGAGCAAATGGCTGACATTAGACGATTGATGGAAAAATACCCTGCCGAGTACGATATTGAGGACCATGAGGATGGGCTTGCTGGGTTGTAGATATAGAATAGGGCGGCATCATCTCGCAGCTATAGTTAACAGATTATCAACCAAACGTACGGATACATGTGTTTACAATACAAGGATGAAGCCCCTATTAACATGACAATGGTAGCCTGACATATACTGCCTGTATATGCGCTATTTATGATGAAGCTGACGGGTCTTTATGGGAAGCTTTTATTTAGGATCTAATAAACTAAGCTCTTTTAAGGGATGATAGAATGTGAAATATAGTCACATCAATAGGTCCATTTTCCACATCCCATTCCCTACATTTCATTCGACAGGACCAACATGCATGTCTAATAATTTAGCACCTCATAAATCGCATCGTACACTCCTAGCAAGAGGGCAAAAACGCGAAAGTCAGCGCTCTTCTATGTTTCACTGGCGGGTGAAAGAGACAGGTTGAGGGGTCTATATAGCTTACTCGTTACATCTGGTACGACATACTTCTCCCAGACTAATCCAGTATGTGTGGTCAAGCCAGCAACTCTCTTGACTGGTGCTTCGAGATGCAAAAATCCTTTCTCCTGTATGGTTGCCGCCACCTCAGCCCCAACACCCATATTCACCACTATTATAAATTGTTAGACACTCTTACTAGCTAAGGAAGTGCGAGTAGTTATGCCATCCACCACTCTCGTACCAGGACGCTCTGGGGATAAGTAAAGTTTCGAAATGATACACTTACTACTCTCGTGCACCACAATGGCACGTCTTGTCTTCTTGACGCTGTCTATAATTGTTTGCCTATCCCAAGGATAAACAGTCCGTAGATCGACTAGCTCGATATTGACACCGAAGTCCTTTTCTGCTGCTTCGATCGCGGCTGAGCAGGTATAGAGCGGCCGACCGTAGGATATAATCGTGAGATCATTTCCTGGCTTGACGATTTCGGCGCTACTTAGGGGAAGGATATACGACTCATCTGGAACTTGCTCCACCGCTGATCGATACAGGATCTTGGGTTCCATAAAAATTACAGGATCGTTTGATGCTACCGATGCAAGCAACAGACCTTTTGCCTGCGTTGGTGAACGAGGAACCACAACTTTGAAGCCGGGAACGTGGCAGAATAGTGATTCAGGGGACTGTGAGTGGTAGCTACAGTGTATACGAATTAGCATATTCTTCGTCTAACCTCGATTCCGCGGCTGTTTACAGTGCACCGTGGCCTACTCCTCCACATGGCATGCGTATTACCATACCACCCACATTCGCACCCGTTGCTCCTTCTCGATAGCGGAATTTTGATGCCTCATTAACGATCTGGTCAAAGGCAGGAAAGACATAATCGGCAAACTGAATCTCAGCAATAGGTTTCATGCCCTCAGCCGCAGCGCCGATGGCGGTGCCGACAATACCTTGCTCCGTCAGAGGAGTGTTGAAGACTCGATCAGGACCAAATTCGGACTGGAGATTCATAGTACATCGGAAGACCCCACCAAATGCAACATCTTCGCCGAAACATAGTACCTTGGGAGACTCTCTCAATGCCGTCCGCAGCGCAGCATTGACAGATTGAAAGAGGTTCAGTCGTGTCGATGATCCATTTTGAGGAAGTCCATGCGTTTGGCTGAATGTGCTGCTGCTGTGATGGAGGAGAGGTGTTTTAGAAAAGTCAATGGGGAGGTTCAGCCTGCGCTCTTTTGGAGCGCTTTGTGTTGCGTACGCACAGCTACCGGCGGGTCGCGATACCACCAATCTCCTTCGCAAGAGAAGCATCTTTGAGAACGATCAAGTGGAACTATATTTCGCCAGGATATATCAGTTTGAACGGCGCGGACATCTTCCATCACTGTCCAACAAAACAAGATACAAGTACGATAGAGCTGCAGTGGCCTCTGCATTCAGTGCACAGCGATTCCATTGCTTGGTAAACCCTTGATAGCCGAAGGCTGAGCTTTCCGAAGCCCTGAATACGTGATGCTCCTGCACAGGTTCCTGCATGATGGGGATTAAAGCGGGGGATATTTAGCTGCAGGGGTAATTTGGAGCCGCCATGTTCTGGGAGGCGGCGGGGAACGCAAGGCACTCCTTGAAGACTCGCTACTCGGGAATGACTCGAAAGTAGCAGCCATGGCGTGGCCAGTATCGATGTGCAAAGGCGCATTATCGGGGTGTCTTGGTAACAACATCCATGGACAGTAATCACTGCACTCTCTTACTATCTAGATATCGGTGCGTCAACCGGTTAAGGCGCCGTGGAGTCTGCCCAAGGTGACCCAAACCAATCGCAAGGAGGCCTCTTCATTATGTCCGAACTCGGTCCAACCCTTCTGATACACGGGGAAAACCGAGTTCCTGTATTTGCATGGGCTAGAGCTAGGGAAGTCAGATATGGTATATCTGGGAAGTCACTTCTTCGCGTCATGTGGAGAATAACATTCGCACTTAATACCACCATCTCCTCTATGCCTAAGGTTTGACTTCCTAGCGGATCCTAATGGCATCTCAAATGAAACCCGTGCTTCTGGGAAGTACATGGCGCTTTGTGCAACGGCATGCAGCAACAAGGTTCCCCATTCCGTCATCCACAGCTCCGACACGCCGGAATCCGTGGCTGGATCCAGATAGACGATGGTTCCATCTTACTTCAAGAAGGAGAGCTGTGACTCCATATATGCTTGCGGATATCGGCGAGGGAATTACTGAATGTCAGCTCATAGAATGGTTTATCAAACCTGGGGACCGTGTCGAACAGTTTAGCAAGATCTGTGAGGTGCAGTCTGATAAGGCATCAGTTGAGGTTCATGCCCACGATTGAAAAGAATTGTAAATTGAGGTTTAACTTGGCATAGATTACATCGCGATTTGATGGAGTAATAAAGACCCTCCATTATGAGGTTGGCGACATGGCGATAGTAGGAAAGGTATGCATTTCCTACTATTGACAGCTTGGTATAGACGCTAATTGCAGTTAGCCGCTAATAGATATCGACATCGATGAAGCGGACAAGACAAGGAGCGAAGGCTCAGCGGAATACGTGCAAACTACAGAACATACCGAAGAACCTCCACAAACCAATATATTGGATAGTGCAGGGTCATCAGAGCTACTATCACTGGACAGAATTTCTGTAGACTCAAAATCGTCTTCAAATTTTAGTCCTCCTCTCGTACCAGCTGTATCATCTGGTCTGCATACTCCACCATATACACAGAATAGCGGCGGAATCGCGACTCCGGGAGTTCGTCACCTTATCAAAGGGCTTAATCTTGACATCACAAACATCCAAGGTACAGGTCGGGATGGTAGAGTACGCAAAGAGGATGTTCAAAAATATATGGCCTTGCAGCAATCGAAATCTGTGCCGACCAACACTACTCAGCTATCTCATCCCACGCTCTCCAAACCGCTAAGAGAAGCGGAGAGAGTATCATTAACATCTATCCAGAATCAAATGTTCAAAACTATGACGCACTCCCTCACTATTCCGCACTTTTTATATACCCATGCGGTCGATGTAACTACCCTCAACAAACTACGAAAGAAGCTCAAGAGCAGAAGAACGCTTCTTACATCTGTAGCATCTACATCCTCCAGTTCTGCCGTGACAAGATTAACAGCTCTTCCATTCATCATGAAAGCATTATCGCTTGCGTTCGAAGAGTTTCCGCAGATCAACGCTCATCTCGATATCAAAACTGACCCTAACAAGCCTGCAATGCTTCACCACTCGTCGCACAACTTCGGCCTAGCCATCGACACGCCGCAAGGGCTCATGGTACCTGTGATTCGCAATGTTCAGAATCATTCCATCATGACGCTCACTGATGAGGTCAACCGCATGAGCAAGTTAGCCAATGAGGGAAAGTTGGCGCCCGATGATCTGAAGGGGGCAACATTCACCGTGAGCAACATTGGGAGTATTGGCGGTGGGGTGGTCAGCCCTGTGATTGTGCCTCCCATGGTTGGCATTCTAGGTGTAGGAAGAATAAGAATGGTGCCAGCAGTAAAAGGAGATGAGGAGGAAGGTGAAAATGAGTGGGAGTTGCGGGAAGAGGTAGTGCTCAGCTGGAGTGCAGATCATAGAGTTCTAGACGGTGCCACCGTCGCGAGGTGTGCTGAGTTAGTGGGAAGGCTGATTCAGAATTGTGACCTTATGGGCTTGTCATTGAGATAGATTATACGGTGTTCCTTGTATTTACCTGGGTTTTAAAAAGAGTGATTACAGTGGAAACCAAATAAGTTGTTAACATTAGCAATACTATAGGTACCCCTTTACATTTCCGAAGTAAATATGACTTTATCATTTAATGAAGATTTACGCACATGACACGTCATTAATTACGAGCTACGACATGAAATGGGAACACGCCAGTGGAAGGCAGTTGTCCGTCATTGTTCAGAGACCATGAATTACCCAGACGAGCTGGTTCAGTCGAGGTGATGTGGGCCTGGGTAGGCCAAAAGAACTAAGTGGTCCTAGACATAGAAAAAAGATAGGTTCATTTATCAAAGAGTATTTCACTCTAAACGTTTTGTAAACTGTTGCAAAACCTTCTGTGCATCATTGGTTAACATTGTACCTTCAGGGTGCTTTAAAAGTGGGTGATGTTCAGTATGATTTGTCGTAGAGGATAGGGACGAGCGTTAACCTCTTAATTTTGTTAAATTACTATCAGATATGGTCCTTGCTGTGCCAACGTCACTTAATTGGTGATTCAAGGAAAATAAGAATGATCAAAAGTGTAGAGGTCCGGATTTGCGCGAGTTCTATCGCTGGCTTAGAGCTACATGTATGATCTAACATACGAATAAACTAGCAAATTCGGACACATTCTCGAACAAATCCAAGTTCCAACAAGCCTTTATCGCAGCATTCGCTTGTTGAAGAGATATACACTTGATTGCTTGATCTATGAATTTAAGCTCAAGCTGATCTTTGCTCATCGGTTTTGCCAATGAGCCCGTAGCATGCTTGATATGAACCAATTTTTCAGGCACTGCATCATTCCATTTGAAATAGAGCATCGCCTCGTCATCTTGTATTCCTTCAGCCGTCTCTACCGAGATCAGATCTCTTATGCGGGCAACAATTGGATCCCTCGCGATTCTATCTGAGAACTCTGCTGGCCCTGCTTTTCCGTACAATAACGCAACAGCACAGCCGTGATATAGCGAGAAGATTGTTTCCAGTCCGCTGCATGGATGACGGATGTTGCACAATCTTACACACTGCGGATTAACCACTACGCGGATATCGGAAATATCATCTATAGTTGGCTTGGTTTCCTGGCCTGTTGGCACATCGTTGTTTCGCACATTGCTATTCAGAGTATTGTGGAGGTCAATACAACCGTCAATAAGAGGATGAATCACGATACCACATGGATACGGCTTGAATGTATTCTCTAGAATTTGCCATGACCCCCCTCGAGCTTTTGCAGAGATGAGAGACTTGTCAACGGTTGACGATACGAGTTGTGCCCAAGCTTCAATAGGGGCGGGACAACTAGAGAAGTCCTGGCGAGCTAACGTAGCGGCAAGGATCCCATTCTGTGCTCCGCGAGCCATGTGGAGTGTCTTCGTATCCGTTCCGAACATGGCACGGATCCCCGATGCCATGCTAGCAGCATGACCTAAGGCAGCCGCAAATTGCTGAGGCGGGAGATGCAAAAGCTTCGAAATGCCTGCTGCTGCACCAAAGTGACCGGTAGTGCTGGTGATGTGCCTATATGTCATGTTATCAGTCGAGTTCCCTATGTTATATCTATCGTTACGCTGAGTATGATGCTCCTACCAGCCGTTTGCATAGTGTGAAGGCGAGAGCGCATTTCCCACAGCGCACTGAACTTCAACTGCCGTTACGAAGGCCAATATGATCTCCTTTCCCGACAAGTGGTGTGGTTCTGCCCATGCCAGAATTGCTGCCAGCGCGGTTCCAGAGGGATGAATGACTGTCCGAAGGTGTGTATCATCATAATCCGCCGTTGTGATAGCTATGCCATTGAGGAAAGCGGCTGTATTTACGTCCGTTCGCTCTGAGTGGCCAAGAATTGCAGCAGCATTAGGCGTACCTGTGGTTGTGCCCCCGGCTAATGGGCTCACACTGGAAATAAGCGCTGCGAATGCTTTACGATGGGGTTCAGCGTTTGCAGAGCCCAATGCACAGCCCAGTGCATTCAAGATGGACGCTTTTGCGTGGAGGATGACGCCTTCGGGTAAATCTTCATAGGAGAGTTGTGAGAAAAAGGTGGCTAAGGCTAGGGTCTCGTCTTGTTCCTGTACTTTGGCGCCAGGATCTAATTTTTCCTCTGCCATCGGATGTAAGAATACAAAGTCACTTGCTGCCTATGAATTTTGTATCAATCGGCATCGAACAACCCCATCTTAAAAAGCAACTGGGTTTAAATGCCTGTGCCCTGTGCCCCACTACTGTACGCAGGAACTGTGAGTTACTCCAACTACCCCGCTGTGGAAAGCAGGTGGGGATAATGTGGGCGATCAGCATGCGAATAGAAGGACAGGAGTTTCTGCAGTAATTGCATGCGTCCTTGATGCACTCCTTCATATTCACAGACATTTAGCAACTGGTCATCACGAAGTATATCAGACAATAGATTCAATCCATACCAATGCCGTTCTCTTCCAAAGGTAATTTCAGACCGCTTGCATAACCCCGAATCTCTTACATGGGTAGTTATCGTATGAGAATCTGTCAGAATTGGAGAAAACTATCTGCGGGGCGTACGCCATGAAATCTTTGGGGTAACTCTGCCATAAGATCAGAGGCAAAAATAGCTTAACAGAGAAGCAAAGCAGAACTACCAATTCGAATCATATTACGGTATAAGAAACTGGTAAGAATGAACAATTGATGCCATCTACAATATGACGCAAAAAAAAGGTCCTGACACGACCCTTCGTGTGTGCACGAACATACAGGTTAAACATGTGCTGATATACGATGTAGAACAAGAGTTTTGAGGAATCCTTCGCGCGGGGACGGACCAGAACATCGGGTCCACGACGTAGCCCAGACAACCTTTATTCCAATAGAAGGTTGATTTTTGGATAGAAATATTGGTTTCTAGCTTTATAACCAATGCCTTTACCTGAAATATCAGCCCCCTCTCTTTTACTACACTCCTGGTTTTTGTGATACACTAAAATACCGAGTATTGACTGGCCCAATACTTCCACCTAAGGCTGAGTATACACGAAAATTGGGGATAGGTTGTCACAGCCTGATCTTGAGAGAATCGAATATGTTGATATCGACTTCATAATCCCTCCTTCAAGATAGAGCCCCATAGTTCAAGGCTCGGTTCTGACGGGACGATAAGTTGAAAAATATTTGTGATATTGTTTTATGTTTAATCATATGGATGATTAATATATGATAACAAATAACGTTGGTGGTATCTATGCCGGAGGCTCGTAGCAACACCTTAAATAAGAGACTGTTTCTACTTGGGTTCACTGTTGATGAGCTACTCGTTAATGATCGTATGGAACTTATTCGTCATTCCAGCTTGGCTTGTCATAACCATTTGGCCTTGTAGTTCTTACGAATTCATTTCTTGTCGCACTCAATGACACCACTGGCTTACAACTCTTGACCAGACCAGGCTTTCCGTCTTTCCCAAAGCCCGGAGACTCTGTCTCAAACATGAATCGATCGTCGAATAATTTAGGATGTAGATGTTTCATTGACTGCATTGCAGCCTTCGACACGATGTCAAAATTCGACAAATGATTTAGGGCACGCATAGTAATCTCAGGCTCGCCAGGTACTTTGGGTATGGTTTGTGGTACGGCAGCATGGGCTTCAAAGACAAGATCCCAAACTTGAGGAGGAAACTGTCCAAGTGACTGTAACCAGAGATTATACTTTGTCAAGCTTACTGTAGTCAGATAACTTCCGCCCTTTGTCGCACGGTGCCACAATCCTGTCAACGCTGCGATAGCACCTAGTTCTCCAGTTGCGAAGTCTGCGATTGCAAATGGGGGCAACACAGGCTCATCGAGGCCTAGCGCTTGTCCATGGCCCCAGGCAACACCTGATACTGCATCGGCAATGGGTTGCCACCCGCTGCGCTCTTTCCATGGCCCGGAGAAGCCGAAGCAGTTCTCAGCTACATATACGAAACCTTTCCCACGATTGGCAAATCGCTTGACGAGACTGTGGTAACCATATCCCAGACGCTCCAGTGCACCGGTTCGATAGCCATCAATTATCACGTCAACACCATCGTCAAGCAGCGCTTCGAATTTCTTTCTGTCTTCTGGATCCTTTAAATTTAGATCTGTTGTGCGTTTGCCAAAATTCAGATCCAGCTGAAAATAGGGTACATCAGGAAGGACAGGACTTGTCACTTTGAGGACATTCGCGCCGTATTCTGCAAGAGTACGGGATATAACGGGTCCTGCTATGACACGGGAAAGATCCAGAATCTTGATTCCCACCAATATCTGAGGCTTTTCTGAACCGGAACTTGGTGGAAGAGTAGGCCACGGCGCTGGTGGAGATGATGTTTCGAGTTCGGTCATAGAAATGAGTGGTTCCTTTGCAACAGCTTGGCCTTGTGCGGTTTCGAGGAATTCGTCCCGTTTGAGCGCTGGTCCTCCAGCTTGACGATTTCTTTCTGTCCCAGCATCAAGCTCTTCTGCTGTAAGCTTAGAACAGTGGTTCTCTATGTGATTCACAATTTCATCATATCTCGTGAGCGTAGGATCATATCCTGGTAGTCCGATCAGTTGGAGTGTTGGAGTTGACTCGAGACTTCCGTGAGTATGATAGTATACATTGGGATCCTTAGTCTTATAGATCTGCGACCAAATAAGCCTTTGGGAAATCAATGGTTAATGGCCCATTTTGTATGGGTTCGCGCTGACTTACCCCTGATGACAGGCGTCTGTAGAGATTTGATTGCGCTTCAAACAAGTCCGTTGCTATTGAATGTTAGAAAAGGACCAACAGGGTGACCATAACATAAACTCACGCTTCAGTCGTTCTACACTCTTCGCGTCCCACTTCCCATACCCATCAATAGATGACAGATAATTCATGAACAAGAAAGTCGTCGCGTGGTCTGCATCCACTGTGCCCGTTTGGTCAAAGCCGAATCTTAATTTACCCAGAGCTATGGCAGCAGCAGCCTCAAGCGCCTTGAAGGCAGTGATGGCTTCAGTTTCCTTCCACGGTGTTGGTATGGTGGGCCATGATTCCTCTCCACAGATGGCGACGTGCTGAGCATAGGCTCGAATCTCTGGCGACAGCGGCAGAGTGCTATCATTGATCAGAGTCTTGAATAGCTTCTTAGCCTCGACGATGGTTGAATAGGAGTCCGAGAGCGAGGTGTTTGACGGAGACATTTTGGGAAGGTCAAGCGAGGAAAACGCTATGCTAAGAGCGGCAACACAATGCTAGACGGCTATTTGAATACGTTTAGAAATAATAGATGTACATATATATAGTGCAAAGCCGCAATACGGTGCGACCTGACCCCCCAGGTAAATCGTTATATTTACACCGATGAGTGCGAGATATCGAAACCTCTATGGTACTGGCCCTGGAATGATACCGACCCTGGATTGATACCGATGTCGGAATGATACCGAGATGCAAGGTCCCACGCTGCACGGTTCACGCATGCAGGTGCTGCACCGTGGCGTGTGAGCGAGAGGCCATCCGAAGCCGGGGCCCCGCGTTCTGCACTCAACTGGGAAGAGGAGCTTCGGGTAGGAAAAGCTGAGAGCTAGAAACGGGAAGAGTCCGAATTTTTCTGCTACCATCGATTTTGGCATAAAAGCCCAGGAATATCGGACTCTGAGCACACATGCTGTTGTTATTATTCTAGTCAGCATCGCTCAAGTTAATCGCAGTTCAACTACCAGAGCATCGTTTATTCGCGATGGCGACAGAAAACCCGGGTAAAGAATTCGAGCTGCCTTCAGTGCTTGAACATGAAGTGGTGAAGGGGTCTGAAGATCCAACGCTTCAACTGTATCTCACATTCGCGGGAAAGGATGATGAGTGGAAAGGTATGCAGCCAACTTGATAATCTAAGCTCCTGCCTAGTGCTTGATACTTGATGCTGATCTTCAAAAGCACTACATACCGCCAAACTTGTCCGCAAAATCGACCTTCGCCTTATGCCGCTCCTGATCCTCATGTTTCTCCTCAACTATTTGGACCGGACCAATCTTGCCCAGGCCCGCCTGAGCACGCTCGAAAAAGACCTTGGAATGAAGGGTACGGACTTCAATCTTGCAACCAGCATTCTCTTTGTGGTCAGTTTCCGCGCCTCTGGGTTCCGCCCGTCCTCGTGTATACTCATCCTGATATAACCTAGGGCTACGTTCTGATGCAGCTTCCGTCGAATCTGCTTCTCACTAGGATTAGGCCTTCCATTTATCTGGGATGTGTTATGGCTATCTGGGGTGTAATCTCTATAGCCCAAGCTGCGGTCCACTCTTACGGTGGTTTACTTGCGTGCCGCATAATGCTGGGAGTCGCGGAAGCGCCCTTCTTCCCAGGCGGTATTATGTTGATGTCGACCTGGTATACCCGTGCAGAGCTTGCACAGCGAGTCGCCTTGTTCTATGCTGGGAATATGATGGGTAACATGTTGTATGTGGTTTCCAACACCCACCCATCTCAAACTTGGCTCAAGAATCGTCACTGATCAACACTAGTGGTGGTCTCATTGGAGCTGGTGTACTGGCAAATCTTAGCGGTGCACATGGAATCGCTGGCTGGAGATGGCTCTTCATCATCTGCGGAAGCATCACAGTTGTCGTTGCATTGATCGGAGCTTGGGTTCTTCCCAATTTTCCTGCCACGGCAAAATGGCTCAGTGACGAAGAGCGGCAGTTTGCCCAATGGCGCCTTGTCGATGATGCCAAAGACAATGATGATGCAGATGCTGTGTCCCTTCTCACCGGTCTCAAGATGGCCCTCGTCGATTACCGCCTGTATATCTTCATCCTCTTCCAGCATCTCTCCTTGCTCTCCCAAACCTTTCAGTACTTCTTCCCTTCGATAGTCAATACGCTTGGATATAGCAGCACTATAACTCTCCTTCTCACAGTCCCCGTGTGGTTTGCCACCTTGCTGGTCTCACTTTTGGTTACATGGACTAGTGGAAGGACAGGTGATCGATCCATTCACATTATATGCTTGATGTGTGTCAGCTGCCTGGGGAATATTATTGTTATCTCGACGACGGCGACCGGCCCGCGCTTCTTTTCAATGTTCCTTATGCCCATTGGGTCTGTTCCTGCCTACCAACTCGTGCTGACGTGGGTTGCGAACTCTTTCTTCCGACCGCTTGTCAAGCGTTCTGCCTCAATTGCAATCTGCAACATGATTGGCAGTATGTCGTCAATCTATGGTTCATATATGTATCCTATTGGGGATGCCCCTAGGTATCTACCAGGTGGTGGCGCCGTCGCAGGAATATGCTTATTGACTGCTGTTATGGCTTTCATTATTAGACAGATGCTTATCAAAGAGAATAAGGCACTTGAGAGGGCTCAAACTGATGGCAATGGCATTGGGGTAGAGAACGGTATTCGGAGCAGTTTCAGATATATCCTGTAGTATGATTGTTCAGGTAGCCAAGAGATGTAATACATGCTTGAATCCTTTTTGGAGTATCGTTCAGGTTCCCAAATAATATGGTGCATCCTGATAAGAAGTCCTACTCCGCTGAAAATTGTAGGTCTAGGTCCCACGTATCATCCAATGTCCAATGAAAGGCATTAGGTTGAAATCCTCCACCAGCACCCATCAAAATCCCGTCAAGATCGCCATCATCCGGCACTCTTGTTGGTTGCACCTGCTGCACCAGCGTATCATTGCTCACATCTGTCACAACATGACTGGGTGGCGATGGGTCCAACAAGCTATCCCGCGAGGCTGAAGATTCCACTAGGTTACTATTTCCTAAGTGTACCTGCCCAGTGCTCTGGGACAAAGGTGATAGTAATATTCCTTTCGGCGGATTGTTCCATGTCCGAAGTTGCGCCTTGATAATGTCAATGCTGCGGTGTATTCCAGGTGCTTGGAGCGCTTCGCGTTCCAGTACCTGAAGAGAGACACTAAGTCGTTCAGCGGCATTAGGTACAACAGAACTGCTTTTGGGATTTTTGATATCATAGATATTAATGGTGGCAGCTGTATAGATACAATAGCTGGTAAGGTATGTCATGAACTTGTAATTAAAGGTTCGGCCGTAGAGCAGAAATAGATCATTAATGAACACCGAGCGCGAGGAACAAACTGTCTCTGCGTATTGCTGAAGATGCGGCAGGTTTTGCTCTTGGAGACACGGCCGGTAGATGAGGATAAGCAAAGTATGGTATAGTATGCTATTTAAATCGGTTTAGTTGGATACCGCAGATAAAATGAATGGTAGAAAATTGGAAACTTACTTCAAAGAGAATATATGTGGAGGAGGGCAGTGTTCGACCGTAGCAGCATCTTCAATCCTTAGGACTGATGGTAGATTACGGAACCACCTATATAGTCTGTTCTCTAAGTCTTTGAGTTCATGGATAGAGCGCGAGTCCTTAGGTCTGTTGTATACTGATGAGTATATTCTAGATATAATCTAAGTTCACGTTAGACTTGTCTTTTAGATAATGAAAAATTATAGCACCTCTCCTAAACGGCAGAATTCTTTGAACGTCGCCGTGTTATAGCGTTGAGTCTGCGGATACTTATGGGCATCTGCAATCGAGACAGGGTTCCATGGCTCAAGGTCGTCAAATTCGTCGACTGCTGTCTGTTAGACCGAACTTGTTGCGAATGGCGACTGGATTCACCAGCTTGACTTACAAATATCGTCAATTGACTGAGGCATCTCAGTCAATGTCGGCGGTCGTCCAAGGCAGATGCTGATACTTTTGTCCCATATATATGCACCAAGGAAGAGCCTTTTCCTAGCTTCTAAGGAGGCAACATCTAGGCTTTCCAGTCGCTGTAGCTTTTGTGGATTGAGATGTAGGCCCACATCTTTCATCATTCGAATTGCCTCGAAAATTTTCAGTTGTCTACTCTTGTTGATCGAGTATTATCAAACAAACTTACCATACCAGTGTATAGCCATCCTTCAGAGCTATTCCCTATGGCACACTGACGGCCGCCAAGAATTAGGAGGCCTTGAATAGTGGGGATCTTGGGCTTTGGCTGGGACAATTCTGCGAGAAGTAGCGACTTTGCCATGTCGAGGAACTTTTCACCCTGAGCCAATTCGAAGTATTCGGGACTATTGTTGTCAACATGTCGCGCCGCTAGAGCAAATATGGACATCAACAGAAATTCGGAATAGTAAGGTCCACCTAGAGCCATGTCCCGGAAAAAGCCTAGAGAGAGTTAGCGAGCATTTAAGGCGATTATGAAGCTTTTCTGACATGGACGATAGACCCAATTGTGCAGTGGATGTTGCCATGTCCAGTAAATTTCCATCAACATTGAGGCTGTCTTTGGAGAAAATCTGGGGTCTTGATCTAGTTTTTTGTATGCCAAAGGCTCCCAGACCACTTTCAATAGCTCCGCATTTGAGTAAAGCACTTGTAATTCCGTGCTCTTTGTACGAGATGATAACTGGGCCTGGGAACCAACTAGTTTCTGAGCGTCGGATTGCGCAACTTGTGCATGGAAACGAGACGTTGACCCATGATAATTTGGCTGTAGAAGATTTTCTTAACGACCGAGCTTGAGTGAAGAGATATCGGTAATTGTCTTACCGTCCCTTGATCATCAACGCTGACTTGTGACCAGAAAAGCTCCTCGTGAGCCTCTGGTTCAAGAGTGGACGATTCAGCCTCGTTACAAATTGTTGGTGGCACATCAGAGACTGATCTCGGGTGCTTCTCTGCGGTGTCTGCCGTTTGTTGACTTAGGACGGCATCCAGTTGCTCTTGCAGTTTCTGAACTTGTTGATAGGCTCTCTCTAGCTGAAGTTCTGTGGATTTTGGCTGTCCATAGAAGCAGGTAGATCTCAGTCTGCCACTGCAGTTCTTGCAAACTGGCTTCTCTCCGTTACACCGAATCTTTTTGCGACGGCAATTGGTGCAAGAGAAGCCGTAGCGGCGAGGAACTTTTTGGGCGGTGAGATGTGCGCTATCTGAAGGCATGTCCTAGTTATTCGGGATCATCACTGAACATCAAGCAATCATGGGATGTTCGGCATAAAAGCCGTAGAAGAGTGGGTCGATAGTCGCAATCTCTTTGTAGGGTTTAGCGGCTCTCCGCTCCAGGCCAGCATGGGCCGCTGCTTTTTAAACGAGGAGAAGCTTAGGTAAGGGCCTGAGAAGCAAGCTGGCGTGGCTGGATGGCAAGAGTGGCCGAAAGACAACATCTCTAAAGACGCAGAGCCAATATTATCCAAGTATCTGATGGCCAAGCAGGCCCCTTCACTCGCTGAGCTGCCACATCCGCTTGTTTGCTTCGGGCACTCAATAATAGTTGGTGTGCTCGGATGCGCTGTGTTAACGCAAACCAATCACCTCGATATTAGGGCATGAATAAGCCGGTCACCCCGACTTACTGGGCTGCGCGTGTGAGCAAGCTAGCCTTCATTACTAACGAGCTCTGGTTCTTATATTTACAAGCAGAAAAGAACACATTCTGACCAATGGCATATTCTAACACGATCGACTCACTCGCAGCACCATCGAAACGAGCGCGAAGGTTGTCGCACAAAGTGAAGACAGGCTGCTCAGCGTATATTCAATTGGAGCAGCATCTTGGTGACGGGATGGGATCCGAATCTTTGGCCGCGCTTCGGACCAAAGACATCCGAGACCAGACATCGTGTGCTAAAGCTAGTTCCTCTTCAACTTGACAACACAAAGCCGCATCATTGCTGTGTATAACGATCGCTCTCTCTCTAGATTGAGGAAGCTGGTGCGGTAAAATGGGGACGCGTAGCGTTGAATCCCACACCAAACGATTCAAAGTCGTGATCATCGGAGGTGGCATTGGTGGCCTCACTCTTGCGATCGGCCTGCTGCGGCGCAACGTCCCCGTCGAAATCTACGAGGCCGCCGCAAGCTTTGGTGATATCGGCCTGGGATTGTCAATTGGCCCCGCAGCGCATCGTGCGCTCCCGCTCATTGATCCTCAAATCCGTGATTTCTACAATGCGCTGGTTACGACGCATGCTGACAGTCCTGGGTACGAGCGATTCCGCCAGACCTGGTTCGAGATTGTGTGGGCTACGGGCGAAAAAGCCGGCCAGATTCTGATGGATTTAAAGGCGCTACCGTCCGGCCAGACGACGTTGCGACGCGCCGATTTCCTAGATGCTCTAGTCAGTCTCATCCCAAAAGAGGTCGCTCACTTCGGCAAACGACTGAATGGCCTCGAGGAGGGTGTAGACGGCGTCCAGTTATATTTCGAGGATGGCACGTCGGTTACGGCAGACGTGGTTGTCGGGTGTGATGGTATCCGATCCAAAGTCAAGGAGTCGATGCTACCAGAAGAAGCTGAGCTGACCAAACCACGGTACAGCGGTATGTACGGCTACCGCGCTGTCCTTGACATGGAGACCATGGTGGAGGCAGTCGGTGAACAACGTGCTCGGGTGTCGACCATGTACGTCGGAAAGGGCGCATATGGCATATCATATCCTATCATGCGCGCGAAGAAGGTGAATGTCGGCCTCTACAAGCTGAGTGAGACGTGGGATAGCGATACGTGGATCCGGCCAGCAGTCAGAGAAGAAATGCTGAAGGACTTCGGTCATATGGGTGAGTACGTGAATGGAGTCCTCAAGGTGAGTCTCAGTTACAGCCGACTAGTCTTAGAACGAGAGCTGACTTACCACACTCAAGCATATGCCCGACCCTTCTCAGTGGGCCATTTTTGAACATCCACCTATATCTACTTTTGCCAGATCAAGAGTTGCCATTCTTGGAGATGCAGCCCATTCCTCAACACCGCACCAAGGAGCGGGTGCAGGTCAGGCAATCGAGGATGCTCATGTTCTAGCAGAACTCCTCGCTGATCCTCAAGTCACAACTCCAGAACACGTCACTGCAGCATTTAAGGCGTATGATGCGGTGCGCCGGCCGCGGAGCCAGAGGGTGGTGACAAGCAGCAAGGAGAATGCGGACCTCCTCTGCCTCTGCTACGAAGGGGTGGTTGATGACGAGCAGAAGTTGAAGGAGACGTGGAATGAAAGATTTAGATGGCTCTGGGATATTGATATTGAGGAGCAGGCTGAAAGGGCGAGAAAGATCATGCTCGAAGCGATAGACGCACAAATTAGTAAAGCTAATATTTGAGCGCCTCGCACCAAATGTATAGATCTGAATGATCTGGCTACATATTTATAGGAGATAAGTACAGCATGTATTGATTTCAATAGTCTTTGATACTTTTTCAAATGCGAGAGAATTGTGTTTGGATTCTTACAATCGAAGCTAATTAGGGAGTCGGCAGCCATGTGCTTGGAAATCTGATCCACTACGGATACCCCGGCGTTATCGCATTTAGATCAAAACAAGCAGAATGGACACTCATTACCCAGTAATAATAAGACGCAGTAATGCCCCTTGCTTTCATCAAATCTATTGGAGTTCTTAAGAGCTCACACCCAATCTAATTGCCCCACTCCTGTCTCAGCTCCATGGTGCTGGGCTTTTTATTATTGAATCCCAACCCGCGGACTTTCCATGGACACCAATGTCAGGCATTATCTATATGCTTGAACGGCAAACGCTTTAAACATGCCATCTCCCAATGGACATTCATAGTGCCTCCCATTGTTTCCAATAATTCTTTTAACGACAATTGAGTAACCTATCGAGTGGATTCAAGATTTGGGACTTGGTCGTTGCGGCAATTCTACCACAATGGGAGCTAGCAAAGATCTGACAGGTATAGTCTTGTTCTCATCTTCAAATCATGGGACTTAGACTGACGCTAATTTGTATTAAGATGATGTTGAAAAGAGCTCTGCTCACGATAATGATAGCTCGCATGCTGTTTCGGAAGAGAAATTATCAAATGAAACAATTATTGTCGACTGGGACGGTCCAGATGATCCCGAAAATCCTATGAATTGGTCTTCCCCCAAGAAGCTGACTGCTATTGGCATCGTCTCACTCATCTCTTTTCTTTCGTATGCAATCCTACAGTCATACATTGCTCCTAGAAACTAAGACAAAATAGCCCCCTGGCGTCAACTTCCATCTCACCTGCTACCGCAGATGTAATGGCCACATTCAATTGCACCAATGAGACTCTGGGTGCATTTGTCACCTCCGTCTATCTCCTTGGTTATACTTTTGGTCCACTCGTCTTAGCTCCTCTTTCTGAGCTCTATGGCCGTGCAATAATCTACAGCTGCTGTAACTTTGTTTTCTTAGTCTTCAACATCGCCTGTGCTGTTTCAAACAACATAGGCTCCCTCATTGTATTTCGCTTTTTCGCTGGGATTGCAGCAAGCTGCCCTGTTACACTGGGAGCAGGGACGATCGCAGATATGATTCCAGTTGAGAGGAGGGGGCTTGCCATGGTTGTTTGGATTATGGGTCCACTGATTGGGCCTACCGTTGGACCTTTAGGTGAGTCTCTTCAAGGAGCAGTATTGAAAGAGCTTCACTAACAAGGACGAGCTTGTGGATACCTTGCACGAGCTAAGGGATGGCGGTGGATTTTCTGGCTGATGTCTATCATTGTAAGTTCTGAGGCCTTGAAACATGTACATTGCCTGACTTACAGAGCAATAGGCTGGAGCTATCTTTGTGGTTACCTTATTGTTTATGCGAGAATCCTACGCCTATGTTATCCTGGAGCGAAAAACAAGACGATTACGAAAGGCAACAGGGAATCAAAATCTTCGATCCGCTCTCGACACTGGAAAGAAACCAAAGGAGCTTTTCAAAATATCCATCATTCGACCTATCAAAATGCTCTTTTGCTCTCCCATTGTCTTTCTCATATCGCTTTATATGGCAGCAGTCTACGGCTACTTGTATCTTATGTTTACAACCTTTCCTCGAGTGTTTGTAGGCCAATATAACTTCTCAAATGGTAGTGTCGGATTGACATATCTGGGGGTCGGAATTGGGTCTTTCTTTGGTTTGACATTCTGTGGTGCAGTTTCCGACCGTTTGGTGCTATCTCTGACAAAGCGCCATGGTGGGACTTCAAAACCAGAATATCGCCTTCCAGTCATGTTTATTGGCGCCTTTCTTGTACCGGCAGGGCTGTTCTGGTATGGTTGGTCGGCAGACGAGAAGGTGCATTACATTGTTCCGATCATTGGCACCGCCATCCTTGGCTGCGGGATGTTCATTTTATTTGTGAGTAGTAAAATGGCACTTCAAACAAGGAGACAAAGCTGAGTCTGAACAGATGCCGGCATCAACTTACCTTGTTGATGCTTATACTGTATATGCCGCTTCTGCCTCTGCCGCGGCGACTGTCTTTCGATCACTTGTGGGAGCACTGCTTCCTCTGGCTGGAAACAGCATGTATGATGCACTTGGAGTAGGATGGGGCACATCATTATTAGGTTTTATAGCCGTGGCTTTTATTCCAGTTCCTATCATCTTCTGGAAGTTCGGCGAGAGAATTCGGAACAGCAGATTCTCCCAGGTTAAATTTTAACAGCTTCGGTGTATGAGACAACGGGCTCCATGCAAATCAAAGAGGAACAAGGCATATAAATAGAGCAAAAGCACGGGCCCAAGCACGAATTTCGATTGTATCTCGATGTTGAGAAGTAGCTCAATCAGACTTTTGTAATGGTAAAATGAAGAACCAAATAACGTCATTTCTATAAAACCGAGGCAAGCAAGTCCAGATTATTCACAAAATATTTTAGATACGATTCCGGGCACATCAGACGTAATGCCCATGCAATTAGTAAGCAAGATCTCATGCAATGGGGTATATTTTTATCTTCACGCACTAGAAAAAATAATTAGGGCTCTAATTAGATAGTGACAAATAGACTACTGTGTATGGTCATTTGCCTATGCCGGAGCTGCGGCCACAGAACGGAAATACGAGTATGACTTGATATTTGTTTAAAAAAGTACCGCAAACTTTATTAGATCATCTTTTACAGGTCCTTTTTCCGAGTAGTAATTCTTTCCCAAATAAGTCTCTTCGCTCTTTTAGCCTTCCCATCCACAACCTCTTCTGACGTGGGTTCCACTAATATTTCCAACAATCCCAGTTCTTTCACCTTTGCTACCACTTCTACATCGACCATGTAATACTTCTCAGCTCCAGAAATCACACTATCCATTTTCACCCTCACATTATGGTTTTTTAATTCAATGACACTGTAGGAATAAGGCTCCGTGGACTGGAAATGAAGAGAAAAGCTCTCAAATGGGTTTGAAGTGTCGACTTTTAGATCAGATACAGTCGCGGCATAATAGCCGACACGGAAGTCGATCGAGGAACCCAGCATCACTACCAACAGTTCGCCATCGGGGACATGTTGAAGAATTATAGCTACAGTGAGCTGATGTGCCCCTCTTGCTATGCTGAAAGTTGAGGGCCTTGGGAGGAGGAATGTCTGCTGAGGAGAAATACGTGATGTTGCCAGGCGGGGTGGCTCGGGTTTCTCTTTTTCGTTGGGGGAGAGGATGATGCTTACAGTTTGGTATTCTCCAAGAGATGGCATATTTCGGAGTTGGAAGATGTGGCGAGGAAACGGCCGTTGGTGATCAAAGCGATTGTCAAGAACTTGCCGAACGTAAATCATCTGCTTGGCCCCTCGGTTGTTCACCTGTCTTAAGCGTCCTATGCGCGTGCGGACGTATAGATCGGAGTCTTCTGATATTTTTTGGAGATATACAGCCAGGAAACTCGAGTCAGGGTAAGCCGGAGGGACTGGACAGTCGAGGGCTGCAATCCAAATATCCTCGCTAAGCCAAGACAAAGGGAGTTCGATACTGAGCCCTCGATTTGTCATTTGGAAGGGGTGACGGGGCTCGTAATCTTCGTACGGCATAATTTTGCCTGAGCTTCGGAAAGCGGAAGGAGAATTGGCGAGTAAGCCATGCTTGTCAGAGTCAGGGGCGCTGTCAACTGTCCAGGCAAAGAGAGATTGATCGTCCGATTGCTTCATGATTTCTTCTTGAAGGCGTAGGAATGCTTTTACGCCTCCCTCTCCATAGAGCATCGGCATATTGACGGAGAATATACCCATTAGACAATATGCAAGATCTTCCGGTCGTGTCGTCTCCCTATCCGCTGCCCACGACATCCTTTTAGCTATGCTGGCTGAATGCAGTTTCTTGGGATCTTCCAATATCACCTCATCAATCCCGGTGATACTGGAAAGAATATCGTGCAAGTCAGCCTTTTTGCCAATCACTGTCCAGTCCTTGGCGAAAAAGATCATCTCACTAGGCGCAAGTAGTTCTTGCAACGTCCATCCGCGTTTAAACCATTTAGACCTCGACAGATGATCTCTAAATTCTTCGCTCTGCATGTCCATGTCGGCTCTTGCTTCAACGTCGAATAGGGAGGCGTAGCAGATACCTGCACGCTGATACCATACATACATAGAATTGATCGCTTCGCTCAACTCGGCACTGCTACTTTTTTCGATACAGCAATTGTCGATCCAGATGTAACTGTAGCCGTCGGCCGCAGCTTGGCGACAGGCGAATTTGACTTTGTCATAAGCCGGTTTTCTTTCAGAATTACCATTGACGAGATCTCTGAAAATGATCTCGTCTTCTCCCCAAGTGTGGGAGAGGATGGCATATTTATGAGGATCTCTCTCGGGCTGGGGGACGAGCTCGATGGTATCTGTTTTAAGGAGGAGCATATTACAAAAGTTTCGAACCACCAATGCTTATAGCGCTCCGAAGTAGTATACAAACAAAGATTAATAGACATAGGTTATCGAGTGCAAAGCAGGTGCTCACATTGAATCTGGCATGCCTTTGGGAAACGCAATGTTTCACGTAAGACTGAGTCGCGTATCTGTCGGCATAATTTCTCAACCTCAAATGGGGAACGGCCCTGCAGGTAATCTATAATTAGCTGGGGTAGCATTACGTCGATCAATACTGAACTGGTGGTATGCTACTGGAGAGACCATTTCTAGAAACGGTAATAAGCTGGACGCTCGATTCCTCAAATCCCGGCGCCAGGAGATGCCTCATTTTAGGCAAAACTCTAGGCTGCCAATAATTTGTCCTAGGATCGACAGAGCCTCATTATTACGGCAGTGGCGCAGCTCCTTGTTTGCGGTGGGCTGAATTTGAGCCATTTACTAGCACCTTTTCTCTCTCGCGCCCAAGTACATAAAATATTGATATCTCTTTCATGTTACGAGATGAATGAGCATATTGAAACCATTTTATCGTTTCACGAGGCCGAAAAACTGTTCTGTCAACCCCAGAAATAGCACCCGCGATGGCGACCAATCTTGAGCATCCAGATGGCGACCAATCAACAATAGGCCCTATAATAGATGCGATTCCAGAAGAGAGCTTGTTCAAGTCAAACAATGAACTGAGCCAGGAGAGAGCTCCGGATGAAAGCAAAGAGAAGTCAGAAGATCATGCTGCATCAAACGCAACGCCAGTGACAAGCAGAGCAAATTTCGCTGTCCCTCAAATAGACATTTCCTCCGGCCCCGCAATGGTTACACCTCTTCAGCTACTCCAAAGACAACCGCAATGGATAGATTGTCCATTCTGTAAGCGAATGGCGAAGACAAGGGTGACGTTCAAACAAGAGAGAGAAGAGCCTTCTGTGTATGTCTTCCTATGGAGCACTATCCTAAATTAACTGTTGATAGATTAATTATGTGTTTGGTCTGTTTGACGTGCTGGCCTTTATTGTTTTGCATCAATAAGATGATGGACAAGAAGCACAGCTGGACTCACGCATGCAGCAACTGTGGTGAAATAGTAGCCATTTGCGGGGATCACGGGGAGACTAGAGTCAGAGACCCACCACAATCAAAGCTCGTTCCATCGAAGTTCGGGGCTGCTGATCATGCTGCCATGGCGTAAGCTGTCGCTCCGGTCCAGAACAGGGCGGAAACACGGGACCAGATTAGATGGATGGGGTTTAGAGATCCATAATCCTCTGTATCTTATAAGACGCTATGTCAATCAAGTAGGCAAATTGTAAACTGAACAAGTTGAGCAATGCTAGCAATAATCCTTCTAAAAGTGCCCGACTTATTTAATTTATTTTCTATTCTAATACAGACGTTTTCGTGCAATTCTTATGGCAGGTAAGCTCGAAGGCGCCCTCTCTTATGATTTGAACTAGTCGAGTCTCCGCTATCATTAACCATAATACCATAGTTAGGCAATGCATGCATCTATAGCACGTAGCTCAATCCGAAATTGTTGAATGACTATAATAATGCAACGGGATAAGTATAAACGTTCGTTTATTCCGGGCAATACCTTAAAACAAACTTGAATCTGGTTAACATTATCTGTGGTACGGTTGTGCCGGCCCCACAAGGGTGGCGCTTCATTATCTCCGAAAGCGAGCCAAACTCCATGGAAAGTCCGCGGAAAGTCCATTGCGCGAGGGCATAAAATATGGAATCGACTTTAACCAAGGACTACAATGACCAACTTTTGATTCACACAGAATAACCCTTGCAATAATGCCGAAGGAGCAGCAAAAGTATGATACTCCTCGGCAAAGACCGGTCTCTTGCCGTCTATGCAGGACTCGAAAGCTACGGTGCAATAGAGAAGCACCATGCTCCAACTGTGTCTCTCGCGGAGTTCGCTGTGAACTGAGAACTCCAATAGCCCATACTGCCACTGGTCTCAAAACTTCTGAATCCGATATTCTTGAGCGTATTAACCGCCTCGAGGAGCTCTTGAGTAACCAGAAACCGGAGCAACCAAAGACGAAGCAAATTACCGGAAGGCGAAATTCAGACAGCTCAAAATTCCATGAGCAACTATCTCGTCCTTCAGCTTCATCGCCTCATATCCAGGGTATGACGAATGTCGTAGATTGGCTTGAAGGGATCCACACGGGTTATGATCTCTCGGTGAGTGGAGAAGGTTGAACCATAACCTTGTACTGACGGAAATTCAGGTACCGTCCAGCAAATTTGTGCTTAGAATATGTCCAATTCAACAGATTAAGGACGCAAAAACTCATATCTATCAAAATGAATTTTCACCTGCTATGATTCACACTGAGCCGCTCAGGTGTATTTGGCTTCCTCAATATCCTGAGGCCCAGATGCTTGTGGAGAAGTATCTTCGGGACGTAGATCATATCCAGCATGTTATTCACGCTCCCTCCCTTTCATCCATTATCCAGGAAGTTTATACCAATTTGAACCAGCAATGCCAAGTAAAACCGGGCCACCTAATCTTACTGCTGGGGATGTGCGCAAGCGCGAGTTATTCTTGGATGCAACACGATTGCGATAGTGGCCTATTCTTTACGTCTGCAGAAGCCAATGCCCAAGCTCTAGTGTGGATCAGAGCTATTCAAGATGTCCTTGATATCGCTTATCGATCAGCAAGCATATCAATAGAAGGTATACAAGGCATCATCATTGTCATGATCGTTTTAGCAGATCTTGAGGGCTTCTCTCGAAGGTTACGATCACTATATTCCACGGCCCTTTTTTTGGCTCGCGATTTGCAGCTCCACCGCATCGATCACCCGACGAACGCAAGCTTAGCAAACACAGTCCAGGCAGAAATTGGACGCAGATTGTGGTGGTATATTTGCGCAACTGATTGGTAAGCGCTGCCATGATCCCTAAGAGAAACCAGACTGAGAATGCCCCAAGGTCAATGGCTGGATTAACCGGGATAACCAAAGGAGTCTACTCTTGCCATCTGCGTCAAATGATAACCAGAAAGCCTCTCAATATAAACGATGAGGACGTTTGTGATGGGATGAGACTCATTGAAAAGCCATCATGGCAGCCCACTATAATGTCGTACACGCTGCTGAGGATACGCTTGGCAGAGATATCCCGCAACGTCGTTGACCGCGCTCCTCTCATGATGGCAAATTTAGATAGCTCAACCCAAAGCGATGTTATAGACATTGATACAGAGTTACAAATGCTCATAAATGACGTTCCGTCGTTTTTTTCTATGTCCAAAGCCAAGCTGATGGAAGAATATGGGCTTAGTCCATCACGAGCGGTAAACATCCTTCATCAAGGATACTTATTTCACTCTTTTATCTACTCGCAACGATGCAGACTCCACCTTCCTTACTTCACTCGTGGGTTCTTCGATCCCGAATACTCTCTGTCAAGAGAGATGTGTGTTAAGTCTGCACGACTCATCATTCAATCCGAATCATGGATTGAGAGTTCTGGCTGCCGCATTGCCACAAGATTCCGATTCTGCATGCTGCTGAAGTGCCTTTTCATGGCTAGCATCGTGCTGCTTATGGATTTGTCCGTTCGCGAACCTTCGTTAAAATATAAGAAGCAGCGTGAAGAGGTATCTGAAGCGTTTCGTATCCTCGAGGAGGCGAAGCAAGTCTCCGAGGCCGCTTCCAAGCTTGTTGAGTCATTAATGCTTATCCTAGAGAAGAACAAGCTTCCCCGGCCAAATTGCGGGCCACCTCTGCAGCCCTCATCTAGAGCTGGAAATGACACGGCTCCCATAGTCGCTGGCGGGAGAGTCCCATGCTATGCTCCCGAAACACGAGTTCAATTAGATTCCCGCGTATCTCTGATTCAGGGGGCCTCTTCCATCGCAATCGACGGCAATTATAATCATGATATTAATGTAGAATCTGAAGGGTCATCGGACAACAAGAATACGTCATCGTATCTCAACGAGTTTGCTTTGAACTTTGAGCAAGAAATCGACTTCAACAACTTTAACTGGGATGATATTTTTTCAGGCTTAGACTCCTCTTTCATCTAATGCTGTTAAACAAGTAAGATGAATATGCATCCGGTAATGAGGACTAAACGTATCAATTTTAAATGTAATTTAGCCTACAGTCGTTATGCTCCTAGAAACATAATTTATTGTATCTGTATTAATGATATTCTTTCGGGGTCCCTACTATTTGTTGCTTTACTCAAAGCCACAACTTGGACACTGTTATGGTTGCAAAGTACATCACGTACGCAAGGCTAGGCTATTTAACTCGTACCTCTGACGTGTTGATTCTCAAATAATATCCATGATTCCAACAATGCTCACAACTGGTTTAAACAATATCCAGGCCTCTGTCTTTTAATAAAATGCGGTCCTGGTTAAAATTACCGTCAGAATATCACATAAAAGAAGAGATAAGACAAGCGTTCTTACCAATATCTCAGTGGGCATCACAGCAGTAGATAGCCTCACAACGGAAGAATAAGTTCCTCTCCAGATTTTGCCGTTGGTGCCTTGGATGATATCATTTACTACCTTCTCCGCAAAGCTTCCAGCAGACATACGATGCACGCCATCATTCTCAGAGCCTGTAGCAAGCTCTGTGATCTGTGTCTCAGCTGCAGCATATCGGGACGATTCTGGTAACTTCGGAACTGGAGAGTTCCGCATAATATTCGTGTCGACTGCTCCGGTAATGACCGCCACAACACGGACGCCAAAAGGATCTAATTCGAGACGTAAAGTTTCACTAAACATGGCCACAGCTGCTTTGGAGGCATTATATACCGCTGATAAGACAGTTAGCCAAATAGACTTCTGGGATATGTACGTATACGAGGGTGGACGTGCACATATATGGGGTATACCAATAGCCTGAGATGCTCGCAATATTCACTACTGCCCCCTTCGTTGCAATCAGCATTTCCACAAAGGCCTGGGTTACAGCAAAAACACCCCAAAAGTTCACATCAAATATTGCCCTTGCTTCATCCTCAACCATGTCCAGCATTGGCCGGACATACTGTTGACCAGCATTATTTACCAAGATATCAAGACCTTTACCATCAGTCTTTGCGGCTACGTCGGCGACAGCTTGCCGGATGCTTGCTGCTGAAGTGACGTCCAATGAAAGCAGATAAACATTGCTCAAGGTGGTTAAATCTTTCATTTTAGATGCGTCACGAGCTGTCGCAAAAACCACAAATCCTTTTTTCTGAAATTCTCGGACTAAAGAATTGCCAATACCCCCGGCACTGCAACCCGTGACAAGAACGTATTTTGCTGCCATGATGACGGCTTGGTGTGACCAGGATAGACCGGGCGGTATGAGAGAAGAATTGGTATCGAAAATAAAAAGGAGCCCATCTTTTCTTCGTTATATATCTTTTTCGATATGAAAGAGTTACCATTCCTAGCGATGCTCATACATCTTATCCTCAGCAGTGCTAGTCTTCTTCCATCCTAGCGCGTAATCAAATTGCATATACACTAGACAAATCCAGAAAGGCTGCGTTCGATGTGTCCTATCAGCAAATAAGCACACGTGCTGTTCTAGTTTAGGGAACGGTGGGACAAGATCCCAAAGAGCATTGCACTGGGAGTAATCCTCTATCTGCCTGGCGTCGCTTTCCGTGGACGGATACATATCTGCCACACTCAAAAATTTTAACCGACACAAAGGACGATATCGAATACTGTGTTTATCCAGTCAATCTTTCCTCATGCTCACCAAGGCTTCGGCCGGTCTGCACTGTGGGGGCGGGATGCACAAGTAACGAATATGGAATCCACAGCAACCCAAATCATAAACCAAGGGGCAAGACCCGGGGATATCCATCCTAAAATGATTTCTGATAGAAATAGCCGGATGGCCTATTCCAACGACGATTCTGTTCGCACAAGCCATTCGGCAGTGCGCCGCAGGAGGCAAAACAGATTAAACCAGCGCACCTATCGTGAGTCATTCCTACGGCTTATTTCCTTTCCAACTTCTCGTTTCATACCATTACTAAAAGAAATACTTCACAGGATTAAAAAGGAGGTCAGATAAGTTGAAACAAGCAGACAAGGCTCCCGATGTCAACGATAGCCCATATGGGGTTTTAGTGCCATTATCTTATCGGGGGGACAACATATTGTTAACTACTGAAACGACAATTCTGAATACGCAACTGCCCAGCTTCTTTGCCCTGACCCAGCTGAATATCTGGCAGGCAGTTCTAATCAATAGCGACCTTCTGGGAATTTCTCACCTCTTCATTAACGATCCTGGTAACAAGAAAAATGTAGTAGACAAGTCGAAAGAGGATCATGCGTATTCTCGGAATCATCTATCCTCTTCGAATACGTCAGGGACGTCAGGATCGCGACCAAACATCCCACCATCGCTCACACCCACAATCCTTCAACAGACGGTTCCACACTTCCCATGGGTAGATTTGGTGCCATTGGGAGCCATGCGAGACAACATGATTCGCGCAGGTTCTAAAATTGATGTTCATGAATTTTGTGCGGATATGTTAGGAGCGGTGTTTGGTACAGGTGATTCCAGTAGATCAAGTGGTTTACGTATCTGGGGCGACTCATGGCTGATCGAGTCGTGGGAAATGACCGAAGGGTTTATCGGCAAATGGGGTTGGTTGCTTGAAGGATGCGGGGAATTTGTGAGAGCAACAAATGGATGGAGGCAAAGGAGGGGAGAAGTTGAGTTTTTAGTACAGTTTTCTTCTAAGTTAGCTTCCGTGTGAATATTACAAGATCTCTCCGGATTAAATGGGCAATAACAATATTGGTAATCGTAAGGCCTAGAGATGTTCCTTCAAGCCAAACGGTAATAACTCTGGCTCCTTACACAGCTCGACGATCTTAAAAGAACCTCTTCTCTAGCTTGGATTAAATAACTACAAACACACGGTGAATCATTTCTAATATACCGTAGGATACAGTCTTACATACATTTCTTTTTACTTATTAGCCCATCCTGCCCTTCTGATCTCCGCTATTGTCCACTCCCCTAACTTCTTAGCAAGTGCATCTCTTTCGCTATACTGCTCTCCCTCCTGCTTCTGCAATCTGTTGGAAATACGTCCCACTCTGAGGCTTCATGAAGTCTTGACCAGCTGCACAAAAAACACTTGTCCAGGATCCTGTATCAGCATCCATCCTGCCCCCTAATGCAGCATAAAACTCAACCAGAGCTTTCACTGCAATTGGTAGGTCCGCTCTAGCACCAAGTCGGCTATGGACTAGACCGGGATTCATGGCAGCAGTCCCATATTTCTCCCTTTCGAAGGACGGCGCTCGCCGATTCTGGCGTGGAATTATCATCTGGTTGCCTCCATGGGACATGGCTGGGTGGCAGATGTCTGAGGGATTTTGGCGGAAGTGGAGATGGTCTATGAAAGGGTGCTAGGAGGACATATTAAGGATCACGAACAAGTGGAGGCTACTGAGGGGGGAAGAACCGCTAACTTTGGAATATTGAATGGACGAATAAGACAGTGGAAGAGAATTTGTGGATATATTTTGCACTAAGGGCTACAAATAATAAGAGGAACTCTGTGCAAGAAGCGTTGAAAATCTTTATCACATAACCTATATACTGGCTTCTATAAAAAAAGCTTGAACATAATCTAAGATATCTTTTATTAATATTACCTTTTATCACATTCTATCCCAAAGACATAGCCTAATTCCAACTTCAGACTTTAGAGACCAACTCCTCGGTCAGCGTCCATAACTGTGTCACCTTTTCTTCGTCATATATATAAGGAGTGTATCCGGAATCCGTCCAATCTCCTCTCCTCTCCTCCGGTCCCTTCCACTCGCCAATCTCCTGCATGCTCTCGAGATACTTTCCACCTTTGCCTTCCAGATCCTTTGCAACAGCTGCCCAGACCTGGGTTGCTGCTCCTTGGGCGGCTGTCTTCACATATGGATAGGCTTGCGGATTTTCGTATGCTGCGGTGCGGTAATCTTCGTTCTTGATCAAGTTGGAGATGATTCCTCCGGGCTGCAATGACCAGGCATGTAAGCCCTTGGCACCGTAGACACGATCGACGTAGTTTGCCATATAGATATTGGCGGTCTTGCTCTGTGCGTAGCCAGCAACGGGTTGCCATTCTAGTTTTTCAAAGTTGGGGTCTTCAAAGATGATCTCGCTACAGCGGTGACCAATTGAAGATACCATTACAAGTCGAGAGTTGAATGATGGCGTAGAGGATCTCAGGAGGACATCTTTCAACTCTTGGAACAAGACGAAATGTCCTATGTGGTTGACGCCGAAGGCTTGTTCAAATCCTTGCGCGGTACGCTGGAGAGTCAATGGAAATACTCCTTGAATTGTATACGTCAGCTGCCGATTCAAAATCTGCCGTGAAATGGAATGCTGAGAAGGATGTTATGAGGGTGTAACTCACCAGCATTGCAGACAAGAACATTCAGCTTGTCGCTCTTGGACAAGAACTCCTTCGCCGCTTTACGGACAGAATCAAGGTCACCCAATTCCATGGTGATTGCTTCAATACCTTCCTTCTCCCCTCCATTACTTTCAATAATACTCTTCACGGCGTTTGCGCTTTTCTCCGCGCTGCGTGTGGTGATGAACACCCGAGCGCCTGTCATGTGAAGTGCTCTTGCGGTCTCGAGGCCAGTGGTGTCGTTTGCGCCGGTGACGAGAAAGACCTTATCTTTCATGCCATCTATTAACCCTTCGTCTTGGACTACCTGCACTGCAGTTGGCCGAGCATCACCTGGCCCCTGGGGGTTGACGTGAGCTGCAGCGTAGCGGGATGTAATAGGTACCATTTTAACTGATTCGCGGTGTATAATCGTGAGAACGCAATGCGAACTTGTAATTGATGGTTTCTTTTCAAATATATCTGAATAAGTAAGAATTCGTCGTCCCTCGTACGTTAGGGGAGAGGAATAAATGGCGATTATGGAATTGATTTGAATCTAGGATACAAGTATGGGATAACTGAAGAGACATGCTGTGATTTTATATATACACATTTTGGTAGTTGGAGTTAGCGTCTACCAAGAGCACAATGGTCGGAAATAATCAGACATTTTGCAGAATTAACGCCACTTAATCCCGAGATCTAGAGTGCGGAAGTTGTTGGATAAGCTTAAAAGCGCTGAGAAGCAGGACTAGCGGCCGTCTTTAGTGATCCGTCAGCAGCTTAATCGGCCGATGCGACGTTTGATCGCGCTAGCGGCCGCATCATGGAAAACTACTGTTGAGAGCAGCTTAAGTCCGAATGACAGTCTTTTTAGTCATCTTGCGGATCGTGGCCAGATTGGTCGACCTGAGCTGTTGTTAATTATCAGATAAGGGGAGGCTCAAGGATATCCGCCATGCCAGATTGGAGTGTATATATATATGTGCGAAATTGATCCAATTTTACTTTCCCAAAAAGAAACAGGCGGTACAAATACTAATGCCATTACATAAATTAAAGAAATCTGATCTAAAAATAATAAATTGTTGAACCCTGCCAATAAATATCTGGACACCTTCATTTTGAAGAACTTATTATTTGTAGTATTTAGGATGAGATGCCATTACTGTTTTGAGAGTTTTGTTTTAATTTTAACTTGGTAGGAAGCATATACGTATCGACCAGGTATTCTACATACCACGTTTCCATAATTTGTTCTGTCAATTTTGCACCTATAACAATAAAAGGCTATGTACAATTGTTGCATTGCAAATATATATATAGCATCCATGGTAAAATCATGTTTTAACTATTGCCAAGACCTCCGTTATCCTTTTTAAACAAGTTTCCAAAATTAACAATGCCGAAACTAAAACACAACAGTCTTAGTTCCATTGAGGAGGACTTTTCTCTGGGTAACCAGCTTTACGGCGGTGGCCAGCACATTGCTCTCTACGTTGCTTCCCTCGCTCGTCAGCTCCTTCGGGCTCAGAGCATGGTTCACTCTGACCACGTTCTGCTCAATAATTGGTCCCTCATCCAAATCGCTGGTCACGAAATGAGCAGTGGCACCGATGATCTTGACACCGCGATCATATGCCTGGTGGTAGGGCTTGGCACCCTTGAAGGAGGGCAAGAAGCTGTGGTGGATGTTGATGATCTTGCCGGACATCTCGGTGCAAAGCAAGGGAGAAAGCACTTGCATGTATCGTGCAAGGACAATGAGGTCAATATTGTGCTCCTTGACCAGCTCCAAGATGCGAGTTTCCTGTGCGGTCTTGGTCTCAGCAGTGACTGGCAGGTGGATAAATGGGATCTTGTACGAGGTGGCGAGGGCCTCAAAATCAAGGTGATTGGAAATGATGAGGGGAATCTCGATCTTGAGCTGTCCTGTTGATTGGCGGAACAACAAGTCGTTGAGGCAGTGGCCAATTTTGGATACCATGATTAGGACCCGTGGCTTCTGGCTCGTCGGGTGGATCTCATATTTCATGGACTTTGGAGTCGCAATCTTGGCCGCAAATTCTTGTCGTAGCGACTCGACATCTAGAGATGTGCTTTCTGTGGAGTTGCTCTGTCCGGGACCAAAGTGCACTCTCATGAAGAAGGTGTGCGTGGTTGGATCACCAAACTGGGATGAGTCAACGATGTTGAAATTTCGCTCCACCAAGAACCCGGTCACGGCATGGACAATGCCCGGCTGGTCGGGACATGAGAGCGTCAAGATGAAATCTGCTTTATCGACCGACATGTTGAGATGTGTTCTTGGCAGATTCTGGTGTTGTTGGGGATTTTGAAGGTTACACGTGGAAGAAGCAAGTCAATTAGGGCATCAAAATTTGAGGCTGATTAGCTCATTCTTTTCATATCCCGTGATCCCGGTCGCGGCCCCAGTCAGCGCGCTGCATCGTGACTCCCGGTCGTGGCGGTGGCCCTTCACCCCAAAATCAAGCTGGCTTGGCGTGACATCCAATATATCAATCCGAGAGATCCCCGAGTAATGCAGCAAAGACTTCAATTGCGGCAATGGGATGTTGTGAACGTAGAAAACCAGATCACTGTTGCCCCTCCCTTGCCCCTCATCGGAATTTTCTACCCCACGGTACTAACAAAACTCTACTTCGGCTTTTGGTTATGGCTCGATGTAGCATATTGGTGACCAGATCCAAGAGACATAAGAGCCACGGCGCGTTAAAATACATAGACCTATCTAGCTTGTCAAACTATTGAAAGGGCTCGGATCTTGAAATGGAATTTATGCCGCCAGAGCGTTTTAAGCTGGAAGCGCGGCTTCTTTGATGGGAATTGGCATAGTAAAAGCATGGCGGGGTAATGCCGATAGCGCTCCGATAGCATCTACGAACTGTTTAGAGATGGGGGATAGATCAATAGGACACATACAATACACCAAACTGACCCAATTATAATCTGATTCCAATCTCATTCTACTCACCCGGTGCATCTCCACTAATCATGTCCGCCGGAAACGAGCGCTTTAATGCCATGGCAGCCGAATGGGACTCCAATCCCTTCGTGAATAAAGCGAGCGCTCGGGCATTGCAAACACTGCTAGAACAATTCCCCAAACTCCAAAATCATGACAAGGCTCATCCCGATCAGGGCCTTGACGTGCTCGAAGTAGGATGTGGGACCGGACTTCTTTCCTTTATGATGGCACCGCACGTGCGCTCCTTGACAGCCGTCGATACCGCAGAAGGCATGATCGAGGCCTTCAAGTTGAAACTCGCACAGAAGCCCGAGATCAAGAACCTGCTTCCAGTGCACGTAATGCTTGAAAATCCAGACGATGCGCGGATCCGAATTGATCCTCTTGATCCGCAAAAAGACAGTGTGGATCCTTCCACACTACCCCCGCGACACTTCGATCTGATCATAAGCCATCTAGTCCTACATCATATCCCATCTCTGCCTCAGATCCTTTCCACCATGCTCGGATGTCTGAAGCCAGGCGGCAGTATAGCTTTGACCGACTTCGAGGACTTCGGCCCCGAAGCAAAAAGGTTCCATCCCGAGTCGAGGATGGATGGCGTAGAGAGACATGGCATCCCTCGCCAACAGATTACGGAGATGATCAAAGAAGCTGGATTCGTAGACGTAGATGTTAAGATAGCATTCGAGCTGACGAAGAGCGTGGAAGCCCACCCGGGAGCAGGGATAAAGGAAGATAGTCCTCAGATGAATTTTCCTTTCTTACTATGCCTTGGTAAGAAGGCTTGATGTATATAGACAGGCTCAGGGAATCTTGTTTCCCATTGCCTCTCATAATAAATAATGCATAAAGCTTCATGATATGGAATGGGGAGGCGTCGTGCATGCTGAAATAACCTTAAAACCATGCCTGGGTTTGCATTGGTTCGTCACTCATCACATCAGATCCCTCTCAAATCACGACAGCAACAATTCACCCATCATAAATCAGCGGTATTTTGAGATGTAATTCACGTCAATATGTAACCAAACCTATTCAAACTAAATGAGACCACAAATTCCACACATGTAAAATGGAACCAAATCTGACGTGAGAACATTAAGGCTCCCCATAGAAGTTTCGTGATGAATTCGAATTACAATCATCCTAATTCTCAGACGCCGCTATTGTACAAGCAATATTGAAAGCGGCAAACTGTTTTCCATTGCAAAAGTCCGCACGCCAGCCAAGGGAAACTCCGATTTTTTTCAGATCTATCGCTGTTGATTTTCCCATGAAGCATTCCAGCTATAAAGGAACTTTGCCGCATTGCTCTTGCGCTCCGTGATTATAGCTGCCGTAGTCCCGTTCGGTGAAGGAGAGAGTAGTCTTCCAGTGATTGTAGGAGGATCGTGAAGATATTTAGCGAGCATCACCGGGTCACTTCTGTTCCCGATACTTGCTTCGCGTTAGTCCCTTGGATTCAAGCAACTGAATTCAGGATAAGGGATTCACTTACATGCCATTATTATCGCTAATAATTGCTGAAGGATCAGATCTGGCAGACATGGCGGATAGGTTAGGCGTCGCGGGTGACATAGATCGCTGCACCTTGGCTCTATCTTCGGTGGTTGCAATTTCACTTACATTTGGAATTCATTGGAACGTAGACGGGTCAGGATATTAATATAATTAACATTTCCATTACTCTCCAGTTTACAGCACAAAATCTTTCAAATCCTTTCGATCAAGAGCGCATCTTCCGGAGTACACAAACTTGTGCGTCGAAGGGAACCACCACAGTGCGGCAAATTAGCATTCTTGGAGACCGCAGCATCACCACATCTGTGTCTTGTTGATCCGAATGGCTATACTTGAGAGATAGGGCAGCAGAATTATTAAGCGGTCTGGATCAGTAAGACACCTAAAGCACAGTTGTGCTTTGGTCGGCTCAGCCTCGCTCAAGAAACTTCTAATTTGACCATATTTTCACTCGAACACAACAGCAAACTTCGATTCACCCCAAAATCTTCTGGGAGCTAAATCGTCCTATTTTAACAAAATGCTTCCTAGAATGACTTCATATACTTGGAAATTGATGCGATTATTTTCAATACTTAAGACTATACTATTATTATTACTATTATTAGGGTGCGGCTAAATCGACACGCGCACTCTGTTAAATCGACACGCTCGAATTTTTGCAAAATCCCACAACTTCATACTTCCGTAACTCATCAACAACTACATCGAAGCTGTCTTAAATTACATAAATATAAATAATTTATTTAAATTAATAAAATTATTGATTTTATTTATACATGTTTCATAGAGATTTGTTTGCAAAATGCTGTTTGAAATGTATGAGTTTTGTGACAAACACATCTCGCTTAAAATTCCCATGCTCGTTTAACCTTTCCAGTATGTGCTGCAACTTTAGCTGCGAGAGTGTCGACTTAACAGAATGTGCGTGTCGATTTAGCCGCACCCTATTATTATTATTAAAGTTTAGAATTTATAATTATAGTCAACTATAACAATTAATTTTAAGATATAATCTAAGGATTACAAACTTTATACTATTATAAACCTTCTAGCAGTATTTATAACTCCTTACAAGGGTCGGATGTGTGATCATCCTGCCATCTCAATCGCCTCGGCTCTGTAACTTCTACTGGCTAACTCCTGAGGATTAATCATAGGACTCGGATCCCCTGTATAATTTCTAGTCTCCAACTCCCCTGGCCCAAAGGTAGATCTTCGATATGCTGAATTTCCTGTCCTGGACGAAGAAAGAATGCTATGCTTTGCTGCGCGATGTCGTCTCCGAAATATAAAAGCAACGGTAGCTGCAGCCAACGACCCTAGCACAACACCGACAGCAATCCCAGCAATGGCTCCAGTAGATAATCCTTTCTTGGGCGTACTTCCTGTAGAGCCACCTCCTATGGTTGTTCCTCCTGTAGACGTGTTAGTTGACTCAAGCACAGTCCAGGCCCCACTCCAAGTATCTTTCCAAGCATTGGTGGATCCAACAATACTATTGTCACTCACGGCAATAGCGGTCGGCGGATTTTGCATGGGCGTATTTGGTCCTGGAGCTTGAGCAAGGAACCATACTCCATCACCAGTATTGTCTGCTGTTTCCCAATTCACACCTACGAAAGCAGCTTGCAGGAATGCTCTGCCGAGCTCGTAGCTTCCGCTTGGACCTTTTCCAGGTCGCAGAGGAAGGTACTGCGTTGGCGTGTTGATGATTGGTGCAGTGAGAGTGAGGTTAAGAAGCGCAAAGGGGACGTTTATGGTCATATTCTGGGATACGCTGTTGTTGAGACGGAAGGTGAAGGAGAGGAAAGTTGGTGATGAGACGATCCGCTTGTAATTCGGATCGGCATTGTTCCAAAAGTAGAGACCATATTTCGACTGATATGTGACGGGGAGGTATTGAGTAATGGCGTCGCAGGTGCTTTGAGGTAGGTAGATGTAAGTGACTGGAGCTTCAACGAAGACTGTGGTCGCAGGAGCAAGGGACGAGTTTCCTTCTGCAAGGAGCCCCGACCGAGAAGTGAAATTGAACGGCGACGCTCCTTCTGCAACTCCAATGCCAATGTCCAACAAATCAATTGGTAGGTGATCGATGTTGTATGCTTGGCTGCTAACAGGGCCAATAGCTCGACTCTGGTCAAATCCACCAAAATTCAATGATCCAGGAATACCCATCGATGCCGACCCTATATGCATTCCATAAGAGTTCGACGGGGAAACGCCTTTTTCGAATAGAGCGCTTGATAGGAGGGTCCCGTTCCAGTGCGGACTAGGAGGAAAATGGCGCCATGACTGATTAGCATTCGGAGCTCCCAGGCTTAGTTTCCCGATCTGGGCTGGGTAGGTTGTGCCATCTGGGAGGGTCTCGTGCGCCGATGTAATGACGAGTAAGTCGAAGTCCAGCACTGTTGCTTGGTACACATTTGTCGAAATGCCGCCCAGAATAGGGATTGTCATTGTATCGAAAGTCCAATTAGCATTTCCAAACAGAGAAGGTAGTGCGCCGGCCACATTAGCAAAAGCATCATTATTGATGTTGCCGGTCTGTCCGATCTCGATACTCGTACTGGATTCTGTTGAGTCGTAGAATCCCGCTTGCACTGCAGTGTTGCACAGTACTTCGTCCACACAGGCGGAAGGTGCTAAGACATTGGTCATCCATGAGCCCCCCGGAAGAAGGTCAACAGTTTGAGGTGGGGTTCCAATCGATATTGTGATGGCTTGCCATGGTCCATCGGGTCCATAGGATTTCGATGACCACTGAGCAGTCTGAGGGATCGTGCTAGCGACAACAACCGCCCAAGTCGAGAGAAGTAAAGAGAACAGTACTTGAATGACAGAGAGGTATGACATGGCATAAGTTGATAGTGGTATGTGAGGGCCAGCTTTTACGGGTAGTGATCAAGTTTGACGAGGGCATAACATGCAGAGGATAGTACAAGTCCCGCAATCTTCAAAGGAATGCCGCTGCGATATGATAAAGAAAGAGAACCGCAATATTCTAACATGCTGAGAGCCTGATGAAACAGATCTTGTCTTCCTTTCCTTGTCCAATTAACAATATTGGAATTCAACGGCACTCGGCATCCCTGACACTCCATTTCACTGATATGTACAAGGGTGTGCAAGTAACGCTGCGACCAAAATCATCTGCAGGAGTTGGCTAAGGGGGTTTTCGCTGCCCTAACGTCTTCAAGCGGTTACTTACAATTTTCTCATTCAGGCTATTTTGTAGTTTCCCTGCGACATAAAAATTCCATGTGCTGGCTAAAACGGCGACAGATTTCAGGGTCGGAGGGATATCCTGATAACGATTGGAAACATCTCGCTTGAAGGGGGCGGCGTAAACCCCATCCTTGTACGTAGAGCACTGCTCCCGAACAGAACGTTTGGGATCTTCTGACACCTTGATACATGCCTACGAGGGCGACCTGATCAGAGGCTGTAACCCATAGCAAGCGGGTGAGTTTGCGATTCTTAGTCCCTAATGCCTACTACTATTTGTGGCTTCCTCTTTTCATAGTGTTGAATTGATCATTGAGCTATGTTTCAGCAGTCGCCCACCGCATGGTCTCACAGTGAAACAGCGTTGCTACCTCGATGCCTTAAAATGGTTTATCATAGACCATTATCAAGGAGATAGAATCGCTCATGGCTACTGAGACTAATATTTTTGGGCTTTCTTTATCACTCGAGATGCCCATACAACAGCCACTCCGTATAAGTCGACGATATGTCATACTTGCAGCCACTGTACTCGGAGCGATCTTGGCTTTAGGTAGTATTCGACCGAACCTACGTGTTTGCCGATCACCTCTTGCGTAAATCTACTCGGATCGACTCTTTTTGAACAGAGTGCAGACATGTTTTAGTAGCATCGAAAATTAAGATGATTGATGCCATTACCAAGTATAAGGCTGGCTTCGGTGGCGCCTGACATTTTTAATGTGGCTGAAGCTACAGTTTTGGCAGATTCTCTCGCAAGGACTGTCCAATAGAGAGGGATTTCTAAAGAATAAAACTGTGTCAAGCTGGATATAGTTCGACGTAGAAGAATTAGAGAGACAATCTTCAGATTACTCTAAGATCAGCCCGCAAAGTGGTTGAAAGTAGAATGGCGCTGCCAGGATGTTTATTAAGAATTGAAGTTGTATTGTAAGAGTTGAAGGGGGATAAGGAACTTGAGGCTGGACGTTAGGGAGAAGTGGGCTTTTGAGGGAGGAACTGATGGTCTAGCGGGAATAGTAACGATCTCACTGGCACATGGATGCCAGGGTGCTGTGCACACGGAGTGAAGAAGGCTGATAAGTCAGAAGGCAGATAGCTGTAAAGTACAAAGGTAGATGCTAGGTAGCGTCTAGAAAGCGAGCGATGTTCTTGGAACTAAGAATGGATATAAATTGATCTCTGCCCTCCTGAATCTAATGGGGGAACCCACTTATTTATACTAATTTGTACTTGAGAACCTGCATCTTAGTAGGGGCTACCACGCTGCTGTCCTTAACCAGATCATGTGATAATAGACCCTGACAATGGAGTACTGGACTATTGATTCAGCTCTGCAGCCACTTAGGCTCCGCCAACCCTTTCTCCTTCACCCATTGGTCCGTGGAATAAAACTTAACAACTGCTATGCGTAACCCTCATCCTCGCTTTTATTCCTGGCCCATTTTATACTATTATGGTCTCTGACTGCGCAATCATAGTTGCCCTCATGTTATAGGCCCGCCAATGAGGGATTATGTTATTGCGGTATAAAAGGATACATGATACTAAAAGATGTTATTCTTATACATTCTGTAGTTCAAACCTCCTGCCATGCGAGCCTGGACACGGAGTTGTAATATCTGGAACAAGTGCGATTAAGCACTTCAAACCTCATTTATGAAGTTAAGGCAGTTAATGTATAACATCCATGGCCACTTTGAACATCCTTTTATCTGTATTGCTACAAGGGTAGCTTCCTTGATAAAATAGTTGTCGGTAATGGTATCTGGTTCTCATAATGTTTCAAGCTCAACACTTACCAAGCTCATCTCAAAAATACGTAGAGCTTGTCTAAGCTTTATGAACTTCCGCATATGGTGAGCTAATTGCCAATGCGTTTATTAGGATATATGTGTTCAGCTCAGCTTGTATGAAGTAAGTACGAGACGCTGAATAAGGTATAGATGGGGATAAATTTCAAATTCTGCAGCAATCTGTGGTAATATGATATGATGCCTGGCTTTAGTTATCTATGGACACAGATCGCGGATTAGCTCCATAAAAATAGTAGCTCCTACAGCTGTGAATATATGCCACCAGCCATGCAGTTCCAAAACCCAAGCCCATGGAAGCCCAAGTGCGTTTCGCAGGCTTCTTAACTGCTGGCACATCTCAAGATCGATGATCCACACTAATACCGCTAAGGCGAGGTAGGTGCAGGCTTTCTTGAATTTTGAAAAATGTTGGTCCTTCTCCGTTGATGATCGCCGTTGACGGTTAATGAGATAAATGGTCCGCGGCCAAATAAGCTGCAGCATAGCGACGAACATGAAGGAATGGACAAGAAGATTGCCGCTTCTGATATAAATAGCTGACATGACGGAAATCGTCAGATAGATTACAGTCGTAATAAAGCCTACTCTAGAAGGTAGTTGTCCAGCACAGTACAATCGCTGTAGCAATGATCCAGCGAGGAATAACATCGACAGATCATCTGAAAACTGGGCTGTCTGACGTAAGGATGCGTGAAACAAGAACGAACAGATTCCAACGAGAACGAGAGATGCGGACATGAGGTCCATTTGATCGAGGCGGTGCTTGGAATATCTCAGCGCAAGGTAGACTTAGTTGGATTAGTTCATAGCAGGTACGGACGCAGGGGGCTGGAACTGTCATGTAGATGGTGAGCCACATACTGTAGGCAAGATTGCTCAAGGAATTAATGAATTCAGCTATGTATTTTGTAATGGCGTAATCCTCCTCACAGAAACTGCTCGGATGAGCCGGTTAGCGAAGCAGACCAATAAAGAAGGCAGCTAGAATTTGACCCGGAAGCTATGTGTATAGACGATCAGGTAACATGAGAAGTAGTATAGGGAAACTCGAGGACCTACTTTGCAGCACTTGTGGACGGACTCCAAAACCCGCTATCTGCATGAGCATCGCCAGAGAAGTGTCGAACGTAATGACTCATTGCGATTACAGTTTTACTTATCCTGCGTAATAGTCAAAAAGCGATATAAAAGAACATACAAATGCTTTGATGATTTTGTCGTTGTATTCGAGCTGCGAAGCGGAGAAAGCTGTGGGTTTATACGGTTCGATAAGCTCCGAGAAACTCGGTAGCTCGCTCTGGTGTTCGGTAGTTGATTAAGAGCTGCTGCCTAATTAAAGAGCAGCTAGATTAATTGCTAGGGATATGGAATCGACAGAATAAATGAAATATCACAAACTATGGTATTCTGGAACCTGACTCCTTCCATATTCATTATCATTACATTAAACATTATGTAGCTCTGGACATATGTCCAAAAGTAATAATATAGAAGCCAAGTGATTTCATCACTACTTCCCTATACCCTTCTTAAATCCAATACGACTGAGCATTGCCACAGGAGCAACGAGAAACTTTCCTTTGAAACCAGAGAAACGTATCAGTCTCTGAGCTTCCTGCAATCTACACAAAAAGCTATCACATTCTGTGTCGGAGTGCTTTATTATGAGGTTTTTAAGCTTTTCTTCTCATCGTTAGTATAGTAATCCCATTTCCTGAGACGATAGCCGTTCCGTCAACACTGTCATTAAAAGTTCCATTACCAGTCATGACTAGCTCGCTCCTTCCCTTCATCAAGGATACGGTCTCGGCATTCTTCTCCTCCATTCCCTCTTGACTTGATTCCTCTGCCTCAGACCTATCGTCTTTGACAACCTTGTAGACCATCATCTTATATGAGTTCCTTAAGAGGCAGTAGAGCCAGAAAAGGTTGAGAGCTTGGAGTGAGGATAGCAGCCCGAGCACGATAATATTCGAAATCCAGCACTTATACTGCTCCGTCTCCCAGTCAAGTATGTAAGGACCAATCGTTCGGAACTCGGTTAAAAGCGAGAAAATAATCCGTAGATTCTGGTAATGCCGGAGATAAGTCCACATGGTTATACATAGTGCAAAGCACGGCACTTGCAGGGGGCTACCGATATAGTTAAGTGACTTGGATATCTGTGGAAGCCAAGCTTTCGTGTCAGTGAGATAACTTTTTTGGAGCAGCAGGGCGAACTAAGAGGAAAGACAGAAGTATGGCACTGGAACTTACAGCAAGGAAGAAATCACTGATATCATGAGTCACGTAGACAGCAATCCCCATGTAAGTGAAGTGAAAACGGTAGCTTAAGCCAATGAGGGCTAAAGTAACGATATGATGCGCGACCAGCTCTTTGAAATCTTTTCGCGGCTTCTCCATTCCCAGAACCATGACAAGGCCTTGTTGAGCCCAGTATGCAGCCTGGAACAAGTAGTAAAACTTGAAGTCCGCCTCGAGAGCCCTGTGCGGAAACGCCTTGTACATTCCTTCGGTGTTGAAGTACCACACCGGTGTGCGGCTCATGACGTACATTCCAGCCGGACCCATTACAGAAAAGTAGAGAGCTGTGTACATCTGTTCCATGAAACGCGCTTGCTTGCCACGCTTTGAGATCCCGCAGCGGCGAGCCAGAGGACGCAAAAGTTCCTGCATCACAAATTCGCGGCTGAAGGTCAAAACGATCGTATAGAAAGCTACTAAAGCAATATCCCAGGGGCCTTTACCATATTGAGGAGGCGTGTTGGAATCGGCACCGGGTTCGACGGGGAGCTCGTATGACAGGAAAATGAGGTGGTGGAAGACGCTGGACTCGGAGCTATTCATAGCGTAGAGAGAGAGGATGATGAGGAGAAGCAGCAGAGGAAAAGCCCAAGTGTGCTTCGCAGCAAATCGTCTACATCGTCGAAGGAGGCAGCGAGACTTTCTGCCCTTGGAGGCTTGCTTCTCTTTTGGCTTTGGAGCATGGTAGTTGGAGGACGTCTGCGTCCCTGAAGCGGTCGAGCATGAAAGTGCAGCCATCGCGATTATAGCAGTTCTCGAATCAAAATATAGAATGAAAAGAGTTGTCAGAGATCCTTGTAATTTATCGATTCGGAATGTGAGATGGTGTCGTGCGGCAGTAGCGTGGGGCAGGATAGGTAATGAATGACGATGAATGAGAGACAGCAACGTAAATTATTCCAGTTTCCCTCTACATCAACGGAACAAATGCCTCCAAAATGAGCGACTTGAAGTAAAAGATTTAGCAATTATCTGGACGAAAGTTAGAAAAAAAATAAAAGCAAAGTTATTCTGGTCTGGTTGAGGTGTTGATTCTCCTTTGGGCCTTCGGCACTTCAGCGAGGTGAAACTCCGAGCAGCTCGGTTTTTCAAGTCAGGTAGTGCCGAGCCAACCACGCATTTCGATGATTACTGTAGGTACTTTGCGCCAGTGTTTATTCGTCAAACCACCGAGGCAGAATGGGTTGAAATGCCGAATATCATTTCGTTCGAGCTTACTCTTTTGTCTTCTCAGTGGGCCTTGATACACATCCAGACATTCCAGGTAAATTCGGCACCAACATCCTTGCCATCCCTACTTGTGTGTCTACGATGGCACTTCTAGTAGCAAGGACTATTATAGGAATAGTTTGGTCAGACACATACTTGGGAGGAGACTCCTATGATTCAAAAACAAAGCTTCCCAATGAGACTACTGCTTTCATGGAGACATTGCACTGGCGTCGATCTATGCCTGTCTGGAGGCGTACCCCGCTAACACCCCACGAGCAGCTTCATCAAATTACACTTCGACATATACAAGCTATTCTTACTCATTCTCAATTCAATCCCGAGAAAAGGCACTGAAATGGCTAGACTCAAGCATGGATTTCCTGCCCCTCGATGCAAATGGATAGCGCACACCTACCAGGACCACTCAAACCAACAAGCGGTACTGATGATCGAAAAAGTGGTGAACGTGGAAAGCCTGAATGTCGAATTAAGCGCAATTCCAGAATTCGCTTTCCAAGTTTACAGTACTGTTCCCTTAGATCCTGACCATACCGCCCTTTGTCAATACCTCAGCCGTGAGATCGACAGTTGGCCTAAACCGTCATTCGAGATCTACGGGCTCCAGCCGGATGTATTCGCCTGCGTCGAGCACCAGAGACGCGAAATTTTCCATAGAAAAAGAATTAGGCCAGCAGAGGCATCCTTTCCCGGAATTGCAAAGGCCGTACCCAATGGCACTGATAAGCTTTTCCAAGGGTTTCTACTGGTAATTACCTCGCACAGCTATCGCACCGGTTGGCGCGGGGCGGGAGATGAGGAAAAGGAAACCGGCCCGCTGTGGGTAAATTTCAACAGAAGTTTCCCTCTTAAAACCGAAGTTGATGTGTTTTCTCGACTCTCGTTCTTGCCAGGAGGTGTGGGCTATGTTCCTCCTGTAATAGATGAGTCGGATATATGTCCGGAAAGGGACGAAATAGTAGTGCGGAAGTGTCGATACATCCATGAAATGTTGAGAGACTTGAAATCTATCTTTAGAAGAAGCCATCGAAAAAATGGAAGCTTAGACTTCGACTACGGTATCAATGAAGATGAAGGAGACACGTCTTTATCTGAGCAACCGCCAGCACCAGAGGTTGTGGATTTGTTATACCATAAATCCGAATCACTTCCCAAGGACGATTTTATCGTGAATGAGTTAGAGGATAGTACCGTCATCATGTCGAATCCCGTAGCTTCAGAACCCGATCTCCAATATATCATTTACATTACGTTTCCTCATTCCGGCATAGACCTGGCATCTATTGCACGAGCATTCACTTATTCAATGATGGAGAACATTCCTTGCAAGAAGACAATCAATTTTGAATTCCGCGCGGCGCCTTCACAATCACTAAGCTCCATTCTAGCAATGCACAAAGCTCTCTTAAATTCACGGCCAGACCTAGATATAGGAGCCTATCAGAGCTCAGCAGAAACCAACTCCAAAAGACCCCGGGCCTTTCCACAAGACCGATGTGAAGAATGCGACGACTATATCGGAACCGGCAGGGAGCCATACCGCACCTTTTTCGTGATCCTTGACCGACCGGACTTCCTAACGGCGCCGGGAGTTCTATTTTTCCTCACGGACGGAAACGAGCTATGGGAGGACTGGAGAGAGAAGACTTTTCAAATAGAAGTAGGTGATGGCCCGTATGGTGATTATCGGCCGTACCAGGTCTGGCGGAGTGCCGGGATGCCAGAAGTTGCTCGGAGATTAGCCATGCTGAGAATGGAGAGAGAAGTTGATTCCTTGGGGTGACATAACTTGCATCGTCAGAAGTAGTCGCGGTAATTTTTACTAGGGAGCACTCTCTCGATAGGGACCTACATTCTTCCGCTCCAGTGGTAGAACTGGGCTGCAATGAGGTATCCATAGATATTTGCTCCAGCATTGATCCATAGGCGAAGGACATGAATGATCTGAGCTAGCTGAAAGAGATGGCTAGTTGCATACAGGATCACGAATTCGTTCAGCGCAAGGTCTATGCTGCAATTTAGGTGTTTGGAAGTTACGGCCTAACAAATGGCTGCTGGACTCATTTGCCATTTATCCTGGCTGGCTTAAACTCGAATCAAATAACAGTGCATATAATCAAAGTTCTCATCTTCCAATATCCGACAAAGGCATCTGAATTATATTTCTTCTTCGACGCTAGGCAAAGACTTTACCTTACTATCTTATGTATATATCCATTTAGACGAATCGCCGAGGCAGAATGGGTGAAACTCCGAACACGTTGCGTTACACATTACTTTTCGGCCATCACAATGGACCTTGATACGCATTCTCAAAACTCTGTAGGTGATCCAGCACCAAATTCTGTGCTATTTTTAGGTCTACGGTGTCACTTTCAGTAGTAATGACTATTTTAGGAAGGGTTTGATCGGACACATTATTGGAAGGAACTTTATTATTCAAGCACACAACCTCGCAATCAGACAATAAGTAGCTTTCAATGCATTCTTGCCATTAATGTCGCTGTAAATTTCTCCGAAAACAGAGTGGAATTTCTCGTTCATTCTGGTTTGGGGATCCCTTACCTAAAGCATTGAGTCTGCGGCCACGTGATACTCTCCGGGTATCGACAGTATTATCAGTGGGCATAATACTCTCTGAGCTTTCAGTTGTTCGTAATATGGCCTAGGCCTGATAGAGTTCTTTGACTAGACAACCTTAGCTGCCCAGCATCACTGCTATACTCGAAGGCCTTGGCTACTCTCGCCTAGAATCTGCAGCGACAGAAACTCAGCCCAGTGTCCCCGTGGATCGACTCGCCTACGGCCCGAAGCGCGAATATATGGGAACGGAAGCTCCGGCACGGATCGAACACCGACTAGGGTGGATGCATCACCACTACTACTACAGCCACATCCCGCGGATCGCCCGGTTAATTCATGATCAATTCTTTAGCAGAATTTTTGTGCAGCAAGGGTGTCTCCCACGAGCATGCCTATGGATCATTATCCTCAAGTTCCTAGAAATAGTGCGATGCAGGGTGGATGGCAGCTCTTCAAGTTGGTAAAAGATGGGTACACATTGAAGTGGAAAGGCCCCGATTTGGCATCTGAGGGTAGTGTAGAAATACTCTCAGCAACATATTTACTCTACGAAGACTACAGATGAGAGCCATTGTGCTGTTATAAGATTAGCTCATGTATCCATGCGCTCGCAGCATTTCGTATGGGCCTAGAGTTGGATATCCTTTATGGCGTAGGACACCGTCTGATCCGAGCAATTGTTGATTTACCCCTACTGACTAGGACACCTGAAATCCCTCTTCAATCAGCTTTCAACTAGCAGTCTGGGAGGCCTCCCTGAACAGCAGATTTGCGAGACATTGCACCACCAACTGCATTGCTCGTCACATGCATGTTGGTTGCCACCCACGAAAGTTCGGCGCCTCGTAATCTGTGTCACATTCCTTTTCCGAACAAGGTATTATGAAGAGCGACGGCCTCATCTGTTCGCGTCCTAGTATCGAGGGATTAGAACGACAGCACAAGAAGACCCTATTGCCGGACAAGACAGACATAAGCCGTCACTGGATGTTAAGGGGGTGTAAATTCATACACCGTCCGGCACTCTAGAAACACTTAAACGACAACGCTGATTCCTACCCCGCTCTTGCAACTTATCTGTCCGTACATGCGCCCAGCGCCTTCCCTGTGTGTCTAGTTGCAGTAGCTCCTGCAATAGATAATTCTATAGCCTCAACGCAGTCCGCCACGACACAGCCTGAAACCCACCATTAACATCTTCTCTGCGTCGTAGCTCCCAATCCACTGGCCACCGCCCTCCTATTTATATGTTTGAGCCATTTATTTAAGTAAATTAGACGCCTAAGAGTATTTGCATGCTGTCATCAAACGGCGAAGAAAAGCAGCGCATGAAGGTTAGTCTCTGTTATTTTTTTCATCTTTTGGAGAGAAACACATGATCTGAACTTATACTGGCCGCGACAGGGATTGGCCTCTAGTCAACGGCCTCACACCAGAGCATTTGTAAAGCTACATGGGCTTAGCGTCAAAGATTTCACGCTTGAAGACCTCAGCATTGCCTCCAGCAAAGCCCGCTCTCGGCCACTCCCTCAACCTCTGGAGCAGCAGACTTCTCCCTCAAGCCCACCGCATCAGCCTTCATCAAAAAGTATTCAAATTGCGAAGACTAAAAAGCAGCCGCCGGCGAAGTTAGACCCACCACATACTCGATCGAAGGGGAATAAGGACAAGTCTTCGCTCGAGCTGTTAGGTGGAACTGACCATCGCGAGTTACAGCTACAAAAGGACAAGCGTCCAAGATCGCGTCAGGGAGCAAAGGTTCAGCAGCAATCAAAGGAGCTCCTCGTTGGATTGAACCCTCCGCGATCGAGTTTGGAGCAAGCAACTGACAAAGGCAAACGGGTGAGAGAGAACTCTGCCTAGTGTGCTGATGGAACTGACCGGTGATATAGGACACTGTCTCTGTCTGGCTCGACTCAGTCAGCCCCGGGACTATACAGACTCCTCCCGATCTGACGCAGACGCACATTTATTCCGACATTGCATCAGTATCGGATCCCTGGGACATGGAGAATTCGAGCTCAGTTCACACGAGCACCAGTGCCGTTACTGATGATGCAACAACTACGAAGCCCAGTAAGACGCGGCATGTGTCTTTCATGGAACATTTGGAATTCCGAGGTATCACAGATCGTCCATCAAGCGATGCAAAACTTCTGGAGCTTGATTTGGAGAATATTGTCCGTACAATGCCTTCACACGTCGAGTTTCGAAAGCTTCAAAGTCTAGTTAATTTGCTCGAAGACTATCTGAAGAAGCTACGAAGGCCCGTAAGGGACCAGTCTTCAGAAAACGGCTTCCCTGTTTATGAAGCTTTGAGGCACGAGATACACCACTGGAGACCCGACCCCAAAGACCACAGGAGGTTTCCGCCAATGTCTTCCCAGGACTTCAATTGGGATCGAATGCAGTGCTCTACATCAAGTGAGGCCGATTTCCACAGGACTATCATGATTTCCATTATAGATCGCCTCGATTTTCGCAATGTCTTCGCGTTTAGTTGCGAGGAACAGTGGTGTATTGAAAGGAGGTTTTTGATCAAACCAACAAAGCCCAGCAGCAAGATTACACAACCGAAACCCGACCTGGCCATCTCGTTTCAGCGAAGTGCATTTATTGACTCGACTATCCTCGATTATCCAATCGAGCTAGGGGGTTGTCTTCATCCTGGTAGGAAAGGACGCGAGAGATGGTTCCCTTTCCTCTTCCTGGAAGCCAAGAGGGAAGATAACTCGCTCCGTGACGCGTTCGAAAAGAACCTCCACAGCACAAGCCAAGCCCTGCTCAATATCTTCCAGTGGATGCGCCTAGATCAAACGCTCCTCCCGCAATTCTTCAAAGATGTGCGGACCTTCAGCATAGTTCTTAATAATGAAGATATGGTTTTAAGAATGCATCGCGCCGAAATAGTGGGGGATGGTCAACTTAGGTACCAATTCACAGAGGTAGCCCACATTCGAGGCTATAGTCGAGATGCCGCTTGCCACCTGGTCAAAAGTGTCCTATTGGACTACGCACTGCCAAAGCTGCGTCCCATCCTGAAAGCCAGTTTCCAGAAAGTTACCGAGATGGACCGTGCCAGGGAGAATGGAGCGAAACGCAAGCAGGACTCCATAGATATACAGACAACCGCACAGATCAACAACGGCTCGGCGCTTGACGAGACAGAGACACCACAACTGCAGAGCATCAATACAGGGATATCTTTTGATGCTGACAATTTGACTTTGACAGGGTCGGAGAATGCACCCAAGCGGAGCAAAAGAGGCGGGCGTGGTCGATGATGACTGAACTGTGGACCATTACCTTTGAAACTAACTTTCTGTCTCCATTCGATCGTAATACATAATAATGGAGGACTGGGCCACCTAGATGGGGGAATTTGTGCTCCCACATGCCATTCCTTGGATGATAGTATCGAAGCTTATGAGCACCGTTAATCATCTACGGCTACGGGATCAATGGGAATCGTGGGATCTGCTGTCTTGGAGTGGCCCTCTCGCTCACTTAGGTGAGCTAGTGGATAATGGTATCTCTACAGATTAGAAGGACTTATATGTTTCCAGTACTGAAGATAGCTGGATCAACCATGTTGCCAGACCGGGTGTTGATTTACAACTTGTAGTATTCTTTTCCAACACATCGTTCGAATTTGAACACAATGTTTCTTAGCCTGACACTTTATGATAATATATTGCTATTGAAATGCATATTTAGCCCAATTTTCTATCTGTTGATTCTATTTGGGCTTTGTTCTCCATATTCCCAAATTCAGTCTGCTCAAAGAACGCTGCGTAAAGGAGGCCCAATCTTAGAACGCAGAATGGTGTTTCAAAATACTCCTCGCATCATAGCTACTGGCGTATCATGCTGCCCTCGGTACCCATGTATTGGCAAGATCAGTCATGATCTTGATCATGTCAGGAGGTTTGTTACGGCGGATATTACCTGGAAGATCGAACACTTCAGTCGTGATTTTCTTAACTTTTTGATACCTTCCTTGTACGTGATACGGTCTCGCTGGAGAAGGCATCGTCCTAAACCGTGAGGAGATATTTATTATTACTAAGATTACACCAAAGATCTACCACTTCGATTTTGACTTTCTTAGGCTCTTCATACCCATTTTGTGTGTGATATGTAACTGCAAGAGACACTAGGCTCTTAAGTGTACCAGATGTAGGTTGCAAAGAACAGCGCGATGAGATTGTTGCACTTGCACTTTGATTCACTGGCCATCTGCAAACTTCCCTTCGTGGTATGTTGCTACATAAGAAGCCGACATTCTAATTGTATCAGGATGCTCAAAAGCAAACTTCTTGCTCCGATGCCCTAGTTTTGTCTGATCTACTAACTCCTGCTCCACCAACCGTCCTCTGCTGAACAAGTAATCTGGTATTATGCCTAGAAACTCCGATGCCTTTCCTTCTCCGTTGCCCACAACCTACTTACTGCGCGTATACCAAACGCCTTTTGCATGAAGTCATAAACATTAGCTCAGGTTTAAAAGATCGAAAACTTCTATGTGTTTGTAGGGGCTTTTGGGTGTCTTTATTTGAAACAAGTCCCAGGCGTTGTTCCCCGCTTCCTACATTTATCCCACTAGCATTCTGGGTGGCAGCGCGGATTCTGAGCAAACACTTTTGCTGAGATTACAGTATCCAACAGAAGCATCCTGAATTATATTTCCTCTACCATGCCAAGCAAAATGTCCCATCTCACTATTCTATATACATCAGCATCGCTAGACCTAAAAGTTCATCCCAGCATTGCAAGAAAAAAAAAGCAGCAGCAGCAGGAAGAGGGAAAAGCAAGAAGCAAGCAACAGCATCGCTAGAACCGCCCATTGATTTTACTTGCGCGTCTGAGTACCTATGACTTATTCGATAGCTAAGTGAAAACAAGAGCAGCAGAAGCAAGAGAAAAAAAATTTCGAATAACTAGGACTATTTTCTCTAACTAGGCACTTGGCACCTTGGACTTGGTGTATCCCTGCGTCAACACGGGGCTGGTCATGAACTTGTCAAAATCATGCACCAGCAAGGCGTTCCGTCGACTGGTCTCGACCTCGTCGGCTCCTCTCCGCACCAGCTCGGCGTTGTACTCCTCAATAGCTTCCTCGCGAGTCTTGGCCCCCTCCTTGATGGCAATCACGGCCTTGAGGAAGTTGGAAGCATCTGCGATTCCGTGGTTCAGGCCCTGGCCGCGGTGAGGTGGGACGGGGTGTGCTGAGTCGCCGGCCAGCGTGATCCTGCCGCCCTTGGAGTCCCAGGCGGTCGTGGGCCAGTAGGACACGCTGTTGCATGAGACGGGGGTGTCTTCGGGGATCCAGAGCAGGGAGGATCTCCAGGGTTCGGCGAGGGAGCTGGCTGCCGCTTTGAGCTCTGCCAGGCCCTCTGCTCCGCCGCTGTGCGTCTTGCCGTCGGCGAGCCACGTGGGCATGATCTGAAACTGCCAGGTCTCTGGACGCTCTGGATCAGGGACATCTTGGACTAATTGTGGACGCAGTGAGTTAGTGGGAAAGGATGTTACGCAGGTTCCAATTGGGAATATGAGGACAGGGAATGACGACTGGAAAAGGGAAGGAAGGGGTAAATTACTGGAGGTCCAGATGGACATGTTCTTCTCGGGCTGCAGGGCCACGGAGTTCATGAAATGCACCTTGCGGACTTCTTTGGCCCTCTCGGCGTCACCGTAGCACACATTGACGTTGTACAGCACCACGTCCATGGGCTTTGCTTGGCCTGCCTCTCCGAGGACGATCTTTCGGACGGCCGATTGGGCACCGTCTGCTCCGATGCAAATGGATCCGGTTGCGGTCGAGCCATCCTCAAAGGTCGCAGTCACGCCTGAGTCGGTCGTAACGAGGCTGACGACTTTCTTCCCATACTATATGTGCATTGAAAAATAAGCAACCTGAAATGTCTCTGATAACTTTTTCCCCTCGCTTCGTTGGCAGCACTGCAGTATCGAGGGAGGATCTTCTAGCTCAAACTCACCTGAACATTGATGCCCTCGGCGCACAGGGCGCGCATCTTCCGGCGGGAGACACGGATGGCATTCTTCATGGGAATGTCGACAATGTGGTCGCCCGTCTTGGCATTGTAGAAAGGCACCACGTAGCCATCGGGGTGCTGGGCGGAATCGTAGCTGGGGTCGACCTGAGCTTCGCGCACGCGGGCCAGCAGCTCAGCTGGCAGCAGCTCCGGCAGCAGGGCGCGCGACCAATGGATGGACATGCCCCATTCTCGCGATGACGGCCGCGTGCTGGTCGGGTCGGACTCGAAGATGGAGTAGCTGATGCCGGCCTGTATGTGTGTGCAAGAAGGTCCAAAAGTCAGTGACGTTGTCTTATTATCCCATTCGTTGCCAGATGTGGTGTTGCTCCATTAGCATCGTGAAGCCCTCTGGCCTGGTATCAATCGCACATGGTTGCCAGACACAGTGCTTACACCCCACCCCCACCGCGTCCTTCCCCCCCAAGAATGCGAATGTACGTACCTTCTTCAATCCCTGCGCAATCAGCAGTCCCGCGACACCTAGAGAGAGAGAAACAGACCGGTGTCAGCGCGTCGCACGGAGCAAAAAATCAAGGTCTGCGGTGGTGTTGTGCAGCCGCCGGATTCGAGCGCATGGCATCGGCATCGGCGTCGGCATCACCACGCACCGCGCGAGAGAAGTCAGAGGGCAGAGAGAGGTCTGCGGGACAAGCGAGGGCAGGCGGGGGGGGGCACATAATTACCAGCTCCGACGATGAGGACGTGAAGGCCGTACTGGCCGTTGGCGGGAGCAGCAGCAGCAGTGGTGGCGGCTGACATGGTCGCTGCGTTAGACAGAGCAGAGACACACACAGACTGGCGACTTTGTCAGACCCGCGGTGCAACAGGATTCAGCGCGCAAACCGACGGTGATCCGGGGGCGGCGAGCGCGTTGTGAGTGGTTACCAGCGCGATGGTTTGGGTGCTCTGCTGAACCCACCCTGGCGGAAGGGGCCTGGTCGGAGCCTTGTTTTGCTGGAGGGAACTGCGACAGTAGTTGGGATGATGGCCGCGCGGTCACTCAGTCCAGTCCAGTCCGTCAGGTCAGTGATCACGGCGCTGAGCGTGCACCCGGTTGCAAACGGTGCAATGGGGCGAGGGGAGGGTGATGGCTTCGGTGCGGTGCAAGTGCGAGAGAAGGGGAAGAGGAGAGAGAATAATGACGGAGCCTCCTGGACCTTCCCGTTGCATCTGGCCACGGCGCGTCCGCGGATTGGTGTTGGTTCGCAAGAGTGTCAACAGTTGGTTGTGGTGCTGAGTGGTGCCTTTGCCTGGGTGCTGGTATGATTATTAGGCTGTGTGGCCCAAGAAGGGCAAGTCTGTCAATAATGGCCACTATGACTGCTACGGTGTGTGCTCTACTGTTCTTGGGCAGCCCCTCTTCCCACCCAGACAAAGAGATATGTACAGGCTAATAATTACGGGTGTTATCATTCAGAGTGGCGCCAGTGAAAGAACCACGGTACGGTACGTAGCAGACGAGCTAAGGTCTCCTGGTGAAAGGGGACTTTTCCATATCTCACTGGGATGACATTTCGTGACGGATGGGAATTCTGGCACCATGCCTGTGAAATGCCCTCCCTTCCAGACCCTGCGTACATGGTGTGCTCGCATGGATTTGCTTTTTCTTTTTTTGCTTTTTGGGTGAGACATGGGCCAGACGCGGTCCAAAAGCAGGAAACAGAGCGCCGAAGGAACACATAGTACATCACGTGATATATCTCGAAGCGAAGTCCATGCGCTAAGCTACTTCAGGGCAGTATTCGGATGCGAAAATCGCAGGCGATTGGCTACCGAGCGAGATGTAATCCTGATTTCCCAGGCTGCAGCGGAGGTAAGCGGACTTTGCCTGTCCGTGTCGTCTCCCAGTCACCTGATTTGTGGTTTCCACGCTCCCGGGCTCGCCCAGGCCACAGCTGCCAAGGGCCGCCCGCGCTGTCAGGTCAGACCAGCGCTGCGGCACCCGTGGAAGATCCTCGCTCTTCCCTTCCCTCCCCCCTCGATCATCAGTTTGAGCTGCCCGCATCATCGCACACAAAAACCCCCTTCGCCGGCAGAGCGAGCACGCGAGCGCGATCAAAAAGAGAGACGTCTCCGCGCGGTGATGGAACGGGCCCAGCATGTCTCTCCCTGCAACACGTTCCGGTGACGAGGGTTCTGCTCCTCCTCCTGCGCCCGCTGCGTCGGCTGCGTCGGGCGCTGCTGCCCAGGGTTTCCCTCCGCCAGCTCCTGCTCCGGCCGCTGATGCTGCTGCTGATGCTGGCCCGCCCAACCCCGCGTCGACCACGGCATCGTCCTCAACAGCAGCTCCCTTCACCTCCACCGCCTGGCAGCAGCCAGCTCCGGGGTCAGATCATCAGCACGATCCCATCTGGACCGAAGGCCAGGCTGAGCACCAGGCGGCGCATCCCCTCGAGAGTGGTGCGCTGCCCGAGCATAACGAGGTGGGTAGATAAGCTTTAGCTCCCTCCAGGCGGGCGACCCACGAAACAATTGAAATTTCCTCGAAGATTTCCTGTACTGATCTTTTTCTGCTTCTCGCAGGATCCCGCTGAATTTGTAGACGGCGACGGTGATTCCGCATTTGGCGATAACGATACGTGAGTTGTGCCGCCAGAGAGAGATTTTGGGCAATTGTGAGGGCGGAAATGCTGACCATGGCTGCCAGTGGTACCGAGTATGCGACACTCCCTCCCGAGACGGGAGAGTACATTTTCGAGAATGGACGACGATATCACGGCTATAAGGCTGGCCGATACATGTTGCCCAATGACGAAGTACGTTGCTTTCTTTTCCTACAAAATTCAATTCCACCCGTAACTTTTAAACATCTCTTATCTCTTTCTACACTGCGACCCTGCCTGGACTAACATTATGCTCCCCAGTCCGAGATGGATCGTGAGGATATGAAGCATCACATCTCCATTTTGCTCACAGAAGGTCGCTTGCATCTGGCTCCCATCGGCGACCGACCACAGAAGATTTTGGATATTGGCACCGGAACTGGTACGTCTTGGCTTGGTCTCCCAGAGCAGAAAGAGAATGGGATCCAATATTTTTTTTACGAGTTGTAACCGGTGTGCTAATTAATTTCTGACAGGTATCTGGGCCATTGAAATGGGTAAGGATCTCCCCGTGTGGTCCCCTGGATGACTAACCGGCGGCTAACGAAATTCTGCACAGCGGATGCCTATCCGTCTGCACAGGTATGATGAGGTCACCCTGCATTGGCCATGGAGGAAATGGTGAAAAGCTAATGTTTTTTGATCATAGGTTATTGGAACTGATTTGAGCCCCATTCAACCCGCATGGTAGGTCTAGTCTTCTCCAAATTGTGTTTTCCAGTAGTCCGTATTGTGTCTCTAGTCCATTGTACATAAGCTCTAGGTTTACTGTGCTTTTGCTTGTAGGATCGGTAACTGATTTGTCATCTTTCCTTGTGATGTCACATATGAGGCTGTTGTCAAAATGTTCTGTATTCGCAGTCAACTAACCTCTTCAGGGTGCCGCCGAATCTCGTATTTGAGATTGACGACGCAGAAGACGAATGGCTTTACACGCCTCACCAGACCGACTTTATCCACTGCCGATATCTCTTCCATGGTATCCGCAACTGGCCAAAGTTGTTCCAACAAGCAAAACGGTACGAAAGAACTTCCTATTCCACCTATCTGTCTACATTCACAAGTGCATTGCCCATCTTTCCTGTATACCTCCGACTGACGTGAGTGATTTTGACCTATAGAACACTGAAACCAGGTGGATGGATTGAAATCGTGGAAATGCACGTCGTCCCCTCCACCTATGACAACTCTCTACCCGAGCCATCTCAAATCCGCGCCTTCTACGATGTCCTGGCTGAGATTGGCGAAAAGGTCGGTATTGACCTCGCTGTGGCTCAGAAGTTCAAGTCACTACTGCAGGAGGCGGGCTACGAGGAAGTCACAGAGCAAGTTTATGATCTGCCTATCGGCGGCTGGATGAATGGTCGGAGAATGAAGGAAGTTGGACTCTTCCAGCAGTATCAGATGGTAGAGGGCATTCATGGTATTGCCTATGGACTCTTGACGCGCGTAGCAGGCTGGAGTCCAACCAGAGTTGAAGCCTTCCTTGCCGGTGTCAGGCGGGAGATGACGGACCCTAAAGTCCACTGTTTATATAAACTGTAAGTGTGTCTGATAAACCACTCCCCTGTTGTAACCTCTTCGATCTAACACATCTTGTTATAGTCACTTCATATACGGCAGGGCACCATATTAGGGTGCTACCGCTCACCATGAAAAAGGTGGATAATTTGGAATGACCGGGGCTCAGAAAAACCCCCGATAGAAGCTAGGGAGAGGTATTTGATGTATATGAGGATGCAAGGGGACAGGTTACCTTAAACCTATCTTTATAGGAGCTGGGATGTGGCGTTTTTAATCAGATATCCGGAGTCTCTATCAATTCAAACATGTCTGGCTGATTTGCAGTCCGCAATACGAAGATTACTTTTGTTATGTTATTTGAATCGGAATGCCATCGTGTGGTAGTTGCTTTTCTTACATGTTGCGTCAGTTGGGACGTTGCAATTGGAGTGTAATTGGATTGCTTTAAAATCGAAATCCTCGAAAGAATCGTAAAGTTCGAGAGAACCGTAAGGCACGAGAGAATTGTAATACTCGCCAGAATCGTGATGCACGTCGAGAGGATTCTCGATGGGAGAACCAGATTTTGCAAAAGTAGTCTATATTGCCTCAGTCAGTAAATCTAGGCAAAGAATCTAGAACAATGTAGGGAACGTTAGTCAGATTTTAGGGTACGTAACATCCAATATCACCACTGTACCGCTAAAGTTCCAACATCTTCCAGATCAGACAGAATTCCACCCACCACCAACTCACCACTGAGTGAGCCCAGATATACAGTACTGCAACGGGAGGTCAGAGAGGACTTTTATCTCCGTAGGCGTTCAGCTCTGCTGCCGATACCAAGCCGGGCAGCAGATTTCAACGGTTAGCCATTTAAACGAAACCGCATATACTTATTCGTGCTCTCGGAACAAAATTCATCCAACACCGAGATTCAAAGCTGCCCACACCACCAAAAAAGATAGTCGATCTGCTTGTTCCTATCTCGATCGCTTTCGCAGTTGATACGGTATTAAGTGGGGAACGCTTATATTGATGCTCATCTTGGATACGCGTCCGTTTGGCTCATACACATGTCGCCCTGTTTAGAAGACTGTCCAACTGAGATTGTCGAGGCAATTAGCATACTATTGGACTTGACTGATATCCAGAGTCTTCGTCAGAGTTGCAAGTCTCTAGCCACGAAAATCGCCCACGGCCATTTTAAATCTTACTATCGCTCGAAACGAATTGATCTTACTTTACATGCCCTGAGGGCCTTTGTTAGCGCGACTCAAGCTGGTCGACTCGGATGTTTGGTCGAAGAATTGGTTCTAGTCGGCCTTGTGAATCTCGCCGAGGAACAGAATACCGGAAGCAACCCAGAACTACATCTCGCTACTGCAAAGGCGGAATTGGATCTCCTCAGCAAAGCATTTAATGCTCTGACCGCTTCCAAGAAGAGCAGGGAATTTATATCTCTCTCACTAGAGGTTGAAGTTGTCCAGGATAAACTCAGACTGCTCCCTGCTGCTGTAACCGGAGAGGGCTGGAAATGTGTCTGGCGGCGTGCAGCTTGGACATTTCATATCACAGTGGATGCTCTGGCGGCAAGCAGACTGCCACTTGAGCAGCTCAATGTGTTTAATAGCCACCAGTCACAATCTTGCAGCCTTGCTTGTGAGGAGCTGAGTCGCGCTGTGTTTCAAGACCAAGGGCTTGCTACATCATTTGCGAGCCTTAAATCCCTGTCTATCAGCTTATCAGATAGGATCATTGAAAACCTGCCCGCATTTGATTTCTCTCAACCTGTAAAGGAGAAAGACATTCGCGAGGCTGAAAGTAAGGCCACAGCAAAAAGTAATTTTGTTGGTGTTGCAACGTTTTTGGAGTTGGCCTGTTCGCTTGACAGTCTCGAGATACATTTCTACTGGCTTAATACCGCTCATTTCTATCTCCGGAACCCATATACTCCCAACGAGCACCTACTGAAACAGGCAGCTAAATCGAAAAACTTACCAAAATTGAAGCAGTGCAAGCTCCGTGGCATCTATATTAGTGACAAAGATCTGCTGGCTTTCATTCAGCACACAGCTACCCGTCGCTTGTTCTTGCAGAACGTAGCTATAACTTCGGGAAAATTTAGACCTGTTTTTGATTATTGTACTGGCAAGGCTACAGGACTAGAGGAATTACACTTTGATTATTTGCTTGAAAAGCACCATGTACTATATTTCCCCACTCCTAGCCAGGTTGGCCAGATCACAGGTAGTGGTAAAAGCACCACCTCCCTCCAGAGGGTAGGCGATGAGGTCAAACATCCGATTATTTATCATTACCATCAAGGCAGGAGTCAGGACACTCCTCGAACCAGGGCTTTGCAACTACAACAGCGAAAGGAGTATGGCCCACGTTATAGATAGCAGCCAAAATCATACCTGCTGTAAGGAATAAAAATGAAGATCATAAAGTTTAGCAAGTTACCAAGACACGTATTGTATTATTTTTCTCACCTCCCATTAAATTATTATATGTGGGAGTATCAATAGAAGAGTATCATCAGTGGGAAATCGAGGATTTCTTACTCTTGTTTGTACCGGTAGGAACTTCCCCCTAAGAAACTGAATGAGAGCATCTTCTATTACTCGTATGTATCTGCCTATATACTGTACACATGATCTGTAAATCTGATTAATTGGGTGTATTGACCCCAAAAACGTTCATTCCTAGGCTGAGCCCATTTCGAGTATTTTACTCATTAAAAATTCTCCAATTTCCATTACCATTTCCATCAGCATCGGGATCATATTCAAAATAAGCAACGCCTCTCCAACCAGCCCTATATGAGCTCTGAGCAATATACGGGACAGGCACAAAAGTAATTTCTGGAATTAAAGTTTTGAGATATTCCCCTATTTGCTGGATCTTATCCCAATCGTAGAATGTCTGTTCCGGGGGTGGGTTCGGGATACCTGCAAGTTCCTTAGAACGTGGTCCGAATCGAGGTGCCAGCAGGAAAGCATGAGGCATATCACCGGGCTGATTGTAAAGTGAGACGTCAAGTGCGTCGCCTATTGCGTAGTACAAGGGCTGCTGTCCTCCGATCAAGTTGAGCATGTTCTCCAAACAGCTTCTCGTTGGCGCTTACGACTGCAGTTCGGTCATTGCCCATTCAAATTGCAATGCGAGCCTGGGCCTGCAACATCAGTAAGAGAATCGATCCAGATGGGTTGGAAATCAATACTCCATGATATGATTGAAGGGTCTATTGTAATGCCCAAACCATCGGAGTTTAAGACCTCATTCTTGAAAACGATCTCGTATTATCGAGGAGCTTGCGAATATGGCCCGCAACCCTCACCAAATTTTCAGTAATATCATGCATAACGAGTATATAAACCATTTTTTAATGTTATTTGCCTCCGCGAATGGGAACCAATTTCGGCAGATGCTCATAATCTAGCAAACCACCCATTTCATGAGGTAATGTGGGGGCCTGATTTACTTATAATCCATATATTAAATAATGTGGTCTATTGCTTACAATTATATATTCTTATTTCATAATTGCTAAGATGATACTCAATAGCTACTGCTTTATGCTACAGGCGATAGGAGCGAATCCAAATGGATTTTCGTCAGTGCCGATGCTGATGGAAACCCCCTTGCTTTATTTGATCAAGCCATGTTTGCAGGGGTTTCCTCTTTGGAATATGATGCGTTTTCATATTCCTCGAAAGGATCTACTGCAGTGCTTGCGAATTTTCTTGCAGCGGTATTTCTGGCAAAGAGTATGTCCAGTTCTTGATAAGACCGGTGCCTGGTCTCAGGAAGTCGGAAGTAAGACCAAACGAGCATCAAGAAGCAAGTGCCACCCCAGACGAATCTGTATCATTGATCAATCTCAGATCCAAGAATTTAGCTGGGTATAAGAGAATGAGCACTTACCCAACGTAGCCCTTAAAATTCCATGCCTGAGGATTCATGAAGTATTGCTGAAGAACTCCTGCTATAAGACCAGCAATACCATTTACGTTTTTTGCAATACAGATAGTCTTCTGACGAAGCCGGGTAGATCCCATTTCGGCCGGAAGCGCCCAGCCGAGTTGTCCTACAGAAAGCTGGAAAATGAAGGTCCAAAGCAGAGTAAGAACTGCTTGTGTGTAGGCAACTGCTTTGCGATCGGTCCACACATTAAGGACACCGACTAAGATGAGAGTTAAGCACATGCCCGCCATACCCCACACGTAAATTGTACGACGACCAAAATACGGCATAAGAACTAAAGGCAAGCATATCTCAATAATAGAACAAAACCAAAAGGGCCAATCAAGACTTACGGAACCAATTAAGAAAGCACCCGAAGAGGGCTAGAAAACTACCCCCAAGACTGAGAGAATAGGTTGTAGATGTACTTAGACCTACATTCTCGAAGAAATAAGAGCTGTTATAGGCGAAGTTGATACCACATAAGATTTGGCCAGCGAAGGCCATGCAAGCGATTTCCGTTCGGCGTAGTTCTGGACCTTTGATACAGTCCAAATAGCTTGTACCAATCGACTTGCTTTTCTCGAAGTTGTCAGTGTGTATAATTGTTGCAAGGGTATTTTTCGGGTTAGTATTAGTCGCCTTAGAGCTTTGAAGACGGCGTAATGATTTCTCTGCTTCTTCCAGACGGTTCATTCTGACCAAATACCAAGGACTTTCGGGAGCAAAATATACCAGTGGGATTAAGAAGCAAGGCCAAACCCATTGAATTGCAAAAGGGATTTTGTAGGCCCACGGGCTTGTATGGTTAGACAAGCCCTTCAACACGCCGCCGGCGATTAGTTGACCAAGAATAAAGCACATGTTAGTGTATGATGTCAAGTATATGCGGAGAGAGGTCGGTAGGACTTCAGAAGCGTATGAAGGTGCACTGGTGGCTAGGATTGCCCATGGAAACCTTGAAAAGATTAGAACTGATGAATGTAACTTCAACGAGCAGAGCATACTGACCCACAGATTACCTCTCCAATTGTTAATACGGTCAAATTTGGCGCGAAGAAAGGGAAGAAGATACCACCAGTTAAGACAATAAGTGACCCAATAACAACACGCCTTTGGCCGTATCTCGAGACTAACCAGCCGTTGAGAATAGATCCGAAGAAGCTGCCAACACCAGGTGCCTGGCTTGTACCAGCTTGCCAGGCAGCAGTTAACTGGTAGCCGCTAGGCGTGCTCGACGTAACTCCAACAAAGCGTCCAAACTTGATTTGAAACGCAGCTAGATATCCCGGTTAACAACAAGAATATATACAGGGTTCATTCACTTACGATATGCAAAGAAACTTCCTAGCAGGGCAGTATCATAGCCTTCCATGATGACACAGGTTGCCATGACAAGAGCCCAAAGAACTGCATAAGGATAGGCTTTGATGGCAGCCCAAGGACCTAATTCTTTGTCCTCGGCAAAACCAACCTGCGCTTCTGCAATCAAAGCTTTCTCATTCTGTGAGTGATCGACATTTCCGCTATCTTCAGCGTAAACGATGGCGTTAACATGGTCTCCTTTATTATCTCCCATAGCGTAAGAGTTGAGATAGTTTAGTTACAGCAGTCGTAAGATGAAAAATATCGTCTGAAAGCTCTGTATAGGGGATGGAGGTTGTTCCGGGGTAGGCAGGAATTTGGTGAGTTCTTATAGTTGATAGAGGGCTAGACACTATTGAGTCTGGAGAGATCCTGAAGGTGGGGTAGTAAATCCGGGGTTCAGAGCTCACGTAGCATGCAACAGATATGGGAGGGTTTTACTCTTCGAGCCATGCTGGACATTCTGGGTGCCTTGAATGCTGTGGCTGGAATACAGGGAGTTTGACGACGTGCAGCATAACAGACAAGATTATTGGTAGTTTTTACCGGATCAATAGACGTATTAGACTTTGCGAGTACAATGTTCATGATTTTGATGACGTCCTTCGGCATTGATTGGAGCAGAGAAGCAGAAGGGTCTAGGTCCAGCTTAACGCTTGGGCCAGGTCAAGGTAGGAGCCCGAATATCTTGCCGTTAGTAAGTTAGAGCACCTGGACTCCTTGTTCAGTCTCCATGTCTGTTGGTTTTCGGTATTTGCACCGATCAGATGGCGGTATTCTCGGGAACAATCTCGGGACAGCAGTGGCTGAAACTAGGTTGGCAATACCTACGCTTTGCTTTGCTTTGCTTTGGCAGAGTATGAAATGCAGAATGTTTATTCTGCTGCCACCAGCTCAAGTATTCGGGTGACTGAGTGGAGTCATGCGAAGAATATCTCTATTGCGTCTGGTCGAACCACACCCAGAAGTAAGTGCGGCATTCCTAGTAACCCTCAAATCTCAACTCTGTGGACTTGCTTGACTTGTCTCCAAGCGCTCATGATACCACATATCATACCATTCCTTGAAAAATGGCTGTTGCCTACCCTCAACCGGTCTCTAATTATTCTTAGCTAGCTAAGGGCCAGCTGATACTTTTTCTACCTAGTTAAAAGCAACAACGCACGCCACGCATCAACAAATGGTAAGGCGTACAGGAACAGGGAAGCTCGTCATCTCTCTGGCTATTATAGCATGAGACGTGCCCGGCTTCGGATGCCGCCAATGGACTGAACGATAGGCGCCCCAACCGCACACGGATAAACTTATGGATGCAATGAAGCTGCAAATCAGTCTGAGCACCAAGGGGAAAGAGAGAACGTCGCTGCTGAGCTCTATCTGAGGCTGGACGCCACAGGTGACGCAGAACTGTTGTTGAGACGCTAGTTTGGTCCATGGGAACGCGATATGAGGGCCGGATGAGGTGTTCATTAAATGTTGGAAAAGAGAGAAGAATTCAGGCGCATTAGGGGCTTCCACTAAGACGAATAAGGCTGGTCAAGCTTTGTTATTTCCGGGGGTAGGGGCGGGGAATGCATGTAGCTCGGGGGAATTCTCGTCAACATGTGTTGTAACCTAGTTGTAGTTAGCATATTATCCAAACTACAATTGCGGCAGTGACCGGTGTACAAAATCTGGTCAGATACGATGGCAGGCAAGACGGCATGCAGATCTTGCTAACCATAGTAGATTATTTAGGCGAAAATTCTTCACCTCGGTAGTGGTCATGATAAAGATTAGTGTAGAAGTACGAGCTAGATCTCGCTCGTGTTATTTTGTATGCGCCAGTGACAGACGCTCGAATCGCAATTTTGCCAACATGGCGAGATTCTCGGGAACCACTTCGGCATATTTCTCGGTGGGAGTCTAACATGCAATGTTCCGAGAGGAGACCTTGAGTTACTGAGAGTTCGGGGATCTGCCAAACAGCCAGCATGATGTCCGAAAATGTGATTTATCCATGAGAGGGGCACATAGATATACAAGTCTATGAATAGTACTATACGAATCTCAATTCCCTGCGGTGGTGGCTTTTAATTGGAATCAAAGGCTGAGGCATCTTGATGCGCCTTGCTTAAAAGCACTTGTGACTCTCTTCCCTTGCAATAATACCCCAAACTCATACACTAGAAGGCATCATGACGAACTCGAATCTCACCTCAACCTACCCACAGCTGGCGGGTCGTCCAGTGGGACAAAGAATCCCGAACATCTATCGTGAACGCATCAGCCAGTTCACGGCTCCAGGACAATATGAGGAGCAAAATCTCTTAGCGTTCGTTTTCTCCAAGGAATATATATGACAAGCCACATCATGGTGCCCTGCGTTTCGGGAACTGACCCAGGAAATCACCAGGATGATAAACGAAGCGGCGGTCAGCGGCGAGCCCTATGTCAAGATATCAGTCTACGATGTCCCTGACCTTTCCAGNGCCCAAGATCGCTAATGTGATCTCTCAGAAATTTCGGCCAACGAAAGTCGGCGAATCCTTTGGTCCCTCTTGGTCTACTCACTGGTTTAAGTTACAAATCACCATGCCGCGAGAGATGTGTGATAAAGAGCACCTGGAATTACACTGGGATGCCAACAACGAAGGACTCATATGGACTGAAGACGGCATTCCGCTACAAGGATTGACAGGAGGGGGAGAGAGAGTGGAGTGGATTCTTCCCAGAGAGTTTCGGGATGGAAAGGAACATACAATATACATTGAGATGGCCTGCAATGGTATGTTTGGCTGCGCGCCAGCTAAGGATCCCATCGTTGCTCCAGATCCAGATAAATATTACCAATTGACCAAGGCCGAAATTATCGCCGTCAATATCCAAGCGAGGATGCTGTCCCTGGATATGGAGATTATTGGCGATGCTGCCCGAGAGTTTCCCGATGATTCCTGGGAGCAACACAAAGCCTTGATGACGGCCAATAGAATCATTGACACATTTAAAATCGGAGATAAGAGCTCCATCTTGGAGTGTCGAAAAGTTGCTCGGGAATATTTGGGTGAGGATGTGAACTCCAGCAAAGTCTACTCGTCGGATACGGACTGCCTGGTTTATGCTATCGGCCATTGTCACATCGATTCGTGTTGGTTGTGGCCGTGGGCTGAGACTCGAAGGAAAGTGGCGAGAAGCTGGTCAAACCAGTGCAACTTAATAGAGCAGTACCCTGAGCTGCGATTTACGTGCTCGCAAGCACAACAATACAAGTGGCTGAAACAAGACTATCCTCATGTCTTTGAGCGTGTCAAGGAAAAGGTTAAGCAAGGTAGTTTCCAGCCAATTGGAGGGAGCTGGGTGGAACATGACACCAATATGCCAAGCGGAGAGTCTTTGGTGCGGCAGTTTCTCTATGGACAACGTTATTTCCAAAGCAACTTCGGCGAGCGTTGCCGAACCTTCTGGCTCCCTGATACCTTTGGCTACTCAGCCCAGCTTCCTCAACTATGCCGACTGGCAGGTATGTCCTGGTTTTTGACACATAAGCTTAGTTGGAACAACATCAACAAGTTTCCACATACTACCTTTAACTGGGTTGCCTTGGATGGAAGCCAAGTGATCTGCCATATGCCTCCGTCCGAAACCTACACCTCAGAAGCCAACTTCAATGATGTCCGCAGGAGCGTCACTCAGCACAGGTCAATGGATCATGATCCGACCTCTATTCTCATCTTTGGAAAAGGCGATGGCGGCGGTGGGCCAACCTGGCAACACCTAGAAAAATTGCGCAGATGCCGGGGATTAAGCGACCAAGTTGGCCTCCTTCCACGGGTCCACATGGGGAATTCAGTCGACAACTACTTTGAGAATATCGAAAAACGTATGGAGAGTGGCTTGGAGCTTTCTACTTGGTTCGGTGAGCTCTACTTCGAACTACATCGTGGAACCTATACGACACAGGCGAAGAACAAGCACAATAACCGCCGCTCCGAGTTCTTGCTCCGGGACTTAGAACTGCTTGCGACGATGGCCAGTTTGGAAGATCCAGCCTACGTATATCCAAAGCAGCAGCTTGATGATATGTGGGAGGGAGTTTTGCTATGCCAATTCCATGATTGTCTGCCGGGGAGCTCGATTGAGATGTGCTATGATGACTCGGATGAGGTATGTTATGATTTATCTTGTGTGGGGCCATCCTTTGGTTTGTCAGGTTATTGCTAACTTTACATCAGGTGTATGACAGAGTATTTTCAGCTGGTAAAAGCATCCTAGAGGGTATCTATGAGGTTCTTGGTATCGCTGAGATATCAGAAACGCAAAAAGGTCACATCGCGGTTGTCAATACCTTGCCTTGGGAGCGGAAGGAAATCCTCGACTTGCCATCTGGAGAGATTGTAGTTGCCAGCGGCACAGGAGTCCTTTCTAATGTTTCCCCATTTAGGGCAACGGAGGGGCAGGTGTCCGTCAAACAAGTTGATGAGGACATATTCGTTATGGAGAATTCTCAGCTGCGCGTGAAGATCAGCAGCGGTGTTATTACATCTCTCTATGATTACAGGGCTAACCGTGAAACCATATCTCGTGGCGGTAAAGCAAATCAGTTTGTAATTTTTGACGACAAACCCTTGTACTGGCAGGCCTGGGACGTTGAGGTCTTCCACCTTCATTCACGCCAGGAACTCTCCAATTCCTCGACCAAGATCATAGAGAACTCCGCTCATCGTGTCAGTATTCTGACTGAGACTAAGATCAGTAGTAACTCTTGGATTAAGACAACAATTACTCTTGCTGCGGCTTTTGAAGACAGCGCGAGTTCGGTTGTGATTCAATCGGAGATTGAGTGGCAGGAGACGATGAAGTTCTTAAAGGTAGAGTTTCCGGTCAATATCCGCAACACCGAGGCATCATACGAGACTCAATATGGCATCATCAGACGCCCAACTCATTACAATACAACGTAAGTGCACAAATGAGGATAGAAATCCCATTTTATCCTTTTCCGTCATCTTTAGATTTCACTCCATTATTAACTTCTTCATCAGTTGGGATATGGCAAAATTCGAGGTCTGCTGCCACAAATTCGCGGATTTGTCCGAGCATGGCTATGGTGTTTCCATTCTAAATGATAGCAAGTACGGCTTCGCAACATGCGGTGACCTGATGCGCTTGTCTCTCCTTCGAGCTGCCAAGGCTCCAGACGCCCATGCAGATATGGGACGTCACCACATTCGTTGGGCGATCTTTCCTCACCAAGGAGAGCTCGGCTCTAGCACCGTCCGTGCTGCATTCGAATTCAATAACTCATTTCAGCTTGTCAGAACCTCCAGATCATTGGAGTCTCCGGTCAAGCTAAATGGTGATCCATCGCTTATCCTCGACGTGGTCAAGCGAGGTGAGGACGATGAGGACGTGAGCCGCGGGGAATTACCAAAGCGGAAAGGCAGGAGCGTGATCGTCAGAGTTTACGACAGCCTGGGTGGCATAAGTCGGGGCTCCATTGAGACTAAACTAGATGTTAAGAAAGTCTATCGCACGAATCTCCTTGAAGATGATGAGGAAGAAGTAGAAATCAAAGACGGTAAGGTTGCAATCACTCTGCGGCCATTCGAGGTGGCAACATGGAGATTACAATTGTAAGACGCTAAAATATAGACCTTGCATAGAATGTATCTGGATACCAGGGCCAGGAAGAAAATAATTTAGACATCAATTTCAGAAATTGCTCGAATTAGGCGTCCCCTGTAACAGGGGCCTTGTTACGTCGTAAATGGATACCCGTGCCTTAATTATCTCCGTTACAATATTCCATCTAAAATCATATATATCTTCTGCCAATCAAGCCTGGAAGCATTCACCCCTAAATTCTAGGTTCGTTAAATTTGAATCTCGGCTGCTTCCCTGTTACGTCTTCCCCTCCATCTCGCGGATTCGGTTCTCCAGCATTTCATTTCCTCCAAGCAACTCTTCCAGCCATGCAGCAGTCATGATCATTATCGTGCTCTTACCGAAGTCAAAGGATTGAAGTCATGTTAAGAGCTCGTTGAGATCATCGAAGCCCTTTTGGACCGGCGTGCATCGCTTCTGCTCGCTGCGAATGTGATTCTAGCGCTTCTGCTCCTCAGTCAAGTCTCGACTTCTTCTCCATAGCAGAAGACTCGTGCAGTTCACTGTTTCCGTTCGTATTGGCTGAAGCTGAATGTGTAGGAGAACGGGTAGAAGAGCCGGAAGAGGTGCGATTGCTAGATTTTAGCCGCTTGAAGAATTTTGATGAACCACTGGTGGAGTCGTCCTGATCATCATCTTCATCCTGGGACTTGCTCCTCTGTCGCTTGAATGGTCCCGACTCATCGTTCTCTTGATCTTTGATTTCGGAGATTGATTTGCACACCAAAAAGGGACTCAAAGTGGCAGTATTATTTGTGCAATCAGGATCAAGAACATTCAATGCACTCCATATGCTTCCAATGTGCGGATGCATGATATGTTCTAACGATTCATGCCGCTCTGATATGCAATGCGCGGGCCTGGGTGCGCTTGCAGTGCCATTGTCGAAGCTGAGATCAGAAAGAGAATGAGGGTATAATCGTGCTTGATTTTTATTTTGTAATAAAGAATTTCCCGTTGCATCTAGAAAGTTTCCAGCGCTAATAATATTCAAACAACTATCGGATCCAGCTTGAAGCGCAGAGGCCGCGGTTGGCATGTCAGATGAAGGGATGGGCAGCAGTGCCCACGTCGTGTCTATCTGTCCATGCGTTTCCTGTGGGAGGGAGGCATTCTCCGCGCTAAACATAGACATCAATGGTTGGCTCAATGACGATACCATTCCCATCAATACTGGAGGGTGTTCCTCCCATCCAAGCCCAATATCCAAACTATGTAGTGGTGCAGTGAAGAAATCTTGAGAGAAATGATCAGAGTTGAAGTCATCAAAGAAGCTATCAAGAAACTTCAACTCGCTATCATCGAGAAGATACGGACTCGTGGGGGTTGGAGGCGAAAGAAACTGGAAATTCGAGCTATTATTGAATGTAACTGTTCAGACAAGTCAGTTTCATCATACGTGGAAGAGAGGAATGATGGACTGAGCCAAAGACACCTACAACTAAAGGGTGTATCAAAAGTTGGTGGTTCCCAGGACCCCATATTGGGCTATTTGAGCTTCGAGTATGGGTCCTTCGCGAACAGGTGGGTGGATACTTTACCAGTCAAAGCTCAGCGAGTTGATAAAAGCAGCCCAGGAAATAAAATTAGAGAAACCAGGCAGCAGACAAACGATGGAAATGGCAGTGGCTACTGCGGTCAGTTCGAGATGTGCTTTTGGGTGCGGGGAGTGTCTGGGCGCCGGCACTCGTGCTTCGCCTCTGCTATCTTCTTGTTGTTTTCGCTGTTGCAGCCCCAAGCTCGGTATTGTATTAAAAGATCCCCACGACGGACGGAGAGCTGAGTTGAGAGAAGTGCCGAGCAAAACCAAGAAGTGGATAGGCTTTGCGCAAAAAAATGCCGAGATAGAGATCTGTTCCCTTCGCTATATGTTGCCGGGTTGTACTGAAGCTCCGCAAGCTGGAGGAATGTAGTTGAAGAGAAAAGGGAAAAGCGGCTTTTGGAAGTCTGGGCAAGAAACTTGTTGGGTTTGAGAGTTCTAGCGCTAGAGAAGCCCAGTTGGAGTAGGACTAATGCGGACCTTGAGAACAATCCGGACAAGAGGTACGAATGATACAGCGTTGAGAAGCTGCTTCTTGTTGACTATGTTGGGTGTTAATGCATCGGCCGTTGGGTAGATGGCCGAGGCTGCAGCTGGAGGTCTGGATTTGCCGCAAACCTCGTGATGCTAGGTTCCGTTTTGCATCCTATAGTACTAGACGTTCGGTCTGAACACCGTTACTGTAGCACATTGAGACAAACCGACAGACTGGCAAAATCAGTGGCAAGAGAGAGAACCAGATCTGGAGATACTTTATGAATACCTCCCGTGGGGGCGGAATCGGTACAGGAGAGAGGAAGGCATTCAGTTCATGGCATCCAGAACCAGTAGATCCTAAAGAGCTTAGTCTGGGCCTGGTGGTGGAGACTGGGAGCTCTCCCTGACCTTTGGGCCCGTGCCGCGAGCGTCGACAGTGGGATCACATGCAAAGACAATAGGGGGTTCCTCAGCCCCATTATTTGGCTTAATATACAAAGTATACTACCCCGGCTCAAATATGACTCTGTGGGGCCACCAACATAGGCCCCTGCTGTATCTTGTTTCGCTGAATCACAGCTAGAATTGGGAAAGGATAAAATGCAATATTGCACCAAGCAGCACCACAATTCTTGTTCTCCTGTAATTCCATCGCATAGTATTTCTCTGGAAATGGTTCTTAGTTGAGAGGGTCTAACCCAAAGTTTGCCCACAGCACCTAGTAATGCCAGAATGTTTTAGGATAATCCGTGAACGGATCTTTGGCTCCTTCATACGGGAAATAATTGCTGGACTGAGCAAGACGGTACAACGCGTTAATAAGTCTTGCCTTTTATCGAAATTATTTCGTTGGGTATCCCGCGTATTTCACTTTCAAAAATACAGAATGACGGTTTATTGGAGAACCCAACTTGAGCGCATTTTGAACATACCCACCAGCTGTGACTTGCTTAGCCCACAATTCCTGACTTCCACGTACCATCAAACTCACTTAATCCTGTCACTTGGGGATTTGAGCCAGGATATGACCCGAAGGATGGAATCGATGATCAAATGACCAGCGATCTGAGACAAGACGGGAAGAAAATTGCTTCTCCACTTCTGAAAGAGGAGTAAGCTGCAAAGCTGTCAGTTGGATTAAATCATTTAGGCTCTACAGGCCGAATCTTGGACAATAGTAAAACCAAGCATAGCCTCATTCAAAAAGCTAAGTTTGTATAATCCTCACAAACTGCAATGTTCTTTGCAGTTGCAAAGTTATCTTTATCCAACTATAGACTTGGCTACAAAATAACAGAAACACATGGATCTTGTGGATTTATTCGTGGGTATTCGTGCCGCAAGGCCAAGTCTTTCTGCAGGCTTTTTCTGTTTGGGGTAGCAATACTTTTTTCAAGATTATCTATTGTGGGAACCATAAAANTCACTATTACCAAAAATAGCCACAGTATAATGCATCAAAGGCTCTCCAAAAGCAATATGAGTCTTGCATCTATTGGGCGGATGCAATTTGCATCACCGAAGGCAATGAAAGCGAAAAGGAATTCGCAAATATTATGAGTATATAGAAGAGGCACGTAGATCAATCGCTTACTTGGAGTGGCAGATGATCAGCATCTTGCCGTTTCTCCGCGGCTCGGTCGAAAACACGCAGCTCATTAGAAGGCTTTTCAATAGGATGAAGTTGCAGGTAAAAACCAAGCGTCATCTTAGCCCCGAGAACAAGAACAAAGCATATTGATGCTGTAGCGGAAAATTTCATCTTGGAGAAAACAGTGAAACTTTCAAGCGTGAGCAATCGGATAGAGCACAATCAAGGCCATGAGGACAAGAAGGCAGAACTCCTAAACTCGAAGCGTCTTTCGGGGGCGGGGACGGACCTATCGTTTGGGGGCAAAGAGCAATCGTAATCCATAAAGCTGAGCGCGTGAGCCCTCATTCGTCAACATTGAGGGATACTTGGCTATCACATTCTGCTGGTAACATCCCTGAGATGATAATTCCTTGTTCCAGCTGAGAATCCTGAAATCTTTTAGGTTGTCGAATACAGCCGCCCCAATGTGACCACACCGCAGCTAAAAGATCGGGAAGCAATTGGAACAACCAGCATCCCACGCCAGAATGTCCGATCGACGAAAAAGAAACCAACGAATAGGCCCCGACGAGGAGATCGTTAGGCGCATTCTGAGGCGGCCTAATGCAAATTTGATATATTCAAGTCAGATTTGAAGGTCTATTACTATACTGGAGTAAAGAGTGGATTAGCTCCACGTACTTTAGGACTTAGACCCACGTATTTTAGGATTCAGCCACCTCCAGTGTCATGCGGACGTCGTATTCCTGGTCAGTGCCACTGGTAAGAGCGGCGCAAGGGGGTCGTCACTGAGAATAATGCTGTGGGAAGGGGTCGATGTCAAAACCACTCCATATCATGACTTCCCCGTCCAATATCAGACTCACTATCGAGCTATCAGGATCACTTGATGGAGGATGCGGTCTCTCAGCCCAAGCCGCGACCTCCAACACGGCAGATCCTTCACGCAGCTGGTGGAGTGGCGCGGGCCCAGCGAGGAGCAATGCATAGTGTGATACAAGCCGCATAATGTAACACGTGCTAGCTGGGGGTAGCGAAACCTGTGTTCTTAACTGAGTATACTATTGCGGCGTTGTTCTGGACGCCGCTTCCCATGCCCGGGATCATTTACAGCTAATCTTGTTGCAATTCTAAGTTGATTTTACAGGAGCGTTGAGTTCACGTGCAGTTAGCAATAGGGACGTGCTGTGCAATCACCTGCCCCGTCCGAGCCGACTTGCCCAGAGTATTTTGGCCCAGGCACCCATGTCGAGACGGAAAGGGGTCTTGAGTTGGATGGGCGGGATGGCATCCTATCCAGAACCCAAGCGACCGAACCCGCAAGTGACCAGCCTGACGGGCAACCAGGGCGAGGAAGAAGCACCCGTAAACCTTGATTGGAGCATCTGTGCCAAATAGCTATTGATTGCCGGCACGGGGAGCATATCGCACTGTGCTTGTGCGAACCGGAGATTCATGGATCTCCTAATCATCCTCCCGGATGCTGGATTGCATCCCGACTCTTCAACGTGGCGCCATTGTGGGTGAGACAGGCAGAACCAGATTCGCATTTGGACCTATCATGACGGCGTCTCACCCTGTTTTTGCAGTCACCCACGACCTGTCGGCTCTCTGAACCACTTCGGGACGATCGAGATCGATCTGCCTGTCCGTCAGTGCAGCCTCCCCCGGGGGTCTAGCCCAGGCGATCTCTGCCACCCGAATGGAGGACTTGGGGAGCAATGACACGTTACCCCGTGCCAGCAGGGCAGAGGCGGCGCTCAATTGGCAGCAGTTGCGACTGCCGTGCGTGGACGATGATGGGGGGAAAGGGTGTGCCGCCCTCCCCTGATCTCAGCGGCCGGTAGTGGCAAGCCTCCCAAGATCCGACCGTCCCCGGTTCCTGGAACGTCTTCGCTGGCCCCAGCGTGCTCTCCAGCCAGGTTGCCATGAGCCTGGACGAAAACTACTCGGCACCAGGCGGGTGATGGACCAGTCGACTTCCAAGTGCTTTATCCACTACCCCGCTGTGGATGTCATGGCGCTTCGTGCTCCCGTTGCACGTCTCTTTTGCCGCGTCGCTGTGCAGTTCTGGCTCGCAGTTGGACCACTCCGAGCGCAACCGCGGGGGTGGTTTGGAGCTGCCTGGCCCGAGCCCACGACCACATAGTTGTCGTCTGGCTGCCACACGATGCCGCATCCTGCCTGTGTCTAAGGGCGTGCATTGGACCTGCTCGACCGAGAGAATCAGACGCATGTGCTCTTTGGCTGGCAACGTCCAGGGATATGCTTGAAGAACGCAAGATACTACCGCTGCATTCAGGGACCGAGTGCAAGGGCACCAGGAGGGCATCCAACGCTCCTTGGGGGAAGAGGAAGCTTGCTCGACACGAAAAACCGGGGAATGGCTGCCAGAAATCCACTCTCCGTGATGAGGGAGACAGTTGAAGTGGCCTTCACAAGCACGCCGCTGGGTATTGAGGTTTTGTTGCTTAGCTGACCTGTGCCATGCGAAATTGGCGTATTGCGCGGTCAGTGGTCGGGGTTGGTGTATGAACTGGGATTGTCAGATAGATAAGCGAAGTCCGCTTTATTGACTCCTGAAATGCAATATGCTATATCTAGCCACCCATGAAGACATTCCTTGAAGGATACTATCGGTTGCATTCCTCGGATTGACTCGTCTAGTACAGCTTTCCGGGGTATGGTATGGTCTGCCATTTTGTCGGGGTCACACACCACTACGACGAGCGAGCCTTGATCATGACGGTCTCTCATAGCATGTTCAGCGGCGACGCGCTAGTGGATTGATATTGAAGCTGACATGGCGTCTTGGCAGTTTAAGTCACTGTCGTCGGTCCATTCCGGAACCAAATGGCACGGGTCAAGTTGTGAAAAGCGGGGCTGACGGGCCAAAATAGAGAGGATCAATTTTTGAGACGGAGGAGTTCCACCCTATCAATGACATTTCCGTAATGAGCTGTCTCATGATGATTTTGCGTTGGCGCCGTTGCCGCCACGACGAAGGGTGCTGCGTGAGGGATGTACGAACGGGAAGACACAGGAAGGTTTGGGAAAGTACTACATCCCCTGAATTTCTCTCTAAGAAATCCTTCACCTGTGGAGCCAGGGAAGAGAGAAGAGAGATTGGATTAACAACTACTCAATTATATGCAAAGGCAAGTATATACTCTAGAGGTTTAAAGATGATTTACCAAATGGTGCAAAATTGGATAGTGAAAGAATGTCCTAGGTTAAATTGGCATCATGAAACCTTGATCCATACACCAACCAAGTCACGTACCAAAACCCAATACGGGACGCTCATCCCTGATGGCCTTGGCCGCCATCTATCTCCTGCATTTTGATCGATATTGCATTCAAAACTACATTATTACTTTCTGAATGCGTCCTCATTGATCCCCTATTTGTCAGCCATCGGATGTGGAGTGTTTTGGAGCGGTAAACGCGTCCATGCTAAGGTTGAAGGCAAAGCACCCCAGAACACTCACCATGTTGATAGATTCGATCTGCTTGAAATATACTCACTTGTTCATCAAGAAGCTTTTAGATCAACAAATATTTGTGACAGGCAATCCTTCCTGACCTCAGGAACCTTTGAAGCCTCCCAAACGTCACCCATAAAGGTGCTCAACGCATGTTTTTTTTCAGGCTATAAATAAAAAAATGCCCTAATTTAGCTACAGTTTGATGTTGTTTGTGATTGAACTTTTGGTGTGGAGTGCCACAGGGATGAAGAGAGTAGCTGGTAAAGCTGGGTGGACGGTCAGCCCGGAAGTCATGTCAACATAACTAACACTGTTCCTGGGCGGCACATCCTTCACGGAGAATACGACTTGTATCAACCTATTGGTCCGGTGCCTTCACAGCATTGTGCGGCATTGCCGAGAATGCCACTGCGCCCTGTACCGGACGTCACACCACTGGGAGATGATGTCCGCCCCATTTTTTAAGCTCGCGATTTGATTAGGACTGGCGCATACCTCACTGAGCCCGAGGGATTCCTTCAGCCCTCACGAAGAGTCCCTTACCACACCTAAACGTAGATGTGGCTTGCAGGACGAGAGTTGTCCCTGGAGTCTTATGTCTTCCCCATACAACGCTCCATCCCCGGGACGCCATGACCACTAGGAGTTTTCACATCCTATTCCCAAGCAATCAAGACGCTTCGTGGGATTCTGCAAGCTCAGACCAGTGCTGACAGACCCCATCTGGAATCTCAGCCATGGACTGCTCCAGACCTCATCGGCTTCGGTGAAACCTGTCATTCAAAATCACTAGGCATCACTCTTTACCTTGCCATCTTCGTCATCTCTGAGAGATCGCACCGCATGTTGGACTGCATGCGTGGTTTACTCTGTACTCACACCTTCTCTACTGATTGAACAAGAGTTTAACCTCAACTATCCATTCCCAAAAAAGCTTTGTTTGGTCCTTCCACCCGGATCCAATGTCGAGCCCACTCCGGAGATATCAAGATCAATTAATGGAGCATGATGGGTTAATAGCGGGTGGTTTGGACCCCAGGGATATGGTATGCTGTTAGAGGTAACCGTTGGCCGCAGCATCCTAATCTAACCATTTTTATCCAGCGCATTGAGGCGACCCTGAGAGACCGTTCTGGGTTACCAGTTAAAGGCTCTGTAATAAGCGTGTCTCTCAAGACCAGCGAAGAGGAGACATACATGTCCCACGGCATAACCCCTTTTCAACCTCAGATCTTCGCCGACTTATTCAAACATGATATCCGCTGCAGCATGAGACGCTCATCAAGCGAATCTTATATCGATTCAGGTAGATCGAACATTCTTCTTGCCGCGTCTAGGCTTTGTCCCTGCTCTGCATGTTACTGATCGGTTATATAGCACGGAGCCAAGAGGGATATTCGGGAGTATTTGAACTTGACAATGTTAGTAGTGACCAAATACCTAAGAGAATGAGCATCCCGAAATCTTGCATGTACCAGTCCCACGATTCCGACCTCCACAACTCACATGGGAGAGGAAACCGGTCCTCTGTTTACAATAGCGGAAGATTCCACGATCGTTCAATGTGCTCTGCGGTGCAGAACACTCAGCAGTTGATTGTTGGTGACGAGAAGGAGGTGACCAAGTTCTACCACCTGCGCTTTAAGAATTTGCAACAGTTGGCCTGCAAGGTGATTTGCAAAATATTTGTAAAGACCATCGAACCAAAAAAGCAGGCCCGTTACCCATACACGGGAGGTGCCGCGAAAGCTCCTCCATGGTGGCCCCTTACCATTGATGACAACGCCATTCGCCACAAGGAGCCAGACCATTTGTACAAACGTGGTATGTTATATTTTCCAAGCCGTATGATAAGGGGAAATTGGAAAAGCTAATCAACTTCTTCTCTAGAACGTGTACTTTTGCTTGTGCAGATTTTACGCATGATTATAGAACCCCCGGAGAGGCAGCACCCTTCTATCCGAAGATGGAACCTTGATGTGAAGATGCTGGAGGCGAAGACAATGGAGGCGATGAAAATTTGGCTCAACGATTCAGAACATCCTGCCAACGCTTCCAAGAAAGTATTGCTAAAGGAGCTATTCAAGGTAGCGAAGGCAGAAGAACGGTACAAGAGTGGCGAGATCGGTAGGTTGCCATGACCACGAGGAGATATTTGATTTTACTTGCCTGACTCACTTGGTATGTAGATGGTGATACTGTCATACCTGTGATAGATCGCAGCAAGCAAGGACATTCATCGGAAACGCAGAGAAAGAACGAAGATGAAATAGAATATTTGTCGGAAGAGGAGAGCGACAAGGAAGATAAAACAGAGACAAGGCCCATGATCCCCAATTCTGACAATCAGATATCGACTCACTCGGGACAATTAGGCTATTCTTTCAATCACCAAACTCAAGCTGAAGATAGTCCGGGCAGCTCATTCCTTTATCTGCACCAACCTTCGTTTACAAAGAATTCATACAGTCAAAGCCCTGTGACCATGGACAACCAGCGACAGAGCCCTTTGCTTCAACAGTCTCGACAGCTCCCTGACAGCTCGCAGTCTTATCAGAACCAGACCCATGGCATGTATTGGGAACATAGTAGCAGCATGATCAGCGATGGACCCATATCTTCGAACTGCTCTGTCTTGCGACCTCCGTCTACTGCGGGGATTTCAACCGTGATATATCAACTTCCTTACCAAATACATAACAACACTTATTACCACCTGTTGCCATAAACAGGTCTTCATATGACGATTTCCCAGCGATTAAATACCGACTCTGTTCCGGGTCGACAAATATGAACCGTCAGCGTCGGTCATACCCAGCGGATGCAACCTCACCATGGATTCCAGGACTGCATGCATTATAACACATATTCTGGGAATGGAGGAGGTAATGGATGAAACAACTCTATCACTGTAGATGATCCCGTTATCACCACATATGAGACTCCAAATCAGATATCATACCCTAGTATTGATAAGAGTTGCAATTCACCAAAGCAGGTCACATTACATTGCCAGTAGCAACCTGCACAGCAGCCTTTTACTTTTTGCATCTTCAGATACACAGTAAACTGAATCGGACTGTGAGACCTCTAGGGGCATAGTTATACCATAGCATGAACAAAAGACTCAATGATTATTTATTGCTAAGGCATTCTGGAGCCCAATGATCTGATACGGCGGGCTAAGAAGAATGAGGTTATAGGAAGATTGATTGGATCCATACGCTTATCTCATCATATGATTTGAGTGTGAGCCTAGCATAGTGCAACTCTTATGCATAGCACAATGTTTGACCCGCATCAGGTGCCTGCCCTTCTCCATTCCCTCGTCTCGGTTCGACTGCAACTATGGCATTTGCGTAGCACGAAATCTGGCAGGACCACATTGGCATATTTTGCCCCCAAAAGTACAATCAAAACAAAATGTAATGGAAAAGAATTGAAAAGGGATATCTAAAATCTGCCGTCTGGAATTTTTCCTGTCAGAATCCGAGAAGTTATAGATCTTGATAAGGTGCTGATCTGCATCATAATCTAAGGAAGTTTTCTCTTCCTGCTCATGAAGAGGTTGATCGGTAACTGCCACGTATTCTTTGCTGCGAAACTACATGAAATGTCTTAATTGGTAAGTGGAGCTGCCCAATGCTAGTTAACCCTGTTAGGCAATCTGTACACGACCTCATCTAGGATGGAGGAGCCTCACGTGGGACAGATCTTAACAGAAGTATCTTGTTAGTTGCAAAGGTAGGCACAAAGCAAGTTCGATTCCGCACTTAGTCTAGTCAGGGTAGATCTACTCGGTCTAGATTTATTGAACGGCTCCACGTATCCGTGACATCAATGTTTCAACCCTGCCGATGAACTTTGTTTTGCTTATATCTTCGCACGTCCTCTTGCCTTAATATACCTTGGCACTCTCTCTGGTAACACCTCAATCATCTGCTCCAGCCATTTCCTCGTCGTCGCCGGATCAATCACACTGTCGATCTCAGCCACCGTAGCCACATTAATGGCTTTCCCTTCGCTGTACATAAAATCAATCATCTCCTGCTCCCTTTTCTTCCTCTGTTCAAGATCATTGATAGCTTCTAACTCCTTCCTATACCCAAGCCTTACAGCGCCTTCGATCCCCATGCCCCCAAAAACCCCACTCGGCCACGCCACGCACATGCTGTTGTTCAAACTTCCACCACCGAGCATCGCTTGTGCGCCTAGTCCGAAACCGTTTCGCAGTACGACTCCTAGGATGCGGCCGCCGAGAACGGCAAATTCTTGGGCGTTGCCGAACCAATCGCCGAAGCAGCGGTATGTACCTCCAGCACCATGAGCTTCGATCGAGCGCTCGAAGTCAGGGCCGACCATAAATCCAGGGGTATCGCAGAGGCTAAGGAGATGCATCCCGCCGAGGCGAATGAGAAGACGGAGAAGGCGGTTGACTTTTGCTCCGGATGTGATGTCGATAGCACCGCCTAGGGGAGACGAGGAGTTGGAAGCAATGATTGCGACTGCGTGGCCGTTGATGCGGCCAAAGCCTGTGAGCACAGAGAGACCCCACTCAGGACAGAACTCGATGAAGCTATCGTCATCCAGAAGAAGGTTGATCACATGGCGAACATCGTAGGCTCGGCGACGAGATGACAGTGGCGGCACTGCGGTACGTAGGCGAAGAGGATCCGATGTGTAAGGACTCTCCGCTGGTGGCAGGTGCGGATATGTAAACAAAGCAACGATCTTGCGGACAAGCGGCGCAGCTTCGACCTCGGTGTCCACGAGCACATCAATGCCACCGGAGCGTACATGGACATCGATGGGACCGATGTGTTCGTGCTCAAATCGACCAAGGCCACCACCCTCGATCATTGCTTGACCACCCATGCCGATTGTGGTGGACTTCCTTGATGGCGCATCTTTTGATCCGCCTCTGGTGGCTATGATAATGTCGCATGTTCCTAAGAATGCAGCGCTGCCCGCAAAGCAGTATCCATTCACTACTGCAACAGATGGTATCCCTCTTGCCTTGACCTCGCCCATCAAAGCGAATGATGGCGTCTGTAGGCCCGACACGCTCAAGCTATCGGTGTCACCTGGTCTTCCACCGCCCCCTTCGGCGTACAACACCAGCGGTGCAGGATGATCAATGATTGATTGGAAGATGCGGTCTAACTTCTGATGATGTAATTTTCCTTGCGTGCCGGCAAGTACAAGGTAGTCGCCAATGACAACTGCGACTGGATGAGAGTTCATCTTCGCCCAGCCGACGATGATACCATCTCCACTTGTTCGGGCGATGAGATGGGACATGGGGTGCCTTTTCCTTTGTGCTGCAACCACGAGGTCTCCATATTCAATGAATGAATCTTTGTCAACGAGTAAGTCGAGATTTTCCCGGCCCGTGAGGTATCCGTTTGCATGACGCTTGGCCACGTCCTGTTCGCGGCCAGCGTACCGTAGAAAGGCCTTCCGTTCGTTCAGCTCCGTCAGCTCCGGTCGTAGCTTCTCTGGGTCCTCAGTCTCGACTAGGTCGTTTGTATTGGTAGATGAACTGTCGTTATCCGGGCTGATGAAGAGAAGAGCATCGCTGGCATTTACTTGCTGTCCTTGCGTGACAGCCACTTTTGCCACAGTACCATTGTAGGCGCTCCGGACGGAATGTTCCATCTTCATCGCCTCAAGAACAACCAATTCTTGGCCAACAGTAATCTTGTCGCCTTCGCTCACTTTGATGGAAAGGACAATCCCCGTGAGATGTGCGAGCAGCTCTTCAGAGCCTGCCGGCCGCTCAACCTTAGCCGTATCCTCCACTGGTGAGGTAGCTTCTTCGAGGGTGCGGTCACCGTTAGCCCGCAACGCGTCTTCAAACTGCTTCGTAGCGATGTACAGCGCCTCGAAGTTCTCCTGGATGGTCAAAACGTTACTCTTGCCGTCTTGCACGGTTTGGAAATCCAGCAAAGCCATTAGGAATGGCTGATTCGTCCTGCATCCTACGATCCTTGTCTCGCTGATGGCCCAACGAGCTAGTCGCAGGGCGGACTCATACGAAGATGAGGTGACAATTAGTTTTGCCAAAAGACTGTCGAACAAAGGGCTCACAGCATACTGCCGGCCTCCTTCAAGAGCTGTCTCGACTCGCACGCCTGCTCCTGTAGGGAAATGTCCTTGGCGAATAGTCCCCACTTCAGGTTGCGCGGTGCCATCCTGCCTGAAGCTTTCGGCGTTGATGCGTAGCTGTATGGATGTAAGTCGAGGTGGTGGGGGTTCCTGCGTTATGTGTAGGTCTGCCAACGTTCGTCCCAAGGCAACTTGAAGCTGTAAATCCACTAAATCAATGCCATTGATCTGTTCGGTGATGGTATGCTCGACTTGTATCCTGGGATTCGCCTCCATAAAATAATAGCCTTCGGTTGCTGCATCGACAAGGAACTCGATGGTGGCGAGACTTCGCAGCTTCACTGCGTTTCCCAGTTTCACCGCAGCTTCAATGATGGCTCGCCTGAGCCCTGGCGTGATGGAATGCGAAGGTGCAATTTCCACGACTTTCTGGTTTCTGCGTTGAAGCGAGCATTCTCTTTCCCAGAAATGGCAAACTTCTCCAGTGCCGTCTCCCAGAAGCTGGACTTCAATGTGTTTAGCACCGTGTAGATATCGCTCCGCGAACAAGCTTCCATTGCCAAAGGATGCGTGTGCCTCTCGCTGACACGCTCCGTAGGCCAAGCGAATGGCTTGCTTGTCCGTATTGTCATCAATAATGCGGATGCCGCGCCCTCCGCCGCCAGCTGCGGCCTTTAGAATGAATTTACTGCCTGGGCCGAGGCTCTTCCCAAACGCGAGTACGTCCGTGATGGAAGAACCTCGACCGACAACGGTCTTTGTGCCATCTAGAACCGGTATACCTATATCGGCCGCCAATGACCTCGCGCTCATCTTGTTTCCAAGTTGTGCCAACTGCTCGCTTGATGGTCCGATGAACACGATGCCATTCTCCTCGCATATTCTCACAAACCCAGCGTCTTCGGACAAGAAACCATAGCCCGGTGCGATACCCCAGCATCCTTCTTTCTTCGCAATGTTGACAATATTGACCGCGTCCAGATATGCACGTGGACCTTCTCCCGGGAGCGCCACTGATGCGCTTGCAAGACGCACATGTGTCGCATCCTTCTCAGAGGGAGTGAACAGAGCTACTGTATGGATGCTTGGGTAGAGCGAGTATGTCCTGATGAGGCGGCAGGCTATCTCGGATCGATTGGCTATGAGAATCTTGATGGGTTGAGAGGAAGACATCCTGGAGGCGACCCACTAAGGCGGTCATCTACTGGAGAGTGATAGCCGTCGCCCGTCATACACATTTAAGGATCGTTGTTTCGTTATCTAGGCGTCTACAATATTCAGGAAACGGGACCCCAGAAACTTTTGCCTCGGGGCTGCTCGGCTCAGTTCAGCTCGGTAGTGTCGGCATTAACACCCATGTCCAGCAGACTGAGTGCTGACCGTAGCCTACTCTAAGAGAACTATCCTCTATGGCGAGCAGTTTCCAATGAGCGAGTGGCTCGCCTCATTCATTCGTGAAAGTACCCCTTAAGAACACATTAGAAACGCCCGCGATTCCACAATTGCGTAGGGGTCTGAGGAATTTAGAGTCAGCTACGATATGAGGTGTTGGACGGCCCTTTATCTACCGACCCCGCATTTCTGTGGCGTCTTGTTGTCCCCGCACACTTTCTGGGCGACTCGGCGAGTAACGATCATCATTCAATAAATTGTGATAACAGTATATTAGATTTTCAATTTCGAGAATTGGATTTTTTTATAATTATTCAAAATTGTCAAATAGAAATTTGTGAAAATAAAATTATAGTAGGTTAATTTGTTTTCAAGTAAACCAATCAAATTAATATATTATTATTTATTTTAATAACTTTGAAGATGTTTCTCTTTCATGACGAAGATATCGTTTAGCCGAATACTGCGCTTTTTCAAATTCCTTGTTCGAGCTGAAAATCCCTTCTTAGCAGGGATATCGTTTAACGTTATATAGCTTGTTTAGCGATGATTTACAGTTGGTACTGATAGCTTTGTATGGGTAGTATTACATTGCTCAGTACCGAGGAATTCGACAGTATCTTTATCTCCCGAGGTATGTTACGTATATAAGGCATGTGGTATTTTAGCCTTGTTCGATATTAAGTTATAAAATAATATATATACCGTTTCTTTTAAACAGTACAGATACTCCCGGCTGAATTATTTCATTTACTTATATATAACTAGCAGTTATAAATTGAGTTATGTGATCAAATGGACTTGATTCTGAAGCCTTAAAACTAAACTCAATGTTGAAGTAGAACCTCATAGGGAAAGTGACTAGGGGATCGTCACTCCAAACACATCGACATCACCGAGCCTATCTATCTTGTAGGCCAGTAACTGAATACTTAGCGTTATGGAACTAGTCTTTTTCGGCTAGCGATATTTCTACCAAATATTTGCCACGCATTTCACCTAGACTCAGCCTGAATCCACACGCAACGCCGAGAACGGACAGATTGCTCTGTGAACAAAATGCATCCTCCCGTGGAACCCAAACAATACCGCAGTTCACCCATGGAAACAAGGGAATCCACCAGCGACGGCGTAGTCCTTATGACCCGTCAAAATCAATATCTTGGGCATCCACCCAGTTCCCATGCAGACCGTGTCGCAACCGTAGAGGTAGCTTTACAATAGCTTGGGCTTTTTCGAAGTTTGTTGTGTCAATAATGTGAAGCTCACTAGACATTGTTCTGTAGTTGTTTACAAGAGCCATTAGATACCCTTCTCCTTCGTTTGCTTTGGCTGAGCGCGGAAGAAAAACAGGCTCCTGGACAAAGTGGGTTGGCCCGGGGAAATACTTCTTGTATATTTTTGAATCAATATCAAGATGTCCGAGTGCATTATACGGCGGATGGCCGCCACCGGAGGCAGAAAACACCAGCGGAAAGTCGGTAGGCAGTGTCTGATCCATGACTGTGAAGAAGCAGTGCTTATATAATTGCATAGCATACCGGTCATCGATACGATAGAATTCACAATCATCCGATTGAAGTTCTTGAGGCGATGATAGTTCTAGATCTGTTGCTTGAGGGTCAATTGCGTATCGGTTGAATGTTGCCTTGATCTCTCGAGGATTTGGTGCATTTCCCTGAGCATCTGGCCACCAGAAAAAGACATTCTTGTCGCTAACTGAAAGATCAATGTGGATCTTCCCCTCAGCGGTTTCAAAGGCATTGGCGACATGGCCCGGAAAAACGTTTGGAGCACGAAACCACTGTGACATAAATCAGCATGGCTACATAACTTGATAGATTGAAAACAGATATACTTTAACGTCTGAACTTTTGGCGCCCCGGCGAGGAAGCAGGCCAATATAAAATGGAACGTCTGAATTCCATTGCCAGTGTTCGCCACCTTGTTTCATCCGCTCTATATCACACGTCAACGGAATGATTGGGAATAGAATCTAACACAGATTAGCTTATGTTTTCTGTCAGATTTCTAAGCAATGGGCCGGCATACCCAGTTTTGAGTTACAGCGAAGTCATGGATCATAGCAACGATAGGAGAAACTAGCCACACTGTTTCCGTAAACTTTCCATCAGAGTTAATCGAGTAATAGCATATATCTGGAGTGCCATCTCCCTTTGCTTCATATCCAAAACATAACATTTCCCCGGTTTTTGGGTCAATTTTGGGATGAGCTGTAAATGTGACGCTCGGAAGCTGCCCGTCAAAGTCATCAATGCCCAGTGTTTCCAACGTCTTTGGATTCAGAGCATACGGACGGGCATCTTCTTTGAGGGCAAGCAGTTTGCCATTGAATGCCACGACATTTGTGTTGGCAGTAGTCCGCACCTGGAACTCAATAGCATCCGTGTATTTGTTGCGGTATTTCCCCAGCAATGCTCGTTGAGCTTTCCTCTCTTTAACGAATTTTTCGGTCCGGACATATCTCTGCTTGAAGTGGATTTTTCCTGATTTAATACGGAATGCACTTATATTGCCGTCACCGTTAAACCACTACAATTGTTATTATTTTTATTAATAAGCTTCAGCAATAATAGAAGGCTGAATACCAAGTATAGATCTCTCCTACTCAGATGCTGCAAGGGTATGGACTCACAGGATCATTCTCGATAAACGGCGGGAACTGAGGATCTGGCATAACTCTGTAGAACGTTCCGTCAATCTCGGGCGGGATTGTGCCTTCCACTTCTAAATTCTGAATCTCTCCTTCAAATCGACATGGTTTCATGAATCCGGAGAACTGAGGATAATCGCCAAAGTTTTGCGATACTGGAGGAGGTATCGAGTTTCGAAAATGAACAGCCATTGTACTTAGAACGCAACCAAATGGAGGTTGATAATATTTTGATTGAGAAAAGGGATGTTGATTTCTTCTAAACAGTCCCATATGACTCCCGTCTTTAAATATACAATATCGATCATTTTCACTAATTTCTAAACTCCCCCCGGTGGGGAGCCCGATTATTGCCCGGTTTCTCCGGGGACTTCTTGCAGTACAGTGCAAGGAGACTAATTTCCCCACATCGGTCAAGCCTAACTGTGAGGTCATGCTCTGTCGGCATGAGAACTCGGCTTATCTCAACACGCTTTCGCGATAATAGCGTGCTTGTATTCAATAGAGTTTTATGACTCTAGGATTATACATAGAGAAACTTTTGACACTATCTGTATCTAAATTTACATATACTGTGATATACTGTGGTAGGCGAAAATCAGTTTAATAACATTTTGAATATCACAGGACATATGAGCTGTTCTATGTAACTTGCTCAGCGAAACGAGTCTCACACATAGAAAATTTGACTCTATATCAACATGCAGCTAAATCCATTTGCTGACCATTGCACAACAGAGATATTTAATCAGCTCCCATTTTATTCAAATGTCTGTATTCAGAAATGCCATATCTGTTTCGAGGAAAAATTCTCCAAACTCTATGCCTAGTGGTGATTCCTCCGTTCTGGTTTCGTGGCCTGGTATATTGATCATGTGCGGAGTATCCATCGAAATTTGACCATCGTGTAAAGAAGTTTGAGAACGAAATTGTTCATGTGAGTTTAAGCTGATATCATACCCAGAGGGCACCGGTCCTGCTGCTGGTGATTGTTGGATAGTTTGTTCGATTCCTTTAAGGTGGGTTGAGTTAGTTAAAGGAGCACAGGATGTATCAAATGCTGGCGCTGGGATATGTGTGATACACACCATCTAAATTTAAAACGCTGTTGATTTTCTCGAGGTAAAACCTGCATCGGTCTACGAGTCGATCCCTGGTGTCAAACCGCATCATCGCCTCAATGGCTTTAACAGGTAAATGTCTCGCAGATTGAGAGAGAGACAATATGGATAAGTCTGATGGCGCAAAAATGTTGCTCCTTTGACAGATCCATATGCACCCAAGTATCACAACAGTGGCGTTAAATGCTATAGCAGCAGAGGTCAATAATTTTACTTTTTTATGCCCTTCAACTTACTTACTGTAATAGAGAGAGAACCACCAGACATCCAACAGACTATGTCTTTGTCGCCAGCCCCATGCAAAAACGGAAGTGGAGATGATTTCGATAATCTCCTTTGATGACTCGAGACACTTTCGTAGGTTAACCACGCCGTAACTCTGTAGTAAGGGAAGCTCATTATTAGCAGCTGGATGCCAATCAGGCGTGCCACCATATGCAATGTCGAGGAACTTGATAAGGATAGGTCGATGTAGGAGGACACGGATATTCAAATATCGCAGGGTTAAAACAACCCGCAATTTTGTTCGAAGGTGGCTAATCTCGGATGAGGCTTCGTGTTCCCCCGTAGGGATCTCTCTCGCAGACATAATTTGAAGTCTCAAAGGCAATGAGCTGGCCCACTCAGTTAACTGGCGATCCAGCTCCAGAATTGTGCTGATAGTTTCTCCCACATCAGGCAGCTTCTCGCATCCAAGATTTTGGCCGTAAAGACGATCAACAACTGACCACATGATTTTGTACAAGTTGCTAGCCAACTATGTTAACAGGTAAAATCAAAGCTTAGAATTAAGGATAACTTCCTTACATTGTTGCGTTGAAGAAAGCTACGCTTAGACTACTGTGGGTTTCTGGACTGAATGCAGAATATTCAACACTCTCGTAGTTTGTGGGCAGCTCGAGCTTCACATAGCTATCTGGAATAGTGCTAGGACGACCAAAGGTCATGCTAAGGGTTCTTCACGCAGCTTGTCAGTCCATGCTAAGATCTGAAATTGCTATTGGTAAGAGGTTGCAGGCCATCCCACCTGTCTAGAACGACGCAGGCATACCAAGTTCTCTTCCGGATCTCGCGTTCCAAGGGAGAAAATAGCTTGGAGGCCTCTGCTGACTGCAGTCCGAGCTGAAAAGCGGCTTTCACAGCAAGGCCATGGATTGTCCACGTCTGGGTCGGTTTCTGAGTTGCCTGTAGATACTGGCTCATCAACAAGAGACAATGCACTACGTAGCAGTCAACGATAAGTAGGATGAGTCGCAACTCTTCAACAGTCTCGAAATCTCAAACTCACCTATTTCAATTGTAGTGCCACGTGTAAGATCATTCCTGCAAAGACTTAAAGCTCTTCTATGAAAGATCGCAGCATCATTTGCAGTTCCTCCGGGATCGGGAACAGACCCCAATGAGGCTACCGCAAGTACCATATTAAGTAATGCAAGCCATGTACGCCTAACCTTGCTGAAGTTATTTTTGGCCATAAGACTATAAGTAACCATAAATGACTCTTCGTAAATATAAGGATAGAGAGTCCCTAATCCATGAAAATACTTTTTTACTAACTGAAGTATTTCCGCTTCAGGTGGTAGGCTGTATATATCTTGGTGATCTCCTGTGGGATCAACAGTATTCGTTTGCGCTTGTAATGCTGGTGTTGATGGGCGCGATACGTTCATGATCGCGCCTACAACATCGCTACTAGTACTCTCCCATGAACGGCGGCTATTGGTCCTGGCTGTCACAGCTCGTGAAATGTGGCGAACGAGAGAGATGTTTGATGATGGCCCTTTTGTGTGTTATTGCCATACAAGGAAGAAGAAGACTTTGAAGGATACATACCGAAGAATCCCGTGTCCTCTTCATCAGCGAAGGCTACGGTAGCCATGGCGTCAACAGCGTCTTCTGGAGCATTTGAACCACGGAGCTCATTTTGCTGAATAGTTGTGGTGGAGAGTGCCTTGTGGCTAGCCAGGGCACCGTTCTGATATACTGGATTGGAAGTGGTGTTGGGACCATCTTTCATGGAATGGATTAGCTGCTCCAGGGTGCGCACCCGATCCTCCAGGCTAGAGACATATCTGGCACCGAATTAAGCACGAAGAAGATGGACCAGGGATGCAAAGGCTCACTCTTTCCCGAGTACTACATTGGAGGATACACTTGATTGCATGTAAGCGCAATCTAACCCCAGTTCACTGCAAGCTGAACATTTTGGTCGAGCACCATCGCACTGCAGCCGTTAACCCTACAGCACAACTAAAATTTCTTGCGACCAGTGAGACACATACTCGGGATTTCCTGGTACGGCAGGCATTGCAAGCCAAGGCTATTCTCCGTCGCTTGCTTTGTGGCCTGTCCCCGATCAACGAATTGTCATCATGCCCAGAATCGTGGTCTTCCATCTTCAAGGTCGGGGGTAGATTGTGAAGGGGAAAAAACGGCCCCGGGAGGTTCTGGGGAGTTAATAGCAGCTGAGCCGCGGGCCTTCTCCCCATTCTCCCCCCGCCTCGCCACCGAGCTTCCCCGCCAACATAATTGGTTCTGTCTGTCCTCCAACCGAACCTGGTTAGCCACTTGGAAAGTCCGTCTAAAGCAGATGTAGTCAGCCCTGGACATAAATAAAGCGTGTAAAAACGGAGCCATGCTGCGCTTCGAGACTTTTATCCATATTCTGCCACTGAAATAAAAGACAACTGAAATCATGGCCCAAGTTTTGCCTGAAGGCGTTGATCTCCCAACGTACGATCGCTTCTTTGACGAACTTGCCACCATCGTCGGGATTGACAACATTTCGCGTGATGGCCGTGCTGGGGCACTGCAAGGACCACATAAACAAACTTCATATGGAGATCCATACCCTCTAGGCAGTGGAAAGCCCCGAGAACCTAGCGGTGCTGTAAGACCTAGTTCCGTGGAGGAAGTTCAGGCGATTTTGAAGGCTGCGAACAACTATAAGATTCCTCTGTGGACCATCTCCAGGGGGAAGAATCTCGGGTGAGTGAAACTATCCGCTGATCTTCCCATTCAAGAGAGAATTTTTTTCTAAAATACTTGGAACAGCTATGGCGGAACTGCCCCTGTTGTACATGGCAGTGTTGTCCTCGATCTCCATCGCATGAAAAAAATTGTCGAATTGAATAAAGAATATGCATACGCAATTGTTGAGCCTGGGGTTTCATTTTTCGATCTTTATGATGAGATTCAGAAGCGCAGCCTTGACTTATGGCCTTCTTGCCCAGCCATCGGATGGGGTTCGGTTGTGGGAAACACTCTGGACCGTGGGTTTGGTTATACACCTAATGGCGAACATACACAAGCACAATGTGGTATGGAAGTCGTGTTGCCAAATGGAGACCTCCTCAGAACTGGCATGGGAGCTATGGACGGAAGCGCTTTGTGGGGTCTCTTTAAAGGGTACGGAATTTCGAGATTTTTGTTATTTGTTTATGCTGATTCACGACTAGAGGTTTTGGCCCGAGCGTAGATGGGTTGTTTTTCCAGTCTAATCTAGGTAAGAATCTTCTAAGAGGTAGATAATAGATCTCACTAATGACAGCTTTAGGTGTTGTAACAAAAATCGGAATCCATCTGACTCCAGCTCCGGAGTCTTATATGTCGTGTAATGTCAGTGTTCCCAGAGAGGCAGATCTCATAAATCTGGTTGGAATATTATCCGATCTGCAACGCCGAGGGATAATTTGGAACTCTCCTTCCGTGGAGAATCATTTCCGCCAGGCGATAGTGTGCCAAGATCCTAATGTACATGCCAAACTAGCACCGTATTGTGGAGCCAACAAACGAATACCAGAAGATCTTCTCGAAGAAATCTGTGCAGAGAAAGGTTGGGGATTCTGGAAAGCGGAGTTTGCTCTTTATGGTCCTTCAGAAGTAGTACCTGCTATGTACGAATCTGTTAGGCGTGCGTTCAGCAAAATCCCAGGTGTAAAAATCGATACCAGACTCTGTGGTGGAGTACCTGGCAAATACCTCAAAGCAACCGATATTGGAAATGAGGAAATTCCACACAACGGTATTCCTACTATTGCACCACTGGAATTGATGAATTATCGGGGTGCTACATCTGGACATACCTGTTTTTCGCCTCTGATTCCACCTTCGGGTCATGAACTTTACCAATGGTACTTATCAGCTAAACAACGAACCATCGACGCTAACTTCGATTTCTTCGCCGATTTTCACGTGTATGCGCGGTATATCATTGCAATAGAACTGGTGGTATATTCATTTGAAGAGCATGATCGGATAGATCAGCTATATCGCACTTTGCTTGAAGATGCCAAACAGCAAGGATACACAGAATACAGAACACACGTGAATTACATGGATTTGGTGCAATCTCATTTCGGTTTCAATAACGGGGCTCTTGGCAGGTTCACAGGGCTGTTGAAGGACATTCTTGATCCAATTGGAGTCTTATCACCGGGAAAGTCAGGAAACTGGGGGTTAAAGTCGAATTTATTTAGGAACTGCTCTGCTAAAATCTGATACTTAGTCAAACTTTACATGAAAAACGCTATATTTCAGTATGTAATGTTTCTTCAAGTAAGCGTTAATACCACCATAACAGTTCATCAGGCTAGCTGCCTGTTGAAAAGAGGGTTCCATTCCGCAATGGATCTATTTAAAATTTGCATCTAGGAAGTATTGTTGGATAGGGTCCACATGATTGACAACAAGTTTTCTGGCTAGGAAATAACGACTGGTTCAATTGTAGAGAAGATAGTTGGTAAACCTTATTCATGAGATCAATAAGAATGATAAGGACAATCTGAACACCCATATATTTTCTATCGTAGAGTCTCCAAATATGCAACTATTTAGTTAAATTGAGTTCCTTTATACGACTCTCATACACAATTGGTGTCTTGAATCCAGCAAGAAAAGAATGGTATGTATTGTTCGCATTAATATGCCGAAAAGGTGGATCAATCATTTTACACGCAAGCATTTAGGACAAAAACCTAAACCTTCGATGTAATTGATCAGAATAGAAATACAATGGAATGATAAGGATATAGCCGGCCCATAGTACTCCTGCCATGGCTCCAAATTGTTTTTCTGGCCCTTGAGACGCGTACCCCTCCATCGAACGGACAGATATTCCAAAACCGAGTAAGTTTTTTATCACGTTGACTACAATACCAATATCTCCTGAGCGTGTAGGATACAAATCTGCAGCATAACTGATCAGAACATTAGATGACGCAGTTAACCCAAATGTCAGCATGCCCCAGCCGATTGCCGGACCGACCCAAGGAGTTTGATGACTCAATGTGAGTCCAATGGTTAGCGCACCTGCTGGACTGATGATCCCTCCTAGAAGAGCAGCAGGGAGACGACTTCTACCTTGATGAATTCCCTGGTTACGGGCCCTGGAGCAGATGGATAATTGATCTGCGAGTGTTCCTCCGATAGGCAGTCCTATCAACAGGCCGATCAAAGGTGCAAGGTTGAAGAGGCCGACCTGACGTGCTGACCAAAGCATTGGGGGTCCCTCAAATACATTTGCCACGGCTACCGCTGTCACAACGGTCCAACCTACGGTCAGACCGAAAATGATAGTCGCGATTAAGACACATGGGACGAATAGCATAGTAAGTGGCCGGACCATTAACACAAACCAATTGGCTGGTGGGTTAAAGTCCGATATCCGGACTTTGAAAGACTTCTGAACCCAGATATCCCAGAGCTCGGCTCTACTGGACGGCCTGTATCCAACTGTCTCTACAAAAGTTGTTTGAGAGTTTTCGATATTCCTTTTGCGTGGGGGTTGGCTCTGTTGTTGAAGTTGTTTCTGTAGCGAAGGTTGTGGTGGATTCCGGAAGCATAACGAAACATGAGACGAAGTTGGCACCGGAAACGATTGCAATAAAGCGAAAGAACCATTTCCAGTCACCGGTGGCGGTCCCGATAAGACCGGCAAAAAATGGCCCTGTTGCAGATCCAGAAGCTAAAAACCCAACATAGACAACCATGGCTGTTGCCAGTTCTTCTTCTGGAAACAGTTCGACCACCATAGCTGGTCCCACTGCTTCCACTACGCCTCCGAAGAGACCACCTACAATTCTTGTTGTAAAGAGAGAATTATAGGAAGACGCATTTGCGGCCCAGATATTTGAAGCCATGAAGGCAGCCAACGAGATCAAAACTGTGTAGCGTTTGCCAATATATTGGTAAGTGGCAACTGACCAGAGGTTCTGCAAAGTTTGCAGGTTAGCCAACAATAGAATGAATATTGACAGCTTGTTGTCGCTTACAGAGAGCCCCAGAGCTAGAAGCGCGTATGTTGCAAGGCTGGATGCTTCAACAATAGTGCAGCGCAGATCCGGAATGATGAGCTCAAACAGAGCCGTCACCCCTGAAGCAAAAACATTCCCCATCATGTTATAGACGCCGATATTAATTAACATTATTATTCTCCACCACAATGGCCATTTCTGGTATCACAACAGTTAGAAAATGGTGGCCATAGGACGAAGGATAGTAAGGGTAGCTACCTGTGGATTGGTTTCCATTTTTGAAATAGCTCTGAATCAGCCTGGCTAATCTTTTAGGTTTTTATTGCAATTATTGAGATATAGTGAGAGTATTAGGTGTTCTTTAGGAACGCAAAGAATGGAACATTGATAATGTTTTTATAGAAAAGTAGGAGTTGTAATCATCCCTTCCCCGGGCCGGGTGTACGAAATGGAGTACCTGGAACATATGAAGCCTCAGGCAAAGAGTTCGGGTTTAACTCCCCGCGGGGAGCCCCCGCGGGGCTCCTGCACGTACCCCCAGTTCTCCCTATCCGGCACTTGAACTATTCGCCCCATCCCACGAAATAAGTACTGGAGGATGTTAAGCTGAGAGTATTCTACTTATTTGGCTGAAATTGAACTAGAACGAGCACTGGAAGATGAGAATTATTTGAATATAGTGTCTCGAACTGGAACCACTGGGCACCTATTCCAATTTTCTAGGCGCGCCAACTAGCTCTAGCTGATCGAAATTTTCCACCGTGTTGTGTTGAGAGTGACAGGTACTACACCGGAGACATCGGAGGGAAGCCTCTCCCCTTAATTTATTGAGGAGACAAGATCTCTTTCCAACGATGGGTTTTCTTCCTTATGTGGCTGTCGCGGCTATTGTCTACATTTTTGCCAATGGCTTGTATAATCTCTGTTTTCACCCACTCCGGAAGGTACCAGGTCCATTTTTTGCCAGGCTTACCAGCTGGTGGATCTTCACTCTGGAGATGAGAAGAGAACCGGCGATGGAAATTTTTCGCTTACATCAAATCTATGGTATAACACAACTAAAATATTCATCGCTATTACTGACAGATACTAGGGCCAATTTTGAGAATTTCGCCAAACGAAGTTTCTTTCAATGATTTGGATGCGTCCACTGTGATTTATGGGCAAACATCCAGATTTGAAAAGACAGAATTTTTCTACCGTGCTTTTGAAGATCAAGCACCTAATCTCTTCACAATCAGGGACCACGGACAGCATTCACAGGATAAGAGATTAATATCCCATGCTTTCTCAAGAGCAAATATCATTCAACATGAATCAGCAATATATGATAAAGTGGTATATCTAATTAATCGTATTGCACAACGAGCCAAGAATGGCCTTACAATTCCGCTCTATCCCGCCTTTCGTTGTACAACATTGGATCTAATATCTGAATTTGCTTTTGGGAAATCTATGAACGCATTAGAACTGAAAGATTTCCATTCAACAGTCTTTGAGGGAATCGACAAAGCCACTCACTCTGTCCCTTTCGTAAGTGTCTGCTCTAACTAAGAAGCTCAAAACAGGAATCTGATATATCTAGTTTCAACATTTCCCTGCACTCCGAGCCTTGCTTCGGTGGGCTACTTATTACAATATCACTGCTCTTCCTAATGGATTTCTTGAGATGGGCCAGGTGAGTATATCGTTCTTTATAAGGAGAACCTGGACTGACAATAGGAAACATAGATTGCTGAATCAGCATTTTTGACAATGTATAGATCTACTTCTGACGAGACATGGACTATGTTCAAAAATATGATTTCTGCGGCAGAAAAGAAATCTCTACAACTTACAAAAGAACACCTAGTTTCCGAAGCTATTGTCATGCTTGTCGCTGGCACAGACACTACGGCAGCATCATTGGCTGTTAGTCTCCATTATCTTTTTCAACAACCAGAAACGTATCGAAAGCTTCAAGAAGAAATCCAATCTGTTATGCCTGAGTTGAATTCTAAGCCTAAGATACAAACTCTTGATACATTACCATTCCTTGATGCATGTATTAAGGAAGGCTTACGAATCTCCTGTCCTAGTCGTACACGTCTTCCACGAACAGTTCCCCAGGAAGGCTGGAAATTTAAAGACTATTATTTTCCACCTGGAGTATGGTCCACTAGTTTCTCTTTTGTAATCCACTGAAAAAGTAACTGATCAATCTTCAGACAACCGTAAGCATCTCGCCCCTCTATTTTCTTTATAATGAGAACATCTTTCCTTCCTCGACAACATACAATCCTAGTCGATGGCTAGTGGATGATATTCGGAAAAGTGAAATGATGTCTTATTTTCATCCTTTCTCACGAGGAACTCGACAATGTATTGGACAAAAGTAAGTATGATTTCAAGTATTTCTATTAGATCCCAATTTCCACAAGAACTGAAAGGCTTAACTATACGTTCTACATAGTTTATCCCTCATAGAACAAAAAATTGTTTTGTCAATGTTTGTGAGGCGATTTGATCCTCAAGACATATTAAAGAAAGATATCAAGATAGAAGAGGCAATCACGGCTATAATAGAAGATCCTCTAGAAGTTCGAGTTGTTCTTAGATCTGATTAAGTACTTTATGCACTGAATTAGTCATTCAATGCATCCAGTTCGAAGAGCTGAGATTCTTTGAAGGCAAAATTCAAACATATACCTAGGCATGGAATCAAATCATCCACAACTCCATCACATATTTAGCCAGCTCCTTCATTAGTTGTATTGCAAATGGAAACGGAGTGAGTTATGCGTAAGTTTGAAGCTGGTCAAGAAGTCATTAGAGTATTTAGTTCAAGTTTCGTAAATCGGGCTATCTTGCGTTGCAAAATAACAATCTCAACCTTGACTTTGCCATGTATATATGCTTGTCATAACAGTTAGCTACATACCGCATTATCGCAATTTTTTGACGAATATTGTAATCTACTGAAAAGCTCAACACATTCAGGAGTGTAACCAAGCAATATTGCAATAGAAGCATTAAATTCTGGTCTGTAAGGAGAAAAATTGATATCAATTAACTAGATATAACATGACTCTGCGAGAACACGATAAAAGGCTGCGGGGGCATCAATGAGAGGTTGATGACGGTTGGGATCTTGTTTTGCATTGAAAGAACATAGTGGAACAATATTATTGAAAGCGCAAGGGGGATAACTGCTTTCTTGGCTTTGTTTGAATGCGCAGTACTACATAACCAGCAGATGGTGAATTAGATGGTGATTAAAGCTACCTCATCGTGCCCATCTTTCTGTAAAGAGGGCCTGAGTGAAACGGCCAAGCATTCTCCACATTTGAAGGTCTTTACGGGTACTGTACCACGCAACGCACGCGTACTGGCGCAATCCCTGCGTGGTTAAGCGCACAAGCAGTGTGTAAGTTACATAACTACGAGTACGGTCAGGTGACTATAGCATATGCTCACACAGTACGATCGGAGTATCTGTAAGGGTACGCCGCGCCGACATCTAGATTTTTGATAGGGTCGATTCGCTTGTGGTCGACCTAGGCCCCCCAGATTCGGCAGCCCATTGCACTGGGACTTGCATTTATCTGTATAATATTATGTAAATTATATTTTATGCGATATTTATACAATGCTTGTACATTTTATACATTAAATATTTATTTTAATATTATTCTAATATATTTTAAGTATATTATAACGGTTTTTAATTTAATTTGTTAACTTTTATTTGACTATTAGTATTAATATAATTTATATTGGCTTATAATATATATTGGAATTATTTAATTTTTTGCGATTATTTTATAATTTGTTTATTATTCTTTTTGGATTTTTTTGGGGTTTCTTTTGAGATTTTTATTGTGATTTTGAATTTGATTGGTTAAAATGAATTATTAATTATAGACCATACCTATAATACTTAGCGTCGAGTCAACTCAAGTTGACTCGAGTTGGGTTGAATTGAGAATTGAGTTTGGGTTGTGTACGTAATCTGTTGAGTTGAGTTGAGTTGACCCTGTAACTCAACTCAACTCAGCTCATTCTACACACTGATGATTTCCAAACTTGTGGTTCCGTGATTTCGGTTAGCTGATTTAATATTCCAACATTGATTTGTAGGCTATAAGTCCTGCCCTTGGCGGATTCCTAGGATAGCTAGTCGTTGCTCCCAACCCCCATACATATCTTCTAGGCGTAAAGTTGTTGCCTGAGATCTATCTGCTTATCTAGACTCACGGGCTTTTTAATTTGCGGTAAAATAGATTTGCGGGGTTCTTACGGGCATGTTGAAGCCACAGTCTTGGCGGAATGAGGCAATAGTCTGTGCCGAATAGGACCTGTTATCTTGATGGTCTAAAATAAGCCATCATGTACATTTGTTCATGGAAGCTAGATCATATCTACTAGATATAGGCTACCGGATAAACAGAGAAATGTTAAATGAGACCAACCTGGCGATTTGAGAACGTTCTCAATCGCCCAGATCCTAGTTCCACGATTATCCAACACGGTCAACTACATTTCATAATTCACATAGTCCACGATGATCACTATTGTCATATTCATTCTATGCGCCATCTATGGCGTATTTTCGAGTCCTCTAAACCTTGAGGTTTTCGAGAGGCAATCTCCTCCGATTGAATCTGGTGGCCTCATATTCGAGACAAGCAATACCCCAGGTGTTAACTGCATAAATGGCCCTGGGGGTGAATTTAGTGTTACGTGGGAGAATCCAAGTTCATTGTTCATTTGTGGGAAAGGATGGAACCCAGGCAGTGCTCGGTACGCTTGCCGAGGAAAAAAATATTTCAAATCAACAATAGAATGCTTACATTACCCATTAGAAGCATCACCTACTCCGGAACAATTAATGCTACAGGAAATGCTTATGTTGGGGTCTACGGCTGGACCATTAATCCTCTTGTCGAATACTATATTATCGAACTGTTTGATGGTTATAATCCAGGATCTGGGATGGTGGAAATAGGCACAGTTACCAGTGATGGGAGCACTTACAATGTTTACAGGACCCAGGAAATTAATCAACCGTCTATCGAGGGTACAGCTACTTTCAATGAGTACTGGTCGATACGCCAGAGTCGGCGAACTGGCGGAACAGTAACTACCTCTAACCACTTCAATGCATGGGCGGCGCTTGGTCTTTCCCTCGGCACATTTAATTATCAGATCTTTGAAGTAGAGGGCGATGTAGGTTCTGGATCAGCTGCCTTCACCGTGTCATAAGATGTTTCAATGATAACACTATAACTGGGTATGCTTTGGACAAATCAGGTTGACAGACTTTTGTTGAGAAGTAAAAGAGGTCATTTAGTTGTATCGAGACTATTTACTTCGGGGGAAATAGACTATTTTGGCGGAATGGAAATTGAATTTTTATTTAGGAGTAGCTAGATCCATGTGAATATCTCCGGAGGTGTCCGCTCCTCGAATAATCAAAATACGCTCGGCAGCCTGGTGCTTAGATTGCCAGTTGGCAGCACTGTCTTCCACGCCTCATACATGTGGCATTAGCTTGACGAGTGAAGGTGGCACGGGATACACTGGAAGGACACCAGGCTTATTATAAGGTACAATATGTGGACAGAAGTCTAAGCGAAAGGGGGTTTTCACACCAAAACTTACACATTTTACCTCTGATTATCTCTTTACCGACAACCTAAATTTTTCTTGGAATATACCTCGATTAATAGAACTTTACAAGGACTATTGCATATCGAAAGCTTGAAAGTATTGAGGTGCTCTACATGTAGTAATGATTATTTAAAATATACAAAATTCGATTCCCATACAAATTTCGCTAAATTTGTATTTTGTAGATGTTATATCCTTAGATAAGAATTTGCAACACCTTGGTTTATTTGAATTCAATATATATAAAATAAATCGTAAAATACTATTAATTGAGGTATATTTCAGAAAATTTTTAGGTTATAGGTAAAGAGATAATTAGAGGTAAAATGGGTGAGTTTAGGTGTGAAAACCCCCTTTCGCTTAGACTTCTGTCCACCCACTGTATACCCACCACCCTCCCGCTCCTGCTCGCCAGTGCCTGGCAACCCCCACATCGTCTTGACACGGCGAGTAGCCCCTGTGGGCCTGTGTGGGACAATGAGCTGCTTCCCTCGTAGCATTTCGTGAAAGCTGTTGCCAGAATAGAATGGGTGCTAAAACACAAGGACAACGCACGATACAATTAATCAAAAATATTGAAATTATCTACGAATGCATTGGAATACATAGGTGCCGATCGAACATGAATGTAGTCACATCCGCTGCGAGGAAGGTAGACTAGCTAAGAAGCGTCCAGAGATCATACAACTAGTTCCATAGTGACCCGTTTACAAATTGGAAAAACTCCGCGTCGAGCATTGGCTAGTGAATAAGCTCCATCTACTCAGACGGACTTCTCCTGATCCGAGTCTCCCTTTACTTGGACAGGTTGATCACGGTCGTAATCAAGCGGCTTTCCCGTGGGGTCATGCGCGGCGTCCCAAGCCGCAACCTCATCGTTTGGAACTTTAACAAGGCGATGTGTATTCGTTCCCTCTCCGTCCAGATAAATGATTTCTAATCGTACGGCATACTTTCCAAAATATGGAAGAACGTACATCCACACGATGTAGTACACAACGCAGAGGACAAGACTAAGCAATAATTAGTGGAGCTCAGCAAACACTTATTGGGAGAGGGGAAGACTTGCATTCCAATTCCGGTAGCGACATAAGATGCGTACCAAAAGCTGAATTCGCCCCCGTCAGCACCACCGGGGGGAGGGTACCAGGGCATAACCAGGCAGTATATATTGACTAGAATGGTAAAAATAATGGCAATGTGCCAGGCACGGAAATCCCCGCGCGGTAATCCGGCCTTCTTTCGTTGATAACGAACGAAGTACAGACCGACAGCCAGGGCAAGACTAAACGCTTGTGCAGGATAAATAGAAAGGTTAACCACGAAATTGAACGCATCACCAGCTGGAGGAGCGAGGATCATGATCATAGTCAAGCCCCATTTGAGGGTATATGGGCCAATTGGAGTCCCGAAAGGACGCGTTGAAGCCCAGAATTTGGGGAATGGAAGAACTCCTTGCCTACATTGCTGTTAGCTTGTTTCCGTTTGCGATATTGGTTTCGATGACATACCGGCCACATTCTCGTATTACGCGAGACTGGCCGATTAAAACGGCGATAATGTTCCCAAAAGCAGATGCGGCAATTAGGATGTTGAGTCCTTTTATATTGGATCCGAACACAGCTTCGAAGAAAAGAGCGGCAACCGTCTGCTTCCCTGCAGCAAGCTGGGCCCTCGGTACCGCCGCAAAGTACGCCACATTAGCCAGAATATACAGTATGGCAACGATAAGTAACGCTATGAATGAGTTTATCTTCAGCGTTTTGACGGGCTTTTTGACTTCGTTGACAACGTTGAAAGCATTCGTAAAGCCAGCGTAAGAGAAAATGATGTCGTACATCGCATTTGTTGCTCCATATCCACCGCCGGATCCGCTTCCCGCAAAAGCGTCCCTGAAGTTAGCTTTGGGGTCCTTAACGCGAGTATGCCCACCAAGGACAACAAGGCCGGTGATGGAAATGAAAATCAGCGTAGTCAGTTTGACAGCACCGACGGCGTTGGAGAGCCATATGCTTCCACGCGTGTGAAATACCACTAGGAGGTAGGCTACCGAATAACCAGCAATGGCGACCCCCTTGAGCTCCCATGGGGTTGGGGTGTGCCCGTTAACCTTAAACAGATATTGCGAAAGGACAATGGAATTACTGGCGCTGAAAGATAGGGCAACTGTCTGGACAGCGAAGGTCAGCGGGAAGAAGTATCTCGGACGTGGATATGCTTGTTCCAAATAAACAACTTCCGATCCAGATCGATTGGGGAAGTATGCCGCAAATTCCAGGTATATAACAAGTGAGGCCAGTGAGATGAAGAATCCAAGCGTCCAGAAGATGAGAGCAAGGCCAGGGGAGCCAGTTCCAGCCAGAATTGTAGAAGGAGTGCTGTACACTCCCGTCCCTACCATCTGGCTGAAGTTGAGAAATAATACCGCAACTGACCCAACGGTATAGCCGAGTGTGGAATGTACCTCGACTGGTGCTCCAGATGCCTCCTCTTTGAGTAGAGTTAGTAAGCGCCGCACATTGGATGAGACACACTCACGGTAGGTTAGACCCGCATCGTTACCAGATTCCTCAAGAGCAAATTTCAAGCTGCCCTCAGATACAAAATCCGGATGGAGATCACTTCCGGTACTGGTCACAGATGTTTCGGGCCCCTTGCGGCGACCGAACCTCCAGTCCACCATGATGAATCAAAGCAGTAGACTCTGATCAGAGTCGGAGAGGTTTGTTCTGTGTGGGATGGATGCAAATGACAGGCGCCAGCAACGCGATAAATAGTCAAAAATCACTTGAAATATGGGCATTGTGTTTGGTTTTAGTAGGGATCTTCCGCCGTGAGGAGGTGTGAAACGTGAGAGTTACCGTCAATCACATCATATTTCACCATCGCGACAGCGATCTTGTATGGTACTGTTGCAACGCAGTCTCTAGCTTATCCCATACCGCGCTCCACCTCTAGCGGAAATAAGACTCTTACGGGTAAGTAGACCGGCATCTGTGTAACCAGCTCCATGGTATTCAACAGTTCAGACTATACACTGCGCCAGGGTATGGTCTCTTATCCGCAGTAATATTGAGGCATAACAATACAAAAAGATCAGCGGTCGGCAGTCGCCGAAAATACACTAATAGAAGACGTACAAATAATAAAATTGGTCCAACACCACAGGTGTTGCGTGTACAGATACCATCCAGCAAGCACGACACCCCAGGAATTGATCGCGCGATTAATTTTTGGTGTGCTTGCGGTGCCATCAATTGGTAGTGACCCATGTCACGGAATTCCTGCGCAGGGAGTATCGTATCCTTGACCTGCTCCCCTGAGAGGCTGGCCATACATATTTCTTAAGAGAGAGCTGAGGATTCATTGCCCGCTATGAGAAGGGGTCGCAGCTGTACCGAGGCTTCGGGACACGACCTTGCCAAGCGTCCTATTTAAGAAGGAGCTCTCCCATCGAGTGGAGGATGAGACAGTGCGCATCAGGTAAGTGATCTGTCACCATGACTGGGAAACCAATCATGGAATGAGAGATCCGATGAGACGTCTTCAATATCTCCAAGTTCCGCTGCTGTCAAATATGATCTTCGGGGAGGCTGCCTTCTTATTAAGCTTTCCTTTAGCTTCGGGGTCCGCGTCGCTCAGCCAGCCCCTACGCCCCCAATCAACTAATTTAGTTACCGGCGCACTGGGCGCTACAGTTCCAGGATGCGCAATCGCACCATCTAATTCCTGAGAGCAAGAACAAGTTACGGTAAGCCCGCTGATCAAAATGTGTAGATAGTTAAGAGCAGCGACCAGACATCAGTTATTACGGCGCAAAACAGACGGCAAGAGAGGGACACGGGCTACAGAGTAGTGGATACTTTCAATCCATCTCTCAGCCATATATAATTGATATCCCTCAGGTCCGCGGAGGAGAGGGTTCCTGCGGCTTAGGATTGCTAATCGCAAGCTCCGAAATGTGATCTATCGAGTCAGTTGCCCAAAGCCATAATTCAGCCACCGGGGCTCGCCATTCCTGCACAAGATTCAATCATTCTCAATAGGCAGTTACGTAATCAACACCATCAACACCAACGGTTCCTGAAAATCTGGAGAACAGATAAATGTCTACTCCATGGATAAGTTTTCTGTTTTTCTGTCGCCCAAGGTTAATCATTTTGTTCGAGTGACGTTGCTATCGACAAGAATTTCCTTTTCGCTGCTCGTGCTGTGCTCCTGCTGACGTCAGTACCAACAAATCTCTAATTGCCATTCTTGGACATGATCAAAACGTGACTACCGTAATAAAAACAGTGACATAGTTATGATACCAACTTGAATTTATCTATGTACGTCGCTATCTGTGTTTATAAAGGTAGTTGGTTAGACAGTAATCCACCTGGCCATCCACTCAGTAGTGATCTGCTTGGCCTCATCTACCAGTCCCATCTCAAGGAGAAGCTGCGTCGTCCCACGCACAGCACTCTCCAGAGCGCTGAAGATCCAAGCATGAGTGTAGCTGGTATGCTCTCCAACAAAGACGGTGTTCTTCTCCGTCTGGAAGAAGGAAGGGATATACAATTCCTGCTGGCCAGCATCTGGTGCAGCCCATGCAGCGCCTTGGTCTGGCATATTAGCCCAGCAAATGCGATCATAAATTCCCGTGTACTGTTCCTCGGCAATCTTTCCGTGCACGTCAATCATAGCACGCTGGACGAAAGCTACGTGATCGCTTTCGGTAAATGCAGCCACAGCCTGTGCACCTGTGCCCTCCTCATATGATGCCAGAATGACGCCTGGACCGGTGCCGTTGATGTTGTAAGATGGATAGCAAATGCTTCCAATACCAGTGATATTAACAGAACCGCAACCACCGATGATGGGGTGTTCAAGGTGCTCCCAGAAACGGGTTTTATACAGCAGCGCAACCTTGCAAGCAGACTCGTATTCGTATGTTTGAATCGCATCGCTTAGTACTGTGGAATACTGTGGCATCTGCCAAAGCCTCACTCTAGTAAACGGAACTGCAGTGATTACGTAGTCGAACTCCATGGTCTTGCTCTCGGCCCAANNGAGTCGTTGCGAGTTCGATAGTAGACTGTCAACTTTTCCTTTTTCTCGTCCCAGTCCATTCTGTTTACTACGCTATTGAAGTGTGTTCGGCTCTCAACTATTGGTGTAATTGCTCTAGGCAAACTGCTTAATCCCTTATCGATGGTCTTCCACTGTGTTGCAGAGAAATACACGTTATCATATAACCAAGTGTCATATGAATCGGTCAAGGAATCGATTTCATCCGTGACAGCATCACTGGCTCCAAGATGGTACCTTAAATAGTTTGATTCAGACCAGCTAAGGTAACCGGCATCAACAGCTTTTCTGTGTGCTTTAAACATGTTGGTTGCCATTTCAGTAAGGTTGGTTTTATTGAGGGTCGTCCATTCCTTGACCTCAGCAGCAAATGGCACCGCTGCTGAGCTCAGCGGCTTTGGAGTTGATGCAAGACTTGGATTGGCCTTCACTTCTGCATTTCCAGGCACAGTACCATCAGGTCTACGTTTGTCTGTGTTGGCAGGATCATTGGCGGCGCTTTGAATCCAGGGTATAAAGCTCACTTCCAATTCAGGTTTGTGGTGATTCAGTTGATTCACATAGTCTGCCAACTGGAACACCATTTTATGGTCTTGGATCTCAATAACCTCATCTGTACCAGCGTAAGTAATGTTGACAGGGAATCGCATAGGTCCCATTTCTTGATATTGGTATTGGTCGGGCTGGGTGTTGTTGAGGTAGCTCGTATGGACGCGTCCGCCTACGCGGTTGGTTGACTCAATTATCTTCCAGTTTTTGATTCCCACAGAGTCAAGGAGAAGCTAATTAACAAATGATTAGCGTTTTCCGCACCTCAAAATCTGGCCGGCTTTATTCCTACCGAGGTCATTAAGCCCGACATTCCACCTCCTAGGATTCCAAATTGTTTCTCTTTCACACTTGCAACAAAGTGCTTATTGGGTTCTTTAGCCTTTAAGTATGCTACCCCGTCAAACCATGGACCCTCTGTATCGGCAATGTCTCCCAGATCAATTGAAGGATCTGCTGCACGCTTGGCCTTCTTACTAACCACACTGATGGGTCCGGAAGAGCCAATCCAATCCTCCCCTGAATAAGCATGGAGACAACCATCAACAACACTATCCGGAACAATCCATACAAATCGTGTAGGTCGCTGTTCGTCCCAGTCGATGTGTCGAGCAGCCAGCCCATGCTTGCCAATATAGGTGGAGCCAACTTCGTGGTAAGCAAGCTTCGGATGGGATGCTGATCTATCGCACGCGCCATAGTGAAGAGCAAAGTGGCCATCCACTGGGGCATGGTATGCAACGTGGATGTTACTCAACCCATCTGCCTCAATTGCTCCTGAGACGGTTATTGAAACCTTTGCTTGTGGAATTGCAGTTGCCTGGACCGACGTAGCTAGAGCTGCAGCACCTAGGAAGGCCGCTGCTAGTGAACCGACCATTATGGATAGAAGTAGGAAAAGTATGCGGATTCAAAAGACTGGATAAGCTGCTCAATAAGCAAGACATGGGAACCTTTGGCCTCGTACTTATAATTTTCTCCAATGTCGGTCATTCTCAGGTACCGGCATTCTCCACCATCTGAGATCTTGATGATGTGTGTCATACCTTTGTCTTAGTCCTATTCTGATAGCAAGAAACAATTTCCATGAATTATCTCTTGCCGTCTTATCTGCGTGCATTTCGAGAGACCAGGGATTCATGCTGGGGCAACTTACATTATTTAGCATAAAAGATAAGAGGGCACGAGGCTGAGTAATTTAAGCTACAGCTTCCTCCCGAATTGTCCTTTAAAAGTGGGAAGAATATTAATCGTCATCGGGTCAACATGCTTGTTGCTTATCTTGCTGCGCTCATTTATACTCGATGTAGCTAGAAAGGATCACAGCTTAATGCTTGGCAGTCTACGGTGCTCATTTCGAAACTCTCTACCTGATATCTAGATATTTTAGCATCCAGAATGCCGACGCCCTTGCACTGATGGGTTGAGTGTTTTTTTACCGGGAGCTCCGTACCTGGCCGAGATACATCGATCTGCTGGCTTGGCAATACCCAAATAGCCATGCCCGCCGCCAATCACAGCAGAGCGATGTTTGTGCTGGCCGCCGACGCCCTTCAAACCAACGATCGGCAGTTTTATCGCTCTTACACCTGCCGATTTGAGATTAATTGGCGCTTGGCATTTAAGATACAACTTTGACATGAAGATAAGATTGCATTGACAAACCTTATGAGCGCCGAATAAGTGCGGGGTGCTCGGTTCGTAGTATCCGACGCATTTTCCGAGTAATTCGGCATCCCTTCAAGGTCAAGAGGTAATGCAAAATGGCACCTTGACCATGCCAACCAACTTCGAGTCGGCAATCACGTTGATCAAAGGTAGGGTAAGGCAGTGCATCCTAAGGGGCTCTCCCGAGGTAACTGGCGGACCGTAGAGTACCAAAGAAAAGAGAATTATTTTTCAACCCCATTTCAGAACCCAGATTGCCGCTCATGATACAAGGACAACAACACTATGACAAAATCGCTACCTTATGTTTGAAAGCACCTTGCTTTATACGGAAACTTCAAGCGACTCAGGGCATGGAACGTGACGGAAGTTGAAATGCAGCCCGAGGCAGACCTTCCTTGTTATATCCGGTGAAATAACGGAGATCCAATAACTGGTAGCGAGTATACTCACCACAGAGCAACTCCAAAAGAGACAGCTTTGGATATGACAGCAGCTGTACGCAGCCGGAGCATCAGGCACGTCGGAGCAAAGTTATAAAGGTACCAATATAAGCATCTAGACAATATCGTTTTGTCTTAATCGCGCCCTAGTTTACCTAGTCAGCCTGAGCTAGGTGGAGTATCCTTTTACTGTTATATATTGAAGACGCTTGAATTTAGCAAAGGGAATCTTTTCAGTACCGCGAACATGCCTCAATCTTTTCTTATTCCTTTTCCATACTAATCGCCGTAACTATAGCTTTGGCGCTATTTCAGCGGCACTGACATTGACTATGGGGTTTCTCGTTTCAGCTTTTGCATTCTTATTCAAAAATTGACCAAAAGTCGCTTTTGTATGCGGCTCAGCGTTCTCTCCCCTTACTGCAGCTAATCCAGCAATGCGTCCAAAAACAAACCCTCCACCAAGGTGTGTGCCGCCCATCTCTGCGGTTGGAGTCATTCCACCTGCACAGTCACCTACAGCGAACAATCCGGGAATGGTTTTACCGAAAACATTGACAACTTGCATTTTCGTCGTCGTCACGAAACCTCCACACGAGAGGCTGATGCCCAGAATCATTGGCTTAGCCCAAAATGGCCCTTCATCCATGAGGCGGCGATCTGCAGCATATTGGACACGTCCAGTGGAATGTTCCTTCACACGGCCGGAAGCCAGGAATTCGTTCCATTCTTTTACTTCCCTTTTAAGTGCTTCGGCAGGAACTTGAATCTTCGCAGCGAGCTCTTCCAAAGTTTCCCCTGACACCGTTTCACCTGGCATCTGATCAATATAGTGTCTTTCTTTGTTTTGAGTAGCGTTGTCCCAAATATAATAACCTTTTCGCCCCTTCTGCTGCTTCAACGCTGTTACACGGTGAGCATATGGGCCCGTCTCATCATGGAAACGATTTCCGTCCACGTTAACAGCAATGGCTGATTCTGCCGTGTGAGAGGGTATGACGACAAGTTCTGGAATCATGGCCGTGTTAATTAAATCTCCTCCGATCGCTTGTCCAAGGAGGTGCCCATCTCCTCTGCAGGTTGGTAAGCCAGCATAAGCATCCATGAACTCGATATCGGGCTGATAGTGTCTTCGGAGCCCGGGGTTTGCGCCATAGCCTCCAGTTGCGAGTATCACTCCTTTTCGTGCTCGTACAATGAAGCTTGGTGCACAATCTCGCGGCTGTACCAAGGCGCCTTTAACTACACCATGTTCGAAAAGGAGGCGCTCAGCTACGCAGGAGACATAGGTTCTGACATGTGGACCTGCAAATTCATTTTCGAATGCGGCGGGAAACATCTCGGTGTTCTCGACAGCAGCCATCCGTTCGACAGTGCAAGTTAGCGGTCGTTTAATCAGCCGCGTGAATTTTACACCCCTTGCGGTAAGAATATCATACATTTCTCCGCTCCGCTCGGCATAAAGTCGTGTGAGTGTCTCGTCCCAGATGACGCCATAACGTTCGCTGCAATCATCAACCAACTTCTTGCAGTCGCTCATGAAGATATCTACCGAATCTTGGAGGCCTTGGGCCCATTGTTGAGACGAGTTCATGAAGGCAACCCAGCCTGTGGACAAGACCCCATTCCCACCAATCTGGTCATGTGCTTCAATTGCTACGACTTTGGCTCCTGCTTCGACGGCCGAGCCGACAGCGGAGAGACCCCCTGGACCAGTACCAATAACGAGCACATCTGTTTCTTCGTCCTTTCCATCAGACTTAACATACATTATGCCCTTAATAATTTAGATGTAATTTTGTCAAAGTTTGGTATTGTATAGATAATACGGTGGTGAAAGGGTGAGGTCCATAATAGTTCATTCAGCACTATATATCTATCAACGGTTAATTAGCGTTGCTTGGACAAAATAGCTATGCCAGGGGTAGGAATGTCATGTTACCAGCATGTCTTATTACCGGCAGCGGGATGAACGAGTTGCAGTGCGGGGAAAACCAGTCAATCTCTGAGCTATCTCGATTGTGAAGAGCAGCAGCATATACCAACCGGCTGTGCCATCGGCATCGGCTCAACTCTGGGAACTTATCGGTTGCTCCCGCATCGGATTACTTTTACACATTTTCCCAATTGTTGACCTCCGAACCTAAATTTAGACTAATATAACATTCTTATAGTGAGTTTATTTACTCAGGTATCTATTCCTGATGCTGGTATTGGCCACAGGTTAGATCCATCATCTCTGTTATCTGCCTGCGATATTGTGAGACTCTATAATCATCTTATGATAAAGAAAGGAAACCCGCACTGGTAGAGGCTCAAGAGTACTATAAACGTTCCAACAACTACAGTGACTCCTGAAACAACAATGTCGCCTCTCGCAACAGCTACAATGGGCCAGCAGAGCTTGAATTCTGAGCAGAACTATAGCAATGGATCCGCGGTCTCTACAAGTGATTCCAATTGTGTTCAGCCAACGCTCCTAAGTGCGAGACGACTCCTAGGGGAACACGAGGCCGGGTCGTTGGCAGGAGCTTTTCTTGTGAATAACTTCCACAAACTGGAACAATTGAATCCAGCCCTAGGGCGCCATTTCGTCGAGAACTTATTCGGAAGTAACATGAACCACACTATTGAGCACCGCGAATGGGCCATAGTGGTAGTTGCCGTTCTGATCGCGATAGGCGATACTACGGATCAGCTCCAAGTATATGTTGGGGCAGCCCTCAAGCATGGAGCTACGGAAGCGGAGCTTATAGACATTATTAACCTTGTTTCCAATTTCACTGGCGCGCCACGAGCTGTGAACGGTATTCGCCGCATCGCTGATACATTAACTGCGACACGAAAACACGATGCTCCCCAGCCCGAAGAAAGAATCGTCCGCCTGCACGACCACGACACTCTTGTCAGAGACAGCCACGGCAATGGGCCACCGATTGTATTGATACACTGTCTGTCTTTGGATAGTCATCAATGGAGCGACGTCTTTCCTCAGCTGTCAAAAGTTGCAAGAGTTATTACCTATGACCTAAGAGGCCACGGCCAGGCGAGAGCTGCTCCTCTGACCCGGTCACTGAATCATCTCGCCGAAGATCTTAGAGAGCTCCTCGATATACTTGGCATTGAAAAAGCAGATATTTATGGTGCATCGTATGGGGGGGCGGTTGCACAATATTTTACCCTCGCATACCCTGGGAGGGTTCGCTCATTGGCGGTGATAGCGACTGCAGCTCAGGGAAACGAAGTATTATATAGTCGGGCGACCAGGGCTGAAGCAAACGGCGTTCAATCTCTCCTGTCAGAATCAATTATCCGGTGGTTCCTTCCAGAGACTATAGCTGAGGACCCTTGGTTTGTGAGGTATGCCAGGCAATGCGTCCGAAGAGCAAGAGTTGAGGATTGGGCATCATCTTGGAAGGCAATGGCGGCGTTAGATTGCATTGATAGGTTGGGCGAGATTAAAGTCCCCACCTTGATACTTTGTGGGAAACAGGACCTATCTACTCCTCCAAGTGTCATGAAACCTCAATTTGAGGGACTACCGTATGGGGAGTATGTGGAATTGGACCCCGGGACGCATATGATGGTCATGGAGCAAGCCGAAGCGGCCACAGCCGAATTAACAGCATTTAGACAAAGAGTAGACGTAAAGCAAGATTAGCTCTAATCCAGTCGCAAGGATTCAGGAATGATGTAATATAAAGCACAATATTATCCATAGTTCTTCTCACCAGCATTGTGTTTCACTCTCGATTCGCGCTATACCAGCCAAGTATGCTATTATGGTGGATTCTTTAGGCACGCCATTGCCAAAAGACTGGAGACTTTTGTGTCTGTACCCAATAAATATTATTGCACTAACGTTTAGAAAAAAAAAAAAAANTATTGCTAGGCTTTTTGACAGCTCCGAGGTAGAAAGTTCCATTAGTTTTGAGATGTGGCTACGTCATTCGTTTGGTCCTTAAGGAAAGTGAAGCATCTCAGCAAGCTCGGCATTGCCGACAGCTTAATATATAGAATTTGAGGTTTTTGTATGGATACTTTTTCAAGCATTAGACCGTGAAACCAGAAGGAGGGATTAAGAAGGCCCAAGGGGTTGGTATCGGACACCGTGAGGCAGGCGTTGGTCTATAGATAAGTATAGAGACTTCATGTAAATGTTAAAACAATCTAAAGTTGCATTAAATATACCTAAGAAGTATATTACACTGACATGGAAATGTGCGGATCACCGATACCTTAGTCATTGACAGGAATCATATATAGAGAGCTTGGCATAGCCGCAAGATATATTCTATGGATGCTCAGTAAAGAGATACTGGTTGTTAAATTCTTCCAGACTCAGCAACTCATTAACACCTTGCTGAGCATCATCACCATTCCCAAGCAACTGGTTGGAATCCATGAAATGACCGAGATCAAATGATCCCCATATTATTCCATCATACGTGGGACATGTTTGAAAGCCCTGCGCCGTCTCAACGGAATGTAGCTGCGTGGAAGGGGAAGAGGATTCAGGAGTCATTGGAACTTGGTTCCCATTTGCACTAACATCCTGCCCAGCCGGCTGCTCAGCGATAGACGATGTAATCTGTTGCGTCTGTTGCTCGCCCAACTTTATCTCTGCACGCTCAAAGACCCTATACATTGAATCGGCTCCATGATAGGTACCACGCAATTCAGACAAAACCATCATACACAGGTGAAATTTATGTTTAGCAAAGTTACGAGAAAGCGGGCTCTCGGAGGTGGTTTCTAGGAGGTGTATTTCCATTGCCGGAATCATCGCTGTAACACTTGTGAATGTAAGCATAGAAGACTAAGTACAGACATCGGTTTTCATCAACGTACGTCATTGGTTTGAGATATCTAATCATATCTATGTCTATGAGTCTTTCAAGTATAAAATTGATATTTGTTGCTGCTGTTCTCGCTTTTTGGTGACTTTGCTTTGCCCAGGCAAGCTCTTCTCCCGTTAGGTCCTCGCTTCTCGTGTGCTGTACATATGGTCGATGTAACGTAATCACAGCGGCTCTGTAATATATTAGCTATGCTCTAATAAAAAGGATAGAAAAAACATTCTCGTAAAATAATCTCAACTGGTAGACGTATAATTTTGTATTTGGTTCTTCTAGAAGGTCCAGTTCAATCCCAAGGGCACACCGCAAGACCTCAGTCTCGCATCTTTTCATATCTTCTATATTTGGTTTCGACCCTTTTAGACGGTAAAAAGCGTGGATAAGAGACCCCAATGCTTTACTTATGTCGAGCAGGTTAATCCAGAGGTCCACCAGATTATCTTGGTTCTTTGGGAGATACCGTTCTACAATCTCAGGAGGAATTGAGTTCCACTCTTTCTTTAGAGCTCCAGCACTTGGTTCGGGAGTATCGCAGTCGTCTAAATTGATTCTCATAGGCCTCCCCATTGCCAAGGATAGCCATCGATCACGAACGACGCAGCTCCACCATATTCGCTGAAACAACGCCAATTTATCCTTCAGAATACAATTCTCTTTGCTGTCAAATCTTGAGAGGCGATGTAATCCATTCGCTTGACAGAGGCTAATGGCAATTCCTATCCAATGCCACGCACCGGCCCGGTCTTCATTCTCGGCATACCAAAATGCCATGAGTATTACGGATTGCATTAAAGATACTTTATCTTCCTCATAATCGTTGTCATATAAACACTATAAGAGGATAAGACGCAGTCTGATCAGGAATGAAAATTTATGCCTACCTTTGCACGATGATACATTGCCTTTTTCATCGTTTTCCTTGATGGATAACCTGCTTTTTTGAGCATCTCAGGCTCCATAAACTGTATGAATATTAGTAAAAATAATACAAGACTGCTTCTCTGCAACTCACATTTGTCGCTGCGCAGAACATACTCCACATTAACAGTAAGTTTATGTGTTGATGTCCATGATAAACATAGTTTTCAAGAAAATGCCTCGCATTGATGATAGGTAGGAAAGGATGAATGTGCTGAAAATAACATTGGAAAAGGTCCTCGCATACCTCCTCCGCCGGTACTGAAAAGCAACCCTTCGACCGCAAGTAGGCAAGGTCTTCAGGCGCTTGCTTTCTGGTTGTGACGCGTGGAACAAGAAAATGTGACTTGTGTTGCGGCCCATTGCAAAGATCAAACACAAAAGTGCCCCAGCCTTGTCGATCACCTTGAAGAAGATCAGATAATTCCACAATGCGTTGTTACTCTGTAATTTGTACATACCAATATATACCAAAGCAGAGTCTGGAGTATTGGGTTGGGCTCCATCACCATCAAGTGCAAGGGCGAAACTCCTGCTATCAACTGCTTCATTCTGGTCTGAGAACGCCGGCGTCATTCCCTGAGCAGATTGAATGCTGTTTGAAAGCGTAGCTGGGGACTGATCTAGCACAGCAAATCTCGTTTCAGGTGGTGAGCGGATGTTATGGCCTGCATCAGTCATCGATGAATGAGCAAACTGTTGTGGTGGAGAATCAATAATACTATTATGTCGAGTCACAGGTTGAAAAATATGTTTTCTTTTTGGCCTGTTGCAGGAGTATGAATTGATCAGCTTTGATTGTATCAGACCACTCTACGAAGGAACTGCCTACCCGTGCCGCCTTCGAGGACGAAGCTCACAGATAATTTTGTCATGCTCACAGTTGGTACAGGGCGGCCCTAAACTTGCGACATCACATCGTATTTTCCTAACGTTGCAATTCTTACAAGCTACTGCCGCACGCCGACGTTTCGTTCTTTCATCTGCTGGGGATCGTGAGGCGTCTGCCATTGAAGGTGCAAACCGGTTGGCGACGACAGAGTTGGCCAGGTACGAGAGAGCGCCCCGATCAAACGGCATGGCATCTAGAGGGGAGAAATGATGGCTTTTTACGCTTGATTTGGCGTTAACTTAATGTTGAGGTCCGAAGGTTGGAGGGCGGTTGTAGCTTGGAGACATACAGTGGCGACAGTTTAAAGACGTCACGCTACTCATTGAACAAAGGTCTAGGCGAGGTGAGTGTTGAATAAATCAACGATTTTTGATGGCAGGGAGAGCATTGATGCTGAAAATGAACGGGCTATCCCTCTGGTGATATGAATGAATCTCAGTTCAAGACATGGCAAACCTCCTCTCCATTTGGTCCCTAAAATCTGGAGTAAAATTGCCCCCGCATCTCCCCGGTGCAGGCGAATTTATCAATAAACCGCACTAGCGCTGAATATTGTGGAGCTTCAGTGGAGATGGCAGGAGCCAACCGCCATGAAACTACCAAGCTATCCGAATTTCCGCAGCTCACTCTTAACATGTGAGATCAAGCTGGATTCACATATGAGAGTCTTCACGTCTACACAATTCTTCCATGATCTTTAGAATATTCTGTTGAAACTTGGAAAAAGCGACGACGTAGAACGAAGAAAGCAAGCAAAGGCGACTAGCATTCTATAAAACCGGTATTGCAACCGACACCACACAGGTAAACAAACCATCCTTAACAGTTCAAGAGCACAGTGTATATTTCCTACTCAACATTCTTATTGCACTCCTTCCGGAAGCTCGTCGCTATGAGCTACAATATAACAAACGTTAATCCGTAGCTCTATTGCAGTACAGTATTTCCCACTGGGGATTAGAACAGCGGCTACTTATCGGTTGACTGGCAACTTAACGGTAACACTTCGGCACCTCGAGTTAGAGTGATGCCAATGCTCGCGCCACAGTCTTAGACTAGTAAACAAGTACAGAGAGTTCCACAATGTACATCAACCGCTAAAGTTCCAAGTGATGGACAATAGGTTCAATGGTTAGTCGGCGTCGGCAAATAAATTTGGGGCTGATTTATCTTGGGTTGTAAGGAAGCTCGGAACAGGGCGGCAACTTCCAACTTCCCCCACGCCGCCCACCTCGAAACGCTACCCATATTCATCTACAAACTATCTTGCACATTGGCCAGCCTCGGTAATGTGGATATGGGAGAACAGCGGGGGCCCGCATTCTCAAATGCAACCCCAGATATCTATTTCCCCGGACAAGGAAGGGCAGAGTAACCTCGGCTAGTTGATTTGCGTAGCAGGCGTTCACATCACGCGTTGCAATTTATCTCTGACTCCCAATTATATATGCAGTAAATACTCTCTAACTAGAGTCTTTCTGAAATTCACCGTCAAGTAGTCTATTTGACTGTACAAGGCATCCATTCCATTTGAAGTTTGCAATATATAGCAGTTACTTACAAGAATGACTGAGTCACAGAGCAACAAGGCAATCTCGGTCGAGGAGGAGCAGATCGAAAACAAATCCGCAGTTCTAGAACCGGTATCAGCAGTTGATGATCAGCTCATTAAAAACTTTGGCCAGGGAGATGACCTTGAACTAGACAAAAAATATATTCGACGGCTCATCAGAAAGATTGACATGCGGATCATGCCAGGTCTAGGTCTTCTATATTCAGTTTCACTTATAGATAAAGTAAATCTTGCTTCCGTAAGTCGAACGTTCCAGCCTTATATATGTGATTCAAAATCAGACTGAAGAGCTTTCACTAGGCACGAGTTGCTGGTATGAATGAAGACTTGCAGCTCTCGATTGGAAACAGGTATTCTGTTATTTCTATGATGGTAATATCCCCTCCCGTTTTGTTTTGGCTTATTTCTAATGTCATAATCAGATGTTCGTGACATATATCATCTTTGATTTTACAGGGAATCTTGCAATGCAGAAAGTTGGGCCCTCCGTGTGGCTCGCAGGAACTTGTTTGTAAGTGACAACAATACCCAAAAATCTACTACATCCATGTTAACCACTATTTAGTGCGTGGGGGTTTGTCCTACTCAGGCTATTTGCTCCGTTGGCAGAACCTACTAACACAATCTAGAATCTTGACTATTGGCACAGGATTCCTTAAAACTTGGGGAGGGCTTCTTGGTACGCATGCTTTCTCTATGCGAGATTCGTGCGATCAGTTGACGCGTTACAGCATGCCGTGCGATGTATGGAGCGCTTGAAGGCGGGCTTTTTCCTGGATGCGTGTTACGTGAGTAATGGCTAGTAACACATACGAATTAATCCATAAACTAAGAATTAATGCCTTAGTTCTCTCGTGTTGGTACACCCGATATGAAGTCCAGAAACGGTATGGCAGTGACTATGCTATTACAGTTTATATTCCATACTCACCATAACTAGATTCAGTGGATTTTATTGTGTTGGAATGCTTTCTTCTGGATTCTCGAGTATACTTGCATATGCGCTTCAACTGATGAAAGGGATCGGTGGTCTTAATGGATGGCGGTGGATATTCATTATGGTACGTTATTCTTTATTTCCTGCTCACAATAGCATATTTACAACTATAGGAAGGGATAATTACTGTCGTCATTGCGATAATAGGCTTCCTGCTCCTAGTCGATTTCCCAGATAAAGGTAGGATCTCTAGTGAATAAACTGATCTTCAGCTGACTGCCCTTTAGCTGCCAAACCCGGACTCTTTCGCAGGAAGCCTTTTATAAACAACGATGAGGCGAGCGTTGTTATAGCTCGCATCCAGCGTGATCGTGGGGATGCTGTGACTGAGAAGTTAACTGTTTGGAACCAGCTACAACATCTCACCGACTGGAAGGTCTGGGAAATGGGAATGTTACTATTATGCAATGTATGAGCATTTTCCTCCATCACACAGGGGTTCTTTTAATAATTCTGAGAGTGACACAGAACATGGTAGCGTATTCTTGGGCATTCTTTCTTCCGACAATTCTCCTCGACGGTCTAGGGTTTTCACTTGTATTGACTTACACCCTGAACTTTCCACCATATGTATTAGCAGCTATTGTGAGTAACCAATTTGAAGAGTTTCCAGTATTTCTATCTACGGAAACCTTTTTAATACCGTCCTCAGTGGATGTTTACGAGCGCATACATTGGAGATAAATATCATGTTCGAGGCCCGATAATAGTCTTCAATTCTATCTGCACAATTATTGGACTTTCGATGTAGGAAATAACCCATGGAATAAGATTCTTCAGTTATAATGACCGGAATACAGGTGTGGCTATTTGACAGGAAGCATAGGGTGATATTCTGGTGTTTTTATTGGAGTTTCCGCATTGAATTCGAATATCCCAGTATGTGTCTCTTAAGTGCAGCAATGAGATGGATGAAAGATTCATTGCTAATCGTCATATCCCCAGGCCATCTTTAGCTACCAACACAACAATACCGGTACTTAATCTCCGCTTTCACCCTCTCCGTCTGATACTAACTTATTCCCCCAGTTGGTACAGCTAAGCGCTCCATTTCTTCTGCAATGATGGTTGGTGGTGGTGGCATTGGCGGAATCATTGCCAGCAATGCCTTTCAACAGAAAGATGCACCCAACTATCTACCAGGTATCAACACCGCGCTGGCTTCCCAGGTACGTGAGAATGCACTTCTCCCATACAAGAGAATTCAGTTCACATTTCTTAAACTGGGGATGATCATGCTCAGAACGCTGACATTGGTATTTTAGGCATTGACGGTCCTATTAGTCTCGAAGAATTTCTGGTATTATTACCGTCAAAACAGCAGAGCAGATCGTGGGGAGGTTGTCATCGAGGATCATGAAGGGTTTAGGTATACATATTAGCTTCTTGGGTAACCCGCATTGGACTCCGTATACTTCACTATGTCCTGCCTAAGCTCCTAAACCTTTTCTTTTCCGTTTCAGTTCCGGTATCCTTCGATAGTTTAAATGCGAGCTGTCCATCAAACTATCGGCGTACATATGGAGCCTGGATCATGTTACGGCCCATACGTAAAGCGTCTATTTGACGGGTATCGATATTTGTAGGATGACCTTTGGAGTGGACATATTATGTCCGGGATAGACCTCTTAGGAACGTGAGCTATCTACACCAGAGAAGCGTATGTACGAACAATAGGGATATAGTCAAATTTGATAGAACAAGCCTAACATATGTGAATAACTCTCCAATAACAATACCATTACAAACGTTTCTGATGTATCCTGTGCCTGGAGCTAAGGCAGGTAATACTACCTCCTTTTTGCCTTGAACCGTATATACTGAATTGTTTTCCAATACACTGAAATGCCAGCCAATTATGTTTCTATTTTGCGAACAAACTTGTATACAATATCAAGACAATTGCATGCCATTATACACCGTGATGGAATTGGCAATACAATTTTCTGCATCTTTGCGGCCAAAAGCATTGTTATCCCGACATCGAAGCCAAAAAGCAGCTTGCTACTAAATTCTGGGCTAACAAGATAGCCTGCATGCTGGGGCATTCTCCGTCCCAAGGATCACCCAGGTGCGAGCGGGGTACCATAGAGCCGATCCCTCGGTTCTCCAACGTCAGACCGAGATAATAAAGCCTGGGCAGAGAGCTCGAGTCGGTAATGCATGGGGCATCAGTCACTATCACTATCCCTGGGAACGGTAGTAATTTCTAGCATTTGTTTTGACAGAGCAGCCTTCACGAACAGCCTCGACAAATGGACAGTGTGCGCGGGGCCGAGGGCCTTCCATCACACCATGCGCGCGGCCGACGACGTGCGAAAATCGCATGCCGCAATTGCAATTCAAGGAAGGTCCGTTGCAATGTGGCCGTTACTGGTCCACCATGTGCGAATTGCTCGTTAGACTCTATCGATTGTCAAGTAGTGCCTCGTAAGAGAAGAGGGTAAGCTATTTTCACGCGTCACATGCAGGACTTATGCGAATTCGCAGGCACAGTACCAAGGCTGCGGACGTCTCTTTGTCAACGTCTTCAATTTCTGAGATTTGTTCTCAACAGCCTCCAACCAGCTTCAGACAATCTGAGCCGCAGTATGAAGGAGAGTCTGAAGCACCAGACCAGACTGAAAACGCGAGTGCATTTCTTACACCCTCAGCCGGCGACCCATCACCGATGAGTCGTGCAGCTTTATCATATACGGGTAGGTAATACACTCTAATCCATATATCCCTGCTCACTTTGAGTAGGAGACGATGGCGAAATAGCTGGATCGTTGGGAGAGCTACTAAAACCAGTGGACTCATCTCAACCCTCGTTCCTCGAAGGGTACTTGGTTCCAGGCCGTACTGCGAAGAAAACGCCGCCTGAGGAACTCGAGTTCCTGCGAGTTAAAGGAGCTTTCTCTATTCCTCCAAAGGATGTCTGTGATGCAGCTGTTCTTGCTTTCTTTCGTAATGCCCATCCACTCCTCCCCATTCTCGATGCGAAATCTTTCCTGGATCAATATTCTAGGCGTGGTTGCCAAGGGATCAGCCTTATACTGTTATGGAGCATTCTCCATGTCGCTGCAGGCGTGAGCACTAATTTCGACCCCCTTAAGACTTTGCCATCTAATTCTACAATATAGTTTCTGCCTATGGAAACCGTTAGAAAATCTGGGTTCCAGACGAAAAAGGCAATGAAGCTTGCCATGTACCAGCATGTCAAGGTTCGTGTCAAAGTGCATGGGCTGCGTGAGGATGTCAAACTGACTTCTGTCCCTGAAGCTGCTTTACGACAACAATCAAGAAACAGACCAACTCGCATTAGTGCAGGCTGTTATTATTCTAGGATACTGGCACCCAGATAATCATGATCGGTTTGAAGCTTGGCACTGGACCGGAATCGCGATATCAATGTCTCAGAGTATGGGACTGCATCGCTCTTCTCTTAGTAATAAACCGAGAGGGCCTCTGCCGGCCGACAGGATGCGTTTAGCTCGGCGAATCTGGTGGTGCTGTCTCGTCAGAGACCGATGGCTGGCGTTCATCCAGGGTCGACCAATGAGGATTAACTTAGAGGACTGCGATGTGCCCTTTCCGAGTCCTTCAGATGTTGCTGAAGATCTAGATGCTATCCCTGAGGATGTAAAAAAGACATGCATCCCGTATTCGTCGAAAGTTGTTGGCGAATTATGGTGCAAGCTTGTCAAACTAAGCGTATTATTGGGCACAATTTTGAGGTTACATTCGAAGAACATTTGGCGAACTAATGCAGAAAAGCTAGAACAATACGACGCTGAACTCCAAGAGTATACAGAGCTGGCGGTGATTGCGCAGGCGTCCAACCCCTACGAGCAGTTCTTCGCATGTCAGGTTCGCCTTCACCATGAGTCAGCCTCCCCTCTCTCTTCCTACGAGACCAATGGCTGACCTACACAGAGCCATATCGATTGTGCTTTTCCGACCGTTTGTCCTTTCACATCCGAAGGATCCTGCAGATGCGGTGCAATCATCGTACCGAGCACGAGCGACTCTGAAGACAAGAGCTGCTGCGAGCAATATGAATACCATTCTAGAGCAGATCATGGATCTGGACCTCGTAGAATTCATAAGTCCTACAATGTGTGTATTCTGTCTCGTGCCACAAATCTTCTGAAGCCTAAAGCATTACCTAGCATCACTCCATTGATTGCTGCTATGCAAATCCATCTCCTCGACTGTAAATCTAGCACTCGTTCTGTCTCGCGACTTGGGAATCATAGGCTGCAGCTTTGTATGATTTTCCAAGCCGAGCTGAAAGATATCTACTGGGGTGCTTGTGGAGCCCTTCAATTGTTCGAACAAGCCCGACACAAGCTATCCCAGGCTGCCGAGCGAGGAGGCGAAAGGCTTACTCTTATCACCTCTCCGAATTCTGCATTGCCGGAGCATATTACTGCGTTAACGCCTACGTCTAATGATTATGTTCAGAGCGAAATGGTACCATCAGTTGATGATATATTGACTTTCGACTTCGCATTCACTGGCCCGCAAAACTTAGCTGTGAATGGCATGGACTATCCGTGAGTTTCGTAGCCAAAACCCTTTCGTAGCTCGGGACTAGATGGATAAAGCTAATTAGCGTTCCGTATCGTACAGAAACGATGAGTCTCATATTCTGAATTCTTTCTTGGGTTTAGAAGAATTCAGCGATTTTGTAGAGACCAGTAACGCTGCATTCACCGTATGAGATGTTGTGGCCAGGCACCTTTCGATGCAACTACGAATCAAAAGAAACGGAGATCTTGATTTGGAAAAGATGATGATTGTCATGCTATTCTGCGATGATAATCAGCCCACGGTCAAGCAATACAAGTCCTGAGTTGGAGAACAAGTAAAGAGGCGAGGTGAGAAATGATTTCGTACCTTTACAAGATGATTTCTCTTAAAATAATTGCCGGCAATCTTCAGGCCTTCTTTCTGCCACTATATCCTGAGAGTCGGAAGAAGCAAAATGCGTCACAACCAAAAAGGCTCCATACTCGGTACGCCAGAATAGTACTTTTCAGCCCTGAGGCACTCCCTGTGCTGACTTTTGAAAATTCGCCTTTGATCCTGATCATTGCGAGCAGGTACAACAGCAAACTCAATGTAACCCCTCTCTTTTAATTTGTACGGGTACGGGAATTACATACAAATCGAGCGCGACCCATCGCCAGTCTGTAAAATATGATAGTTCGGTGCTCAAAAGTATTTGAAGCCAATAAATACTAAGTGACGAAGGATTTCTAATAATTAATAAACCCTTTTTTAACGTTGAATTTTATCAAAACTTTATGCACGAGACTTCTTCTGCTGCTCTTTTCCCATTACATTTTCTTCCCAAACCCTAGTTTCGATTTTGAGAGGGCCTATTGGACTTTCCTTCTATGTTGCGATAGTTCAGTATTCGCATTGGACGCCGGGCAGTAACTCGTTCAAGATCTAAAAGAGCATGGCTTATGACTTCAATATTTCATGTTATACAAAGGGCTTGGGTTGAAGAATTTCTACACTAAGACTTGAGTAATTTGTTTACTTCGAGCACAGAACTGACTGCAAACGACAGTACGGCTTAATACTCTTAACACTCTTGGTCGAAAACACGCAAGGGTCATGCAGGTATGCATGGGTCACAAATGCATTCTGAGCCTGTGACTCCTAATTTCTGCAATTTGTTCTCTCATTGAGGTTAGAACTTCTTGACATATTCTGCAATCTAATTAACCTTCTGCTCTCAGTCAGCTCACTATCTAGTTCTGCTATCCATCTCAGCTCGGCTATGTGAAACTCGTGCTGATGATCTCAGCTTTGTGAACCTATCTTACGGAGCTGCTCAACCAACATCGTCGGGACTTCCAGCAATCCATGTTCAGTTGCAGCTTTGCGGCGTTTATAACTGCCATCAAACGGCATTCGCACCTCACCTTCTCCGGACGATGTCTTAGCTGACCGAAGAAACTCGCCATATCCGTCAGCTTCCTTCTTCACTTCTTCAATGGGCCGCAAGACGGCAGGATCAAACATTAACGCTAGATATCCGAATCCAGACAACGTTGATGGAGCTGCACTGCTGCCGGCAACCATACCTAAGAGCTGAATCATTACGGCAAGGCCGCTTCCCTTTTGGCCGCCCCAAACCGTCATTACTCCTTCGACAGCCACTGCCGGATCTGTTGCTGATTCAGTGGGAAGCATAATTAGCTTATTACTCACTCCTCAGATCTGTGCAAGGCAATACCTACTCGGTCGGCCATCTTTGCTGTATGCTGCACCTTCGGGTAACTCAACACCAAGTCTCTGTGCTCGCACGATTTGTGCGTGCATGATATTACTAGTGCCGATGTCCCATATGACGGGGCGATCCACTTGGGAGGTTGGGAATCCGATGCATATAGGGTTGGTCCCGAATCGTGCCTCGACTGCTCCCTCTGGAGCAACCAAAGGAAAAGTGTTCGAAACGAGGATGCATACAAGGTCTTGCTTCGTCGCCATCTCAGCATAGTATGCCAAGTTGCCGCTGTACCAGAAATTATTTGCGCCTACGACTGCGACACCAGATCTCTTTGCTTTCTCTATGGCCAGCTCAGTCGCCCGATGTGCAACTAGATATCCGACGGCGTCATGGCCGTCAAGCCGAACAAATGTTTCCCCTTGGGTTATCACCTCAAGGTCCTTTGAAGTTCTAGTAGCACAGTTTTGAAGGTGATCAATAATGCTCAACGCTCTTGCCAGGCCGGCAAAAGGATGGCCTCTGAGCTCAGCATCAATTAGATGTTTTGTGATCATCTCCGCATCGCTCGTACAGTACCCGACTTTTTCAAACGCTGTCACACACACCTGGAATGCCTCCGAGATTGGCAACTTGACCATAACTATATTGTTTGTTGAGTGCTCCATGTTCGGAAAAGAGAAGATAGGTAATTATTTGTTTAGACAAGATAGATAGCTAAAGATGCTCTACCTGTCCCCGTTGCAGCTACATCTATTAGCTAACGAATACATAGAATAGTATATATCTGTTATTCAAGCCTACTGAGTAACTAATGTGGTAGGGTTAGCCGCAGAACTGGTAAGGGTAGAACGGGCTTCTGTACCTAGATAGAGACTGTGCTTCGTAGCGCTCACAATAGTTGACCTTTTCCTACGCCGTACGGGGTACTGATTCCTAGGCCTTTCTCCTTTCGTGGTTGCTGAGTGCAGAACAGTGCTCATCATGTAACATCGTAACTACTCATTGCTACATCGTACGTTCCAATTGTGCAGATTCTGCATCCTTCCACAGTGGTTGAACGTTATTTTGTCTCTTGTGCCGGCTTTTCGGCTGTTGATGATACCTCGGCTTAGACTTCTCGTAGTCTGTTGTTCTCTTCTTCTACTTCCGAGCTTCTGATTGTAGAGATCTTCATTTCAAAACTCTCACTCTCAACTCTAGATACAGTCTCATGTTCAACAGCATAAATTTAGTGTTTTTCTAATCGTGGCAGGCTGTGGTATTGCACGAATCGGTATTACTTAGATCTGTTTTGGTGCGAGGCGAAGGGGTGAGGGGTTTATACCTACCATAATAAATTCTCCAATTGCCCGACATTGGTTTGACTATGATTTATTTACTCGCAGATTTATAAGAGATCTGATATTATTGAATTCAATGAGCGACTAAACCTAGCTGAACCGAAGTTATTCGCTCTAATCGAGAGCTGTAACTTCGAAACTGGTTTGCCCGCCGAATTGAACCACGTGTTGGGGACGGATGGGGAGGGGCCGTAATCTTCTTATAACAACCCACAATACACAATAGTCTCACTTTTGATCTTCTAGCTGGTGTTATTTCCTGTATTGATCGAGGTGGAAGCAAGTGAAACCAAGACTCCAGAGACTGCTCAGCAACGAAAACATCGTCACGAAACGCGCACACTTAGCGCAAAACGGGGGATACAAAAGCGGCGAAAAGAGATCTATATGTGGAAGATTGAGATGAAATAGGGGATAACGAATCTTCTACAACTATGCTTCAACTTGTAGTACAGCGATTATTTGGCGAAAAGTTGCAGTAAACACAGTAACTACGGTTAATCTTACGTGACGTAGTCCTAGAATAAAGCGATTTTTCTCGAGATTATAAAGGGTCAAAAAATGAATGTTATAGCAGCAATTGCAAACGGTTATCAGAAGAGGTTCCAATTCATCAATATCTTTCCTACCAAATTCATAGATCGTAGATATTGATGGGAAAAGCATCTTGACGCTCATGATAACCATAGACAAATTAGCAGACTCAATGACCTCGTGGTGTTGTTTAACCGCCAAATGTGCTAATCAACATATCGCAATATTTCGTATAGCAAATCATTCAGGTATAGCGTCCTTTATTGCACAGTCCTCGTTCTCTGAGAACAGTTTGTACAGACTTCGGTATTCTTTGCCCTGGCACAGGGGATTATCTGGTAGTGAAGCGTAGTAGGGTTAGTGGTTTTCTCAAACATGAGAGGGATTATACCCAGCGGTACACCTACTAGCCGCACGCTTCCATATATCTCTCATAACTTCCGCCATCACAGATTTTGCATTTACTTGAGACATCAAATCGACCGTCATCTCTGTGCTCTCCGAAGCGAGGTCAAATCCAGGGCCTCCGTCTGGGCCGCCTTTGAAATCTCGGCTAGCAGATGATGTGGGTTGCACTCCCTTTATCGGACACATATACAATGAGTTCCAACACATACCACTGCTAGCATTGATGACATCTTGGATTTGCAGTCAGAAGTCTGCAGTGGCAAACTTTGGTAGCAGAAATGCCCTAGGCCTTTCTTACCTGTAAGGACCTTTGGATCAAGACCAAATCGGACTCCGGTATTCATTCCTTCGTAGGGTTAGTTGAGATTTTATACCAAAGTGATAACGCTTTGAGGGACTTTCGAATGTACCTTCGCACAAGCCCACGTAGCTGATGCTTGCAATGTAGTTGTTGATAATCTTGGCTGCGAGCCCAGATCCGGCAGGTCCACAGTGATAAATATGACTACTGTCCGAGAAGGAAAGAGCGATGGGTCGTACTCGGTCGAAGAGATCTTTGGAACCACCGATCATAGAACTCAATTCACCTCTCTTGGCAAATTCCATACCTCCAGAAACTGGACAGTCAACGAAATTCCCGAAGCCGGAGCTTTCAACTTGTTCGGCAATCCTCAACGAGCTCTGGACGTCCATCGTAGATGTATCAATGACAAGCTTTGATTTATTACTGATTTTCGCTGCGAGGATACTCGTAGATGGATCAGTGAACACTTGGAAGGTTGGTTTCCCGGGAGGTAACGACGTGATTATGACATCCTGGGTTGATACTGTCAGAACACGCAGTGCTCCAGATGTGTAATTGAGCAGCAATTTGAAAGATTCCCCACCCAATACTTACACAGCATTTGGCAACTTCCTTTGGAGATGAAGCAACTTCCACGGGGCCAAGGGACAGAGACTGCACAAGGAAGTCTTCAACGTGCGCCTTGTTAACGTCACACACAACCAACTTAGATGTAGGTGGCATTTTTGCACGGAGATTGAGGGCCATTGGAAAGCCCATCCTTCCAATCCCAATGAAGCCGTAGTTCACACTCGGCATGACATCGAAGTCAGATGTTGGCGGCATTCTCTGGATTGAAAATAATCCCGGGTGTTGAAACTCAGCGCTCTAGGGAAGACGACCTGTCTCACCTCCTTGTTGATATATTTGGGTCATCATGCGTGATTGCTAAAGGATGCACACGTTCCATCTCGAGTCTTATTACCGAGATCAAATCAATGTCTGTTGAAAAATATGTAATGCTAACCGAGCTCACTATACTGGTAATCAATTCGCCAAGAGGAGATATGAGGGGGTTACAAGTTGTCGGCAAGAAAGTTTGATCAATTGCATGTATATTCTTTCGCCTTACAATGAACAAAACTTCGGCCATTCGGCTGTTCGGCCGTCGGCCTAGATCTAATCCTGGTCACGCTACTGTATGAGCATCTAGTCAATGGACCAGCATTTTGATATTTATCGAAAGAAGATGAAAAGCTCATTATATACTTCATTGCTCATCGCGCGTTGAGAGGTCACCAGATTGTGTAACTTGTGGATTTCAATCATCCTCCGCTTGCAACCCCATACCAGCCAGCCTGAAAAAATGTCAGACCTTTGGCTTGCGCACCGCGACCAATTGGCGGGTGGTTGGAAATGTATATCGTACGAAATATATACCGGAGATCCGCCGAACGTAAAGCTTGTCTCACGCCCTCATGGGAACAGCCCAATGGGTAGAAGTTATCTCAGCCGGAACGGTTATCTGGCTGCACATCTAGCAACGCCAAATCGGATGCAATTTTCTGAATCAGGCGTACCTTGGACTAAACGAAGCGACGCTGAAATTGCCAATGTGGCTCGCGGGTTGAGCATGTATTGCGGGTATATAGAATTGTTTAAAGACGAGAAGGGTCTGTTTTGGAAGACGAAAGTGGAAATCGCCAGTGACCCTACTCGAGTCGGGGGATTCCAAACACGGAGAATAGAGCATTTTGAAGAGAACGGTGAAGCTTTCAAGGTCGTTAGACCTGTAGATCCGATTGTACTCGAGGTGAGCGACTGAGTATTTTTTTTTCTTTTTCTTGTCTTCCTAATCGATGCACAGGATGGGACTTTGGCTTGGGCGATCCTGAAGTGGCAGAGAGTAGAATCTTTGTAGAGCTGATATGAAAGGAAAGTGCGTTATTAAGCTTGCTGAGTGGAACATCCCTTAGTCTTCCAGCTTCAGCAGTATCTGAGTCAAGAGAAATCCATGGATTAAATATCATACACCGTGATGTAGTTGCGGAAGCGTGGTGTATTATTGTCAAATATTCCAGGACAATCTACCCATAAACGCCTGAATAATGCACCTCCCACAGTTATGGACACGTTAACGACTGGTCTCCCCATTTTGTGACGCTTATCATGTTCTCAAAGCATTTTGTGTAATGACAACATGGTTCAATTAGTGCCTTACGTCAAGTAAGTATCTCTTTTACTAAATACGGTAAGCATTCCTTTTGTGATCGATTCGTAAGTCTCTCTGATTGCATGCGTCAGTTACCATATGAACTATGAGCTTCTAGGTGAATTTGGATTTAACACTTCAATTAAACCGTGCTATCTTAATTCAATTCAAATATCTGGAATTTGAAGACCATCGCATGTATCTGATCCCAATTGCTCCAAATACTGACAATGAAAATCCTGAAGCATGAGAACTGTATTATCCTTCTGCAGTTAAGGCCCTGGATCTCATTGAAGGATCCATCAAATACGTGGTCCCCATTAGTTCAGCTCCTTTTCTGTAAGCTGCCGTGGCATTGTCTCCTTCTTTCCGAACAACTCATATGGAATAAGTGACTCTGTATATTTCTGTTTTAGGAATTGACTTCTCGTTGATTCTGTTTCGGCATGATCCCGTCAATAGTTTGGGCGTTAGCATCACCACAAATAGGACTCAGAATGCTAAGGAGTACTGCATGGACCAAGTAGCTGCAGACTCCACCAGGTCCTGCACAAGTCTCTTTAGCCAAGCTTTTCCAGTCATCTGTTGCGCCATATTCTCGGCATTATGTCTAGTGATGATTGCCGAGTTAGATTCTGCATCATCCTCCTTTGTTAATCCGTAAAAATAATTTGCCGTAATTGTGCCGGAGGCCGGTAATGGAAACGCTAGCCAAGAGGCGGATTGAAACAATCATCCTCTACCAAGAATGCATCTCGGTTAAGTAAATTTTATCGTCTCTATGATCTTTCCGAGGTTGATAGGTCGACAGTTGGGAGTTCCATATGGAGGTAATTGCTGTAATTGAAATAAAATTAAAACGGAGCTGAACTAGAAAAGTTACCGAGGCTAGAAGGCCGTATTCAGTCGAGATGTAATAATGATGGAAATACTGTAAGGAAGCTGGACTGAAGCCAAAGAGGGATCAGGAATGCAACCGGAACATTCCATACACACGAAGTACAAGTCGCTCTTGGTACAAACATATAAGTCTGACAATTCTTTCATCTTTACAGTATACCTAAAGCCCTATCCAGGTCACCACATCCATCCTATCCAGCATAGGCCCCTCTACAACGAAACAGCCACCTTCACTCTCCTTGAAGCCGCAGTTCCTTCAAAGCGATGCTGGCACTACACAGCCGCACGAAAATGAGTGGTACCGCCAATCGTTTGATGACTATGCCGTCAAAGAGCAGCCATTATACACCAAACGTGCCCTTCGTATGATTGTAATTGGCGCTGGAGCTGCCGGCCTCGAGATTGCTTACAAGGCCGAGCGGCAACTGGAAAATGTTTCTGTTCAAATATACGAGAAGAACGACGATATCGGTGGCACATGGTTGGAAAACCGCTATCCTGGCTGCACATGTGATATCCCTAGTCACTCTTATCAGTGGTCATTCTGGCGGAATCCGAGGTGGTCAGCCTACTATTCGGGCGCACAAGAAATCTGGCAGTATCTCAAGAACTTCGCTACAGAGCACGACTTGGAAAAGTACGTTGCATTTGAGCATAGAGTGCAGGAGGCTAAGTGGAATGAAAATGAGGGTGTCTGGGAAGTAAAAGTCCAGAACCCCAATGGTGAGAGCTTTGTGGATAAGGGCGAGATTCTGGCAAGTTGCCACGGTGTACTGAAGTTAGGCTTCCACTTAGAGATTCTCTGAAACTGGACATTTAATAACTCTCTCATAGCAGTTGGAAGCTTCCAGATATCCCGGGAATCACAGCCTATAAGGGAAAGATAATGCATAGCGCAGCCTGGGATTCTTCGTATGACTTCACCAACAAGACCGTTGCAGTAATTGGCGGCGGATCATCCGCAGTACAGATCATCCCCTCAATTCAGCCCAAAGTGAAAAAATTAGTTCCGTATCTACGTTCACCTGTTTGGATCACGGCCGGATTTGGCGCCAAATACGCGGCTCCTGGAGGTGTCAACTTCAACTGTGATCACCAATACTACCTAGTTTGAAATATTTTAAGGACTAATCGAATTATACAGACACCGAAGAGCAAAAGAAATCATTTGAGACTGAGCCAGAAGCATTCAACAAGTATTGCCGTGATGTAGAAGGGGAACTCAATAAGCGCTTCACACTTGTAAGGCTACCCACAGAATCTTCGACAAGGAAAGTTGACGTTGCTCTTTGCAGATGCACCTAAACAGTACAGATCAAAAGCAGTCTCGCGAATACGTCGCTTCCAGCATGAAAGAGAAGCTCGCAAATAACCCCAGACTTGCCAAACACCTTGTGCCCGAGTTTGCTCTTGGATGTCGTCGGATGACACCTGGGTCAGGTTACTTGCAATCGCTGACTCGGGATAATGTAGAAGTTATCACAGAGTCTGCTATCTCCGTTACAGCAGATGGAATTATCGATGCCAGCGGTAACGAGACAAAGGTTGAAGCCATCATTTGTGCAACTGGATTTGAGACTACAAAGCCGTCGTACAAGATTATTGGCAGGGATAATCGAGAGCTTGGGGAGGAGTGGGGAGAGAATCCAAAGGCATATATGAGCATTATGGGGGAAGGTTTCCCCAATCTTTTCTGTAAGTATCTTTCTCATCGCTCTACATATCAAGTTAAGAATAACACTCGATATGACTAGACTTCATTGGCCCTAATGGACCCGGCTCTCACGGCTCCATCCTTCCGGTCATTGAATGGCATACTCGCTACATGTTTAAAGTCATTAGCCACATACAACGCACGAGCATTAAAGCATTATCGCCCAAAGCTTCAGCGTGCGCAGAGCTATATGCACACACGCATGAGCTACTTAAACGTACTGCTTGGAGTACCAGTTGCAGCAGTTGGTTCAAGAATGGCAAGCGTCATGGTCCTGTCACTGCTATATGGCCAGGCTCTAGATTGCATTGGTTTGAATCTCTCAAGGAGCCCCGGTATGAAGATTTTGATGTGGAGTATATCGAGAATAGGTTCGCATACCTGGGAAACGGGTATACAGATACAGAACTGGATCCCGATGGGAGTTCAGTGTGGTATTTTGACACTTTGAGACACGAATTGGAATTGGGAAAGAAGGCATATGATATTCATGCTGATGTGGCGATTGATAAGGAGAGTCAGGGCCGAGAAGTGTAGAATATTATACTTGGTTCTAGAGGGGAGATGTACACTCAACAGCGCTTGTGGATCATCGTACCACTCTAAACTTCATATTGAGAGGACACAATTATAATGTATGATCAATGTGTTTAAAACGCATCCCTAAACTCTATATAATATTGGAGAATCTTCCCTGCTCCTAAGCCATGATTCTCTACACAGATCGCACTGTAACAGCCTAAAGACGCCAATACCCTTTATCTCATGATAAAAGGGGTCAAGTTTCCAGCTTTCTGGAATTGGTCTCGTATTGGTTGCAGACTTCATTTTGATGATTAAATGATGATTTGGAGTCTTGATTGATGGGAAATAGGTCGATATTGTATCTCTAGTTCAACTCACTCACATGCTACTACGAAGTATGGAATGTGTTTAGTGGTAGACTCGGCGGCGGGCTAAATACTGTGCTATTAACTGACTCGCTACCCTAGAGAGTAGCTCATCAAAGTGCCAGAATTTGAGTTAGTGTATGTTTCCGACATTAAGAATATGGAGAGTATCACAAGAAGAGCAATAAATTATATATGCACATCTGAGGGGTCTAATTTTTCTTAGGCAATCCCTTCTCAATATCAGCTATCCATGCCCACTTGAGATCCCTCCCCAGTCCGCGTTCCTTCCAGTCGTTGACCGCTTCAGGAAAAAGTGGCATGTGAACATGCCTCACACAGGAGTCATGTGCGAGCAGTAGCAATACATTCTCTTCCCCATCAAATTCTTGTATTTTGTGGATACTTCGGAGTGCTTCCTCCAGGTCAGCACCCCACTTCGGTTGCCACAAAGGTCCTTTCGGGGGCCTGCCGCGAGAGATGTTCAGGTCTTCGAAACACGGTCCGGGGCAGAAAGGAACAGCACGATCCATGGACGGCAGTGGGTTGGGTAGTATTGTGGCTGGTAGGGGAAGGTATTCGGAAGGTCTAACCTCTGCACAATGATGTGCACAGTCGCCACCCAAGAAAACGAACGTTGAGGGATCAGAAGTCGTTCTAACAAGAGCACACAGATGGCCAACGCTATGTCCAGGCGTATCGAGGAGGTAGAGTGAACCGTCGCGGAAGTAGTCAAACGCTTTCAACTGTCCGATTTGCAAAGATCCAGGGCCTTCAAAGTCAATCTCGCGGATCTGTCTTCCTCTATATGCAAAAATATTAACGACTGAACATCTGCTAAAGGAAAGTACCTCATATTTTCTTAAATTTACGAGAATCCAAAAGGTCTTACTTGACATCCCTCTCATTGATTCCCCCGACACCCGAATTACCCCCTCCTGAGCCCAAAAAGGTTGCCTTTGCATTAGGTCCTAGGACTAAGGTGGTGGTTGGAGGAAACAGTGCAATATCGCCCTTGTGATCCCAATGAGTATGGCTGTGAACTGACTCAGCATCGCGGCTAAAGCGCATGGTAGAACAATCTTGGCAAGATTACGCCAACATGTGTTACAGACCTCCAAATCACTGCATTAATCTCATCCCGCTGAATTTGGTTCTCCTCTAGTACTTCTACCACATCTTTCTCTACTTCTATACGGTGGCCGACCTTTTTCAAACGATCAGCAACCTCTGGCCCAAGCACAGTGATATCTTTGGGGACGCCAAGGTCGAATAATAACTTTTGGCCAGACGGATGCTCGAGTAGGAAAGAGAGCGAGGGCACGGGTCTGAGTTGCTCGACCCCTTTAATCGGGGGATGGTAAAGATTGTTAGCAGATGATCCGGAGATGGTCGTCAGATCAATGATCTTGGCTGTGATAGTCACAGTTGAATCGGGGATTTGAAAGGCTTGTAGTTTTCCTGAAGACATTGTAGAGACAGCAATATTTCATCCACGAATAGTAGCGAGGTCGTCGTAGCTGTACTGCAAAAAGGATTGTGCGCGCCGGATGACAGCTACTTATATTACAACTTAGGAACAGCAACCGCTCTGATCGAAGACGAGCGCTTCTACAACCGCGAACCTGCTCAAATTACCCTACCTCGCGGCGAGGCTGGGAAGTGGGTGCCACAGATCTGTTTTTGATTGATCTTCAACAGTAAACCGTGACAGTTTCGTTGTAGGACCGAGCGACCTCGGTCACGACCTCTGACCTCTTTGTATTGTGGCCCTCTCAGTAACACTATACAAGACCGCAAAAAGGCGGCCTCGTTAATATTAAGAACATCCATCCTTGTCAAAATCAAATTGCCTCGTCTGTTCCACAGTGTGGTTCCATGTGTGACGGTATCATGCCGCATCAACTCATTCTTTATTGAGCCGAGTAACCGAGGTCCGTGCAGCTTCTGCGTGTCAAGTCTACACAGCGGTGCTGCTGGTGGGTGGTCTCTCAGCGCGCGCGACAGGCCATTTATCTGCTACTGTAGGTGCGCCTGCTTATTCCAGGAACAACCGCCACAGTTTTGAACGACACAAGCGGCAGGGGTGAGTAGCTTTCCTGCAATAATAGGCCCATTAGATATGCTGCTAGCGTCTAAGAGATATGAGCCTTTCAAAACCAACTCACTGATCGACTCAACAAGACCTCGCAGTATTCTTTCGCCCCATTATCACTTGCATTTTTGATGGGTGCTTCTCGTGTGGTTCTTGCCGTTATTTGTGCTGAACCAGAGAAATTGTCTCGCGCGCCACTTTCAATGCCTAGTGCCCCTACACTGCACCATTGACTGGGGTGCAGTCAACTTCGGTCTGAGTAGACAAACCATCGTCAGGAGGCTCTATCAGTGAACTTTGCGATTGATAACTTGGCGGTCTTGGTAAACCAAATAATTTCTTACCGCTGTTGCCGGCATCATCGCTCTGTTGCAGTTCGCGGCCTCGAGCGTTGTGACGGAGATACGCCCCTCCTGATGCCTATGAGGAAGTTGGTCCATCGTACCATGGTCGAATTTGAGTTTTTCAATGCTATTAACCACTTGAATAAACCAACAGTTTGATCCAGGAGCCGGCTTTTACAGATGGAAACGGGAACACGTCCTATGTATACGTACTAGATTATGGTTCAGACTGGCTATTATTGCGGACATCATTTATTTGGTACCAAAGCGAATATGAGAAGCCCTCTCGATGCAGCAATATCTTCCCTCTTCAGGTAGTTTATTTTGAAGTTCATTTCAGTTGCTTTATCGGATGTCACTTATTCGATGGTTGTCGTGACCCGCAACAAGCTAGACCTGCGATATCACGAGCTCCTTCCCAAGTATCCCACGCGATCCCACAAGTTGTCCCTATATTCATGTGTGCAATCTGCCAGAAGATGGTTAGTATCTTCTTTCATATTACTGTGCGGAGTTTGTACAGGTAGTAACAGCATGTTCAACGAACCAATAGCATCATCTTTACGGCTACAAATTACCCAACCCCTCTTTCCTGTACTTGATGAACGCATACGCCGACCTCAAAATGTATTGGACAAAGGCAACAAATGCATGTGCCGCATTAGATCTACAGAGACAACAGACTGACAAGCCATGAGCACTAATCTGCATAAATATAGGGGTCGGATGTCTTAGGTGGAGAAACGGGAAAATGCACGCACCAGTTCTCCTGTCCAAAATGGGCTACCCGACACGCTACCGCCTAGACTCGGCTTACGAAGAGTGGGGAGACTAATAATATTCACGACGGTCAACTTTATAATGGTCAAGGGCTCAGTACACTCCCATTGATCATTGATTATAGTGGAATTCTGTCCCTGGCCGCCAGAACGGTCAATTAGCATTCTGCATGCCTGGATACATTCATTAACAAATCGATGCAACTGAGAGAGCCACAGCTCACCGTTTAAGGAAAAATTGTGAAGTGTTGTGGAATGCAATGGCGACTGTATACGAAAACGGCCGCTTCTTCAGAACTGGAGATGCCAGCTTCGCAAGCGCCCTAGTTGTTGAGAACGGGACTATCTCCTACATAGGGTCAGAAACCGATGAAGTCATCAAATCAGCAAAGGAAAATAAAGCTTCGGTTGTTGATATGAAGGGACGTACGGTCCTCCCAGGGTTTATTGATGGGCACATGCATCTCCTTCTACTTGGGCAGTCAATGAACAAGTTGAGTCTCGAGAGCTGCAAGGATCTCAACGATATTAGGGCTGCAATTAAGGACTATGCTACGGCCAACCCTTCCATCCCTAGTATTCTTTGCAGGGGATGGATGCACCCTATGACTGATGGGGTTGCTCTTGCCAGTATGTTAGATGATTTAGATCCAAGACCTATCTTCATTGATTCAAAGGATCTTCATTCTGCCTGGTGTAATACAGCTGCATTGAAAGAACTCGACTGCGAATCGATGCCGGATCCTGCTGGTGGGCAAATCCACAGGGACGAAAATGGAAAACCCTCTGGTTTATTGAGCGAAGCTGCAGCGCAGATCCTAGTCTGGCCACACGTGGCGAAGCGTGCTCCGATGGAAGACAAGGTAGAAGCTATACGCCAGGCTATTAATGCGTATACGAAAGTAGGCTACACTGGAATGATCGACATGGCCATGGATGAGAACAGCTGGGAAGCGCTCCGGGTTTTACGGTCCCGAGAGGACTTACCCGTCCGATTAGCAGCACATTGGCTTATTATCCCATCTAAAGAAGAGAGCACTAATCTTGTCCAAGTTGATAGGGCCATTGAGCTTCACAAGAAATTCAATGCCGAGACTTCGCCGAGCTGTCGAATTGCTGGAATTAAAGTCATCTGTGATGGGGTCATTGATGCCTGCACGGCAGCGTTGCTTGAACCATATTCATCCAATGGCGCCAATCCCGAAGCACTGTGGACAAAAGAAAGGTTGCTTCCGGTGGTGAAGAAGGCAGATGCTGCAGGCTTGCAATGTGCACTGCATGCCATTGGCGATGGAGCTATCAAGCTTGCAGTCGATGTATTGGAAGGCTGTACGCCCGGTCGTCGACACCGCATTGAGCATCTCGAGTTGGCGGCTCCAGCAGAAGCCAGGAGACTTGGACAACTTCAGATAACCGCGTCCATTCAACCGGTACATGCTGATCCAGTGATCCTTCAAGCATGGCCAAAACTTTTAGGAGAAAAGCGCTCGGCTCGCGCGTTTCCGTACAAAGAGTTCCTCTCAGGCGGAGCAGTTCTTGCTTTGGGCTCTGACTCACCAACAGCGCCGTACGCGCCCCTCGGAAACTTGTACACTGCTACAACGAGACGATCAGCAAGACAACCAGAGAACATGACTACAGTGAACTCAGAAGCGGCCCTAACTCTAGCTGCTGCCGTATCTGCAGCCACCCACGGTGCAGCATATTCTTGCTTTGCAGAGAAACGGATCGGCCGTCTAGAGGCAGGACTGAAAGCTGACTTTGTTGTCCTAGATCTAGAATGGACCCCGGAAAAGCTTCTTTCGGGACGACTATGCCAGACTTGGTTTGAAGGCAGGAAAGTTTATGACGCCGAGTTGTAGGTTGGGCATCAACTGAGATGGATGAGGTATTGTTTGTCTATCGATTGAGCAGTCGCATTTCGAATGCTCGCAGCATCTACCTAGATATGAGATGTATATAATGCGAACCGAGCTAGCTTCTCCACCTGAGAATCCTTCCTTGATGAGATGCTAGACTGCATATTTGGAACGAAAACATATTTTAGGCCTTGGCAGTCAGGAAGATGAAATGCATACATTGTATAAAATTTGCTCCATAATGGTCAACCATGTTACACATTTTGTTAACTCCCGCTTTATGCGAGTCAAAACCAATGACTTTCCCATCAAGACAGTTCCTTGATATAATTGTACAATGCTAACTTATTCCCTTTTGTAGTAATTTTCATCCGAACTCCTCCTAGAGGCTCATATCCACTTTGCGCCTTTGCAATGGCCCCGCTGCCCTTTCCCACCCTGCGTATCCTTCAAGTTCTGTCGCGCCCTATAGAGCTCTGTGGTATCTCTTGCACATCATCGATGCGGCAGCTTCAAAGAAATGCATTGATTAATCGCTTAGGCACTGCCTACAAGCGTGTGGTTAAGAGGGATATGGACTTAGGTTACGTTAGCTACAGTAAACCGAGCAAAACAGGGGGGGAGGCCTTACTGAGCTTGACAACATAACCGATGACACCAATGATGATAAATCCGACGCCTACAGCACTGGAAATCTTGAGAAATTCTCTCTTGTCGGCTGTTTATCGATTGCGCATTAGTTTTCAAACTTCTGCCGAGACAAGGAAGGGGCTCTCACGCTTCTCGCATCTCCTGAGGAACTGATTGCCTTCTTTCCAGAACTCGACAGGAATGTCAAGGATCTCTTGGAGTTGGTCTGCCATGGTAACTGCCCGGGGGGTAAAATACAGGTGGTAATGGACTGAAGAAGGGAGAGCGCTCAGATAGAGGATAATTTAAATTGATAAAGGACGATCGAGGGTGCGAGTCTCCAGAAACAGAAAAGCTGTCCTCAATTTCGGATCAACCTAATTCCGAATCCGGGGGTGCGGATGTGTTACTCGCTCATGCTCGCATATCAGATCACGAGATCTGGGGTCCTTGACCATATCACGTGACATTGGCGGTTTAACGTTCGGTCCGATCGGCTCGATGCCGCGGCTGGTGTCTCAAGCCGCATTTGGCCCTCAAAGACAGGTTAAGCAGAAACTACAAGCCAACGAGTGCCACATACTACCATAACATCTGTGGCTACCAGAATGTACGGCTATCAAGTTTCACTTATTGCGCCACGTTGCCGACAACTGCATTTCAGGACGATTCTGTGACCAACTGCCGTAAGCTCTCGGCTGAATGATCCGACGAGTTACTTCTTCCTGGGGGTTGATCCGGGATAAGAAGAGCGAAGACCAAACTAACAAGTCCAAGGCTGTAGTCACTTACAAACATGGAGGGAACCGTCGAAACATATGCATGATTCTACCCATGGGTGGCCCAGGATTAACAACCCACGTTGTCTCATTGATTGGCCACCATGGGCAGGAACTATTCTTCCGCTGACAGAGGATAAACTGAGGTTGTTGGACAATTTAAAGTAGCTTTCGGCGCTCGGCACGAAGTGGATAAAGCTTCCACCACTTCACATCTTCCCTTCCTTCGTTAGCCAATGCGGGGTGTCCAGGCATGGTAGCATAAAATATGGAAGCTTTTAGCTTGTTCTGCAACGGTTCCTCGCAGATGAATCCGGCTGAAGAATCCATTCCGACGAGGTGGAACTTGGACCCCGTTCCATGCTAAGCACCTGGGTTCTATACCACCCTATGAACGGCTGGGAAGCTCATGTGTAGAATCCCACGTGGGTGGCTGCTCCTGCCAAAATTCTTCTTCAAAGCTTATTATCACAACGGCCAACACTTGCGCCCCGGGCTCCGGATACTACTAGCCCTACAGACCGGTAGGGATACACGCAGTAAGTCACACTTTGTTGGGGCGCGCAAGAATATAATCCCTCGAATGCCAGCCCGTCTACTCTTCACGTGTATACCCCCCAAGATATGCTGTTGAAGGTGGACGTCCCATCACGCATGTGGTATCCCAAGTTTGTGAAGGGGTCTGAGGGCTCCAACGCCGACTGTGGATTCCATGATCCATTACTCCCACCCTTGGTGGAATGCTCCTGCAAGTGAGGTTTACTCCCCGAAGTCGTGCTGTGCCGTGCTTCTCCTATAAGTATATAAATCGATCTTGCTCTGTGCTCAGGATACTTTTGCTTTTCTCTCAGCAGAGTATCTTCCTTGCTCTCTTCAACCTCTCTTTCAGAGTCCCAGGAGCAAAAATGCAGCTTCTTAACTCGGCTCTTGTGTTGGCCCTTGCGGGAATGGTCAATGGCTTCCCAGCTCCCGACAGCGCCCATTTGCCATATCCAGGTCCTGCTCCAGCTTTGGATGCGGAGACTCTTGCTGCACTTAAAGCCCTCGGCAAGACAGCAAAAGATTTTCGTATGCCGGGATCTCTTCCAAACCCTCACGCCCCGGCTGGAAGTGATCAACTTGAGGGAATTGACCACATCGTGATGCTCATGATGGAGAATCACTCTTATGATAATATCTGGGGTACGCTTGACCGCCCAGATGCCGACGGTTTCCCCCTTGATCCGCACACCGGCAAGCCATCAGCCACCAATGCCTTCGCCAATGGAACCCTTCTGCATGCCTATGAGCTGCCTATGACATGCATCCGTACCCCCGGAAGCTCAGCTCCAACTCAGAACTGGGTGAGCTCGCATTTGCAATTTAACAACGGGAGCATGGATGGGTTCGTCACTGGCAACGGTCCAAAACCAATTTCCATGGGTTACTTCACTCCTGAGCAATTACCATTTACCCACTCCATTGGTCGTACTTTCCCCATCGGCGATCGTTTCTTCTGCTCAGTCTTGGGTCAAACATGGCCAAACCGCATGTATCTCATCGGGGCCACCTCTTTGGGCATAGTTGACACTGGCCAAAACCTCACTGGACTACCTGTTGTCGATACCATTTTCGATCGTCTCGACCAGCACGGTATTTCTTGGAGGAACTACGTTTCGGGTTTCGGACAGTAAGTTGCTCCAGATATTGCTCTACTGTTTGCGTTATTACCGTTGAGCTCCAGAACTGATATCGGCTGAACCAGGTCCAACGCTGAGGCCACAATCCGTCTCTTCCCAGGAGACAACGCTATCGGTCAAGCTCATGGCGCACCATTGGACCAATTCTTCACCGATGCTGCCAAGGGAGATCTCCCAAGCTTTACGTTCATCGACTTGAATGGTACTACCCAAACCCAGGAAAACCCACAAAACGTGGTTGTTGGCGAGGCCGTTATGGCTGATATTGTTAACGCCCTCGGCGACTCGCCTTTGTGGAGCAAGACGCTTTTGATCATTAACTATGATGAGCACGGAGGATACTATGACCATGTCGCCCCTCCAAAAGCAATTGCACCAGACAATATCCCTCCAAATCCACCGGCTGGCGCATTCGAGTACCAGTATGAGGGCTACAGGCGATTGGGATTCCGAGTTCCATCTGTTGTCATCTCTCCATGGGCCAAGAAGAACCATGTCAGCCATGTCGTCTATGACCACACTTCGATTCTCGCCACGATTGAGAAGAAGTGGAATCTTCCAGCATTGACATACCGGGATGCAAATGCTAACGATATGACCGATTTCATCGACCTCGAAGCTTTGAAGACTCGTCGCATGAACTTCCCAAGCTTGAAAGCTCTCCACCTTGGCCCCGCCGGAGACACCCCTGCTCAGCTGGCATGTTCTAACACCNGACACCCTCATTTACCCACCCGCTGATGCATATGAAAACCCACCAACCAAGCCCTCAAAGCCATCCGGTCCATCCTGGTGGCCATTTTGATAGGGCCGATAGGTACATGAAGCAGTTGGGAATAGGCTTCGTGGTATTCTTTTGCTCCCGTCTCGCGTATCTAGACTATCGTTAAGTTCTGCGTCTTTGCATGACTCCGTAATTTTGTAGGCATATCAGTCCATATCGAATGTTAACGAATACAAATGGAGCAAATGACCTTTTTCGTTTGTTAGTATTTTTGTGATCTACACAGGATAGCCTGGATTGGCAGCTCATGTTTTCCGATAGCGACACCGTCCCAATTTTAGATCCGTTTATTCGTAAAATAAACAGTGACGCTAATATTTTGTTTTGTTTTAAAAAGAATATTTTCGAGAGTAGATATCCGCGAGACTTATTGAGTACATATTAATTCAGACATCAAAATAGACTTCAACAAGTAATAAGAATATGGAATAGCATAATTCTTCCATCAGTGCCTAGAACATGTATCGTCGACGATCATGGGGAGCATCACATGATGAGGATATGTTTACCCCGCAAATTTCCCCTGACCGCGCTAAAACTTAAACTCCGTCAGTTGCCGGCTCCTACCGAAGGGGCATCTCTGGTCTTACAGTACCAGCAGTGCCTAGACGCACGCAAAATTTGCGCACGAAAACGTCGAACAGCTTTACACTTCGTCATACATGCCTTGGCAATCATGGATAGTCCCCCACCTGCTGCTAAGAAGAGGATACTAGTATGTTAATGAACGATCATTAGACATGCCTCCAGAAACTAAGTGTGTCAGAAAGCATGTGCTGCGTGTAGGACATCAAAGGTAGATTTCAGGATTTCTGATCGCGTGTCTCAATCGGCAATGGAGATACCCATTTACTGAAATATATAGGTGAGGTGTGATGGTGGAAAACCTTGCCTGCGGTGTAGGAATCTGAAAATTTACTGCGACTATGTGAAGCCCCCTACGGATGTTGTGACCGAGTATGCAAAATATTCCAATACCCTTGCTCCCAACTCTTTGACTTCAGCACTTAACACTTAAATAGACGACTGGATCGATTAGAGCAACATATAGATAATCTGAACACCAGAATAACCGATACGTCAACCGCCGTTTCGGTATTACAGCTTCAACAGCAACAGCAAGCGCAAACCATTGACCTGGAATCTCTGTCGTCCCCCCATTTAATGCAGCGGCAGCAGACTCAGAAGCATATAGGTGCCCCATTATCGCCAAGAAGCGGTCTAGGCTACCCGGACGCACATCAAACAATTTCAATCATTGATAATGACACTCAACATACCCAGCGTCATAGTCCTACTCCCAATCTTAGCATCACCAGTCAGCCATATCATCGCAAATTCTCAGCAGCTACCAAGCTCCAAGATTTTGAAGTAGGATCTGAGCCAAGTTCAGATGTCGTAGCTAGAGGTTTGATAAGTTTGGAGGATGCCGAATTATATTTCCAAGTCTTTTTCCAAGGCTGCGTCAGTCACCACCACGATTGTTTCCTTGGCAGTTCTAATGGGAAACACAGAACCATTTTGTGCCAGTATTTATTTCAAATGTTGATACATTCGCTTCAGTGAGGGAAAGGAGTAGCATGCTGTTTGACAGCATTTGTGCTGTTGGATGCAGGGCTCAGCTAGGTCTGTCCTATTTAGCTTTCAGGCTTGAGGAGCGAAGGATAAGACTGGAATGACTAAATTAATATCCACGCCTTAGGTCCGGCATCGGAACAATACCAATCCTTAAGTAATGTGACCAAAGATCCGATCTGTAATGTTATACTTGGAGATGCCCCGAAATGTATAGAGACAATACAGACATTGCTTGTCGACGCTTCCTATACAGAGAAGGGTTGGCTGTTAACCTCACTGGCATTGAAACTGGCACTTGAGCTTAATCTAGCAGATGCTTATCCCAAAATTTTAACTAGGGCTCTGCAAGAAGACGACAACAGATTGGAAGCTGACGAGGAAGATGAGATATTATTCAGGAACACAAGGGTGTGGTTTGGGATTGTCGTTCTGGAACATATGTATGTGTATTTTGAACAAACCAGAGGAAAATGCTAATAAGAAGATAGACTCAGCATAGACTCTGGAAAGCAACCCGGGATAACAATTGGTAAAGACATAAGGAGATGTCGAATCTTGCTTCGGCATCCAGCTTGCATGCCCCTTGATTTTAGACTCTTGGCGCAGGTCGAGGTTCGTTAACATTCACGGCTTCATCACCTAACACTAATATATAGATAGCTTAATGCAATTAGAGGTTCGTGGATATGGCCATGGAAACTAAGCGTTGCTAATACACGTATTAAATACAGCAAGGGCTCATGAGAGGCTCGCCATTAGCACTGGGACAGGTATTTCAGATGCAGAATTAACTGAGATAGTTCGAGGAACAAGAATAGATTTGAGCATTTGGTTCAGGTAATCGACACACCTTTTGAAGTTTGCATCATATAACTAACAGGCTACAGTGACTGGATCAGCCTTGTTGGTATGCAAAACTTCAAGAACAACGAATTCCAGTAGAGAAAATGCACTAAGCGGATATCTTCCAAACAGACACCCATATTAATAACGAAGACGAGAAAGCCAGCTTACTCGTCAACTTGAGAGTTCAGAGAGATTGGTCGGAGATGACTATGCTATGCCAAGGGTTACAGAGCGTAGGCATCGACAACATAGCGTAAGTACAGTTTGGTACACTCTGGTGGTGTGGTTGGAATATAACTGTGGAAAATCTAGTATAATGTCAGATGAACAACGACATCTCATCCGGTTAGCTAGAATGAGTGCAGAAAGTCACTTATCAACGATCCTCTCAAATTCAAAAGTGTACCTAGGAGGGCTTCGATATGGGATGGATTTTGTATGGGGTACGAGTTATCAATCCAAATGCGCTGCATGGAATCTAATAAGAGGACTATAGCCAAATGTGCCTTTTCCGTCCTACTTCTCCTAAAACTCACGCGACTCCTTCCGGAATCCACAGATATGCCTAAACTCATATCGGACGTCAGATCACTCTTAGATGAAATTTCCGGAATTCCGGGCTCTAATAACATATATATCCATATTCTTCACATCAGCTTGCAGAAATTTGAGAGAGCTTTAACGGGTAATATTATCCAGTCGAACAGTCCGGATGGGGGAGATGAGACAATGGAGGCTGTGGATGCAGAGATGGATTTCCAAAGTTACGTCCCAAAGGAATTTATTTTGGATTGGAACTTCCCTGGGTTGAAGTTCTATTGGAACCCATTTGGTTTTGGTGAACTATTTTTAGACTTTGGATCAAGCTTGTGATTCGCATTAAAATTAATTTCACTAAAGATTATGGAACCATTTAGATATCTCAATCTATATTAAGCCATGAACGGGCTGTTAACAACAGACTGGCAGAAGGATGAATTCATCATGGGACCCCTGAGTTGCCACCCTAGTAGATGAATATGAAATCCTCATTCCTGAGATCGGTCTCATCATCGAAAGCTTTCTCGCCAACTCTGGTAAGAGATTCTCCTTCTTCAGCAATAATGGTGGCGGCAGTGCGAGTTTCTGTGGCGTTCATCATTGACCTATCAACAATTACGGCAGATTTTCCAGCTTGCACTCGTTTCTTCGCGTGGCTCTTGTTCAAGATGACTAGCCATAGCGTCGTGAGTCTGATAGAAAAACATTAGCAAATCTTTAATTATGGATGCGTATGAAAAGGACAGCCCTACACAACAAGGATAATGAGCACAATAAATAGAGCAAGACTAGACATATGTTAGTGTTGCGTTTCAAGGGGGCATAAAGCATCATACTTCGATGTAAGACCGCGCTTATAGCGGGGAGCTTCAGCAGTCGTGTACAAATGAGGTCCAATGATCTATTGATGTTAGAGACTCTTAACGTAGTGAATTAGGAATCACCAACGTTTCCGGCGCTCTGGCCAATGAAGAGAACAGCCGTCGTTACTTTCTTCTTCGTTTCTCCAGCCGTGTTTTGGGCGGACCACGAATAAATCAAAGGAGCTACAAGTCCTTATTAGGGGTGTAAAATCTGAGTGACAGTGTATTGTGACTCACAGATGCCTGGATAGACTGAGATCAAATAGTAACCAGCCAGCAACGGACCTCGATTCCCTGGGCTGTGGTCAATGCAAAGTAGCATCACACATCCCGCAATTGGTGGAAGACATAGGAGTGCAAGGACTGGTCCCTTTTTCTTGAGGTACGTTGCGAGTGCGGCTCCTCCCATTGTCGCAATGATCTGGACAGCACCAAAGGGTATATTGAGTAATATGGTTTTGAACTGGTCAAACCCAAATGAGTTCACGATCAGAGGGCCAAAAGTGGTAATGCCACCACTCGGGATCCTAGGAGGCTTTAGCTGGGTAGAAGAAAGATAAACAGGTATATATTACGAGATCGAGAAGATCAGGGCAAACCAGCACCATGTCTTCACATCCAGCAAACTCTCGTATACGTGGTCCCATTTCCAGTGTGTAGAGTCTACACCCATTTGGTTTGCACGGAGTCGTTCCACAGCAAGTACTTTATCACGGTCATTCAAAAACTTGGCATCAACAGGAGAGTCCGGGAGGTAAATACTGTGTAAGGGATAGTTAGTGGCTAGTTAAGTCATTAAACGCAGATGCACTTACAAGACAACCAATGAGAATACCACAGTGATGAGTCCGCAGAAGAGGAAAATGATCTAAAAGACATTGCCGAGTCAGTTGAATAGCTTCGATCCAGATCTTGCATTCATTGAGACGAAGGTGATATAAACATACCTGGTAAGAATGTAGCACATGAGAGTTGATATGGCCTAGACCCCAGGCCAAAAGACTGCCAACCTGGAAGCCCAAAGAGTAAGCATCACATAAAGCTAGAGTATTCAAGGGGAGCAAACCATGTTTGTGATGCCGTTCATCGAATACCAAGCAGCATTCCTGTTTGTCTGTTCTCGTCGACGCCACCACATCTGAGTGATGGCCACGAAAGTTGGAGCTGTTCTTGGACGTCAGCTGAAAACTTTCAACCATATTGTCTTAGGGGAAACAGACCAACCGAAGCTTCAAACACGCCTAAAAGGAATCGTGTTGCAAGCAAGGATTTATAGGTGTTTGCTACCGACATGCAGCTCAGGATGATACCCCAGCAGCAGATCATGACAGCGGCGAACTTCCCAGTAGGGAACTTGACGAGAAAGTAGGCAATAATTGGCTGCATGACGAGCTGGGCGATGTACACGATGGAACCCAGCCAGGAGTAATCTTGGCCCACGAGATGCGCATTTTGGATGATGCCGAAGACGCTGGCATAGGATAAAGTGGACTTGTCCAGCTGCTGCAGGAAGTAGACGACGAGAAGGATAGGCAGGATGGTGAGATCAATTTTCCTCAGGATCCTGGCGTCGTCTTCCGGAGTGACGGTGATGGTTGGGTCTGCATTCAGCAGCAATTCCGCCGCTCTGTCCTTTCCTGCGGTGGACTTTTCCTTGAGAGCCTCCGCAGCAGCTAGCTGCTCGACCCTGTCCTCCTGGATCTTCTGATCAGAAGTCTCGTGACCGCTTGAAGATGCCATCGCGAAATGCCAGGAAAATTTGCAACAAGATATTCCGGCGCAGCAACACTTGGTAAAAAAAAGTGATAGACGCGCTGGGTAGGAGAGCGACAGGGACAGAGGATATCATATATCAAGGGACATTTTTTCCCTATTAATTCTTGGAAAAGATGGGGTAAGTGATTTGCAAGCACTAGCTCCTCTGGGGACGAAATCCGGGGTTCTGGGGCAGGATTTTCGGGTTTCGGGGGCAAATGCGAAGCCTGGCTGACACCTCCCCTCCCATTATTGATCCACGTGAGGATCAGGGATCGGCGAAGCGCCCGAAGTCCAGGCTTATGCTGAGAGCCACAAAAAGAGTCATGGCGGGTACGTGAACCGTGATGGTTTCATTGGATAATAGAACTGTATGCCGAAAGGAGAACAGGAAGGGGAAGAAATGGAGGGTGGAACATCGGTTGTTGCGCTTCAAGCCGATTGCGCCAGAAAGCCACTGGCCCCGACCGTATTAGTTAAGCTTAAATTTTATGCAGCAAGATATGAAACCGTTAGCGACGAGTGATCTACCATCAAGACTAATTACTGCATCTTGTTAAGAGCTTGTCTAGCTAGGTACATGAGGGCTCCAATTATCTCCACTTCACATCCTCGCGTAAATAAGATGATGCTAATGTGGAAAGATCTTTCATGCTAACTACAAGTAAAGTGGGTAAAGTAACAGCTACATTTTACTACAGTTCTTGTGGGGTATACGTTGGTGTTGTGCAAGTAAAAGTTTATTAACGACCAAATTCTCAGTGATCTGATTTCGTAGATGTTTGTATTCCACGGGACCTCTAGAAGAATGATCCCCAGGAAAGAAAGCTGAACAGCGAGATCCCAATGAGGTAGGCGGGAATTGAAACGGCCGAAGCTCCTGACTTCTTTGCAGCGGTTGTACTGGCCGCCGAGCTGGCTCCAGTGCCCGTCGCCGATGGAGAGCCTGATGAACTCGGGCTCGACGCCGAGCCTCCTATGGCCTTCACTCCACCAGCTGGGACAGCAACCACGTTATCGTTGGTGGACGAAAAATCTCTCGGTGCCAAAGAAATCTGGTTGTTAGTCAGATCAAAGACCGCGTAACTGCTGCTCAAAAAGTTGTCCCCCAGCAACCCATGCCTCGTCCCAGCGGGTACGATACCAAAAGTGCAGATATCTGGGTTTATCGCGCGAAGAGAGACCAGCTTGGTCATTGGGACTTCGATGGTGAGAGACTGGAAGGTGTATTTGACCGTATACGGCGCGGCTTGTAGAGCGCAGTCAACGTACGCCGTGTCGTTAGCAGTGAAGTATGTGACGTCGAATTCGTCGTAGATTGGCTTCACCCAGTCATCGGGCAAAATGCTGGTGGGCGTGCCGCAGTCCAGAACAACCGGTACCGATCCCGTAGAACCCTTGGGGAAGGACGAGTTTCCTGAGAGTGCCATGCCATCAAGAAGGACATCAAAGGCAAGGATCTCTGGAAAGCCGTCCCGCTTCTGGGTATCGAGAGTGGTCAAGTCTCCGGTATATTTGGTGGTATCGATTCCCCCGAAAAGTATCTGTCCGTCGTAGCCTGTCACGCTATCTTTCCAGAGACTGAAGAGTGCAAGATTTGTTACGCCCTGCTTAGCCAGAGTGAGTGGGAAGTTGTCGTACGGTTGTTGAGGAGGGTTAGTATGGACTTGATTTTCTCCATATGCATACGAGAGGCCAAGGATGCTCAGTGCGATTGTAGAGTTAGTGCCGTACGCAATGGCAAACTGCTGGTTCTTAACCGTAGTGCCCGCAACAGTGAACGTGTCTGTGGCGACATCTCCATCCGCGCCACTTCCCGTGCCTTGATCCGCGAAGCCAAAGTTGCTTGAAAAGTTGCTGGTTATATACTCGTACGTGGAGGACTTATTCGCGTTATCTGTTGGGGGTGTCAATTATTATTGGCTATGCGCGGCGCCAGAGCTGGGGCACTCACAGTATCCGACGCTTGGACAGTCACCATCCAGCGCCTTGCAATAGGCGGACTCCTGATGCAGCAGAATAATATCACTGCTTCCTGTGTCCAGCGACAAAGTAACTGGTTGAGGAGGCGTGCCGACGGTGATATTGACTACATAATTGAGGTAGGTTGCGCCAAGCGCGACGTTGAGAAACTTATCGTCGCGCTTTTGAAGCTGCGCGGGTGTTGCTGGTGTTTGTGAATACGGAAATGAGACGACACCGGGTGTCGGCGCGCGCTCATGGAGCTGTCCCCGAGCAGCAGAGATAGCCCCGGCAAGGGTAAGAAGGGTGTTGGTCTTCATGACAAAGCGAGCAGACCAGCGTAAACTGACTTAGTGGTAACAATCAATCCATAGTTCCAAGGACAGAAGTGGGCGACCACTCTTTCATATATGAGCAAAAGGAAAATACTGCTGCTGCCTCCGGATATACCGAGTCTGGCTCCGTGCCTCTTTTGAAATAGGGGTCCAACAAATAGTGGCTCGCACTTGCATCACTGCCTAACCACGACCCCAGTGTGTCGGAATATGCGTGACTTTTGGCATGNGCTATAATCTGTGCCGAAAAATATAAGACCTTTTATTGGCTAAAACTCATATTTCCTCCAACATAATACAGGGGGTTTGGGGCGTGGGTGGTTAGAGCCGTCAATAGTAACATTGGCCCTCGAGCCANTTACAGTTCTATTCCCATAGCCGAGTGCGAGACGAGCAATGTCCAACTGCAACCGGATGCGGCGCAGTCAGGGGTTTGGCGAATGACAGCAATTAGCGAATCGTTAAATTCATCGGAAGCTGCCTAAAAGGCTCGGGCATTGGTAAGCAGGCGAACACTCGGGACACTCCTCTCAACCAGACACTGTAGCTGTGGATGCCTGAACGTGTGCCTTAAATATGTGTAGGGTTCTGGTTGAGAGGAGTGTCCGGTTAGGCGGTGAATACGGGTCCTGTGTGTCTGCGTAGTTGCCATCACAGCAGGTACGTTCCCCTCCGGAATAATAATGAAGCGGGTTAGAACCCACATGTGTATATATGCCCCAGTACCACATATACATTTTACCTGCGTCTATCACATCACAACACGGAGAGTGCTGCTACAGTCTGCAGAATCTCACAATTAGGCACTCATGCGCATCGGAATTCCAGCTGGTTCATGTGGTATTTAGCCTCCAACATCGACAGAGCTAGTCAACTTTTCTGTAGCTATTTCCTTGACGGGATATAAAAGCCGATTTTAGAAGTGATGGAAAGCGGGTTAAGTACTCTGCCCGAAGAAATCAGGACATATATTGCAAGCTTTCTTTCTCGATCCGACTTGAAGAATGCTCGAACAGTCTCCCGCATGTGGGATAAGACAGCTCAAGCAGTACTTTTCCAGACCGTCTTTCTACGCCTCCACGTCCAAAGCTTCGAGAGATTAGAGAGTATTGCACATCACGAAAACCTCAGGGTATATGTTAGGACCATCAGTTTCGATGGTGGGGCTTTGTATGGAGGAGGAACGTCCAGTAAAACGAGCTGGTTACAACAGAGTGCTGCAAGAGGACTAGGAATATGGGGTGAACAAAGACCGGAATTTCTCGCCCAGTTCAGCCCAGAACAGTTACAAGGTTATTATGAGCAATACTGCAACTACATCGTCGGGCAAAAAATAGTTCGAAAATGCGATGATTACATCAATAGGCTTTTGAAAGTGCTTCATCGCTTCCCATGCTTGTCAGTGTTCCACTATTCTGCGGGACACAAGCACAAAATGTTTAGATTACCCCAATTAAGCTCTCTTAGTCCGTTGGCACAGCAGATCTTAGCAGGGCCTGAGCCCCGTAGTGGTGGTCATCATGGTTCTGAACAACATTTCTGGACTTTCTTGCAAGCAGCATGCGTGTCTGCACCCGATCGACAGTTAAGGGAGATACGTGGTTCCCAGCTTGACCTCATCTTCTGGGAACATATGGGCTCGAGGGTTTTCAACTTCTGGGGAAGCCTAACTGCTCTTAAACGCATATCTTTGGAATTCTCTCCCGCTTTCCAGCCCTACGAAAGAGAAAAGCCGACTCACCTTGCTAATATGATCAATCGTGCAGTTTCATTAGAATCACTTCAGCTCCGGTTCGGTGGAATACGTACACCTATGATACACAGTTTATTTTTTCTTCCACAGGTTTTCGATGATAAGATGTGCTGGGAGAGCCTCCGAAGACTTTCGTTGCAAGCAGTTGTCTCCACTGAAGAGTATCTTCGAAGCCTTTTACAAAGACATGCAAAATCCCTGCGATTTCTAGAACTATCGGATATCAAATTTGAGAAGGCTACCCAGACAGGCGAATACGGTTCTTGGATTCAATTCATAATATTTCTGAATCACGTAATGCTATTGGAGTATGTTAGATTTGAGGGTAGCTTTTCTAATGCGTGGAATGAATGGTGGATAGTTGGAGATGCAGGTAGTTATGCTGGAGAAGACCGAAGACTCCATTACCCTGACGACTGCCTAAAATTTCAAATTGAACGCTTTATTATACACGATGGTCCGTGTCCCTTTATTCCAAAGAAGCTTGCAACCAACAAAGAATCTGATAATGATCATGGATTGCCCTGGGATTTCAAACCAGATCTATCTTGGAAGTTAGAATCTGGGCATTGGAAATTTACAATCTAAGCATGGAAATGGTTGAAAGTCTTACGAGGTTAACTCCGATCGTACAGTGCAAACACATATAACTGAATTGAACTACTGAATCAACTATAAGTACGTCTACAGTGGGCAAATATATAGATGTTCAGACTACCCATATTGCCCCTATTCATCTGTAAATCGAATAGATGAATCATCTACAACTATATTTTTAAGTTTATAAATCATTTGTATATTTCAGAAAGTTTTTTTTTTAAAAAAAATAACAATTAATTGTTATCTGTTTGTTTGATTTGATAATAATATATATTAATACATTTAAATCTGCTGTAAACAATTAGCTTTTTTATTATAATAATATACAAATATCGCCACGGGTTGCGGTGTCTCTGGTGCATCGGGCCTCACCGAGGCATATTTTACCGGCTCTCCAGATCTCTGTTATTATGAGACTCAAATGGATAACCCAAGGGAGGGTATCAACGGCGACTTGGAGCTAAATACATAAGTTGTCTTACTACCAGACACTCCAATTCTCGCCCTTATCTACATACAAGTCGCCTGACTCATGTCGCATGTGATCTCAATTGGCTCGGTCATCAGAGCACCTTACAGAGAGTATTGTATGGGCTAATGCCATCTCCAATGCAAACGCTGTGGTCAAATTCTCCATCCCAAGGACCAGTATCAGTTTCACGGATTAGGCATGTCATAATAAGGTAAGTAGCACCAGATTGTTGACCTCCGACACTTCCACCATGGCCATATAGGCAAAATGAGAATCTACACGATTGTGTAGAACTGGGAACTGCGGCCCGTTTCAGAGGATGTTGGAAGCTGGTATTGTGTTCCTGCACCAATTGGTCCCTATTAATTGGGTTGGCTTGACGCTTTACAATAAGACAACAGCGAGATTGTCAACGAACATCTTGCAGAGTACGGCAAGGTGATGAGCTGGGCCCCCATCCTCCTACTACCGCAGATCGGCTTCCAACTGGTTTCACCTTTGAACACCACATTTATGAGGGTATTGTTAGTGCAAATCTCACCGGGGACTATTGCTTGTACCTGTCATTATTATACTCAGGTTAGCTATACGATAGAAGAGTTGGCGGTGTTGACGGCGGGCTCGTTGGTCGAGAGCAACATGCTGGGGCTGCCGTATATGAGTGGATCGATTTCTCGTATCTGACACTTAAACGTCTTACGTTGCGGTTCTCGTTCTTTGAAATCAGCGTCAAGTCCGGGGATACGGAGATCTAGTCTTCCAAAAGAACTTATATCAAGCGCGTAGAGCAGTATTTCTAATTCAAAGCTACACCATGATACTTCTAAGTAATAATATTAAAGTTCCATGAAGAATACAAGCGCCTCTACTACAAACCCCAGACAGAGAATGGCCATTCAATTGGCAAAAGTTCCAATGATCAAACTACTGCTTAGATACACGTGACCGTGCTGTGGAATCGTCCAGGGCTTTAAGCAAGATGTAGAGGACATCAAGTAAAGGGGTCTGAACTCCGACAGACTGTGCGATCCGCACGGCGTTGCCGACAATAGCCTCTACTTCCATTTTACGACCCTCTAGTGCATCGGCAAGCATCGAAACCGTAATTCCTTTTTCTCGGCCTAATGCTCTGTCCAATTGCTTCTGTGCCATTGCCTCGTCAATTTCGGTATGGCCCAGAGCACGAGCAATGGATACTATCTCCATTATGACGGATTTGACATAGCCTACGGATTGCGGCGTCGATCTAAGAAAATCAACGTCGGTTGATCGCGATATGGCACATATAGGGTTCCAGCTCGCATTGATGAGCAGTTTATGCCAGCGACGTCCCTGTATATCATCGTAAAGCACCGACTTTCCCCCACCTGCTCTAACAATGCTGGCGAAATCTTCCGCAGTCTTCTTGTGAGAATCGGGCGCTGACGCCGGGAAGGTACCAATCTCGAGAGTGTCTTCCTCTCGCATCTCAATTACCCCGGGTTGGGTTTGCGAAGTCGGAAGGTATACAACGCAAGACAAGATTGGATTGTTTGGGAACGCAGCTGCAACTTCAGACTCAATGCCAACGCCATTCTGAATCAGTGCAATAGTGGTCTCAGGGCCAACAGCAGGTTTGAGATAGTCTGCCAGCGAGGGTTTGTCCCCTGGAAATGCTTTGCTGCATACCACGATATAGTTCCACGGCCCTTGCGCGTCCGCGACTGAGTTCACGGCATGGGGTTTGACACTGCACGAACCAAACTTTGGGGAGGTGATTTTGAATCCGTGCTCCTTTACAACAGAGAAGTTTGACCGACATACGGCAGTGACTTGTGCACCTGCTCGGGAGAGAATATAGGCGTAGATGCCACCGATACTTCCCGCACCGAAAATAAGAACGCGACTCATGATGAACTACCCGAGCGCATGTGGCGGCTCGATCCGAAACTAAAGTTCGATGGAGAAAGCTTGTGCTATAGTATAGACAACGTTACAGTGAGTCCTATCACAAACCGATATCGCGGAGATTGGAAGGTGGGGGATGGGTAGGCCCCACCAAGCATAAATGCATAAAATGCACAATTCCGGACTCTGAAGATGAATTTCTCAGTTCAGCCCGGGTCTCCCATATGAGTCTCGATACCTTAGGCGTGTCAGCTCCCAACTCGCTCGCTGTCCATAGAATCGCATTGATCTCAGAAATATCATATTTGAGAGACCACAAACCTCTGCTTTTATTTCAGCCAAAGAACAAACGTTCTCGCTCCTGCCTCAAAGCCTCCCTCCGGTCCCCGACAAGGATTCGACCACTATTGCCCCGCTGATCTGAGCCAGCGTATGTATGAACTCCTCATTGTGCTTCTCCTAATCTTGAGAAAGCCGGTGTATTGGACGTGTAAAGCGATAGAAGCCTGAAAATGCTATGTCAATAATACTAAATGTTTTGTACCCTGAGACCGCCACAGATAGATTGTGCACCCTCTGTCGTCGAAACACTATATCGCTGAGACACATCTAGTCTACGGTAGCCTGACCTGCCTTGTTTGACTAGAAACAGTCGGATCTAGTTGACTGAGATTTGTGCCGAAGCCGACTTCGAGGAGAAAAACTCGAAGCCTTGATTTCAACCTGAACAATATACACTATCGATTCGCAACTGTCTGTGACTTTTAAATCGCTTGCCCGATTCGTCTTTCTGCCCGCTGACCCCCGTTGACCCATTACGTGAGCAGCAGTGATAAGATAGACTGCTGAGATCGAGGACTCTCGGATATTGTGGAAGACTACCACAGTACATAAAATTTACTACAAAGAGACGGTTAACAAGAGCGCTTTACTCTTTTCAGACAAAGCCTTGGAAACAAGCGCTCTCGTAGAAGCTTGGGGTCTAGCAAAATGCTCAGGCGTTGTATTGGCACGGGACCAGCCGGTGAGCCCTAGTGATTAGTAGATCATCGGGTTGCCGAGGGATAATTTTGGTTAATTTTTGCCGTAAATGTACAATGACCTGCTGTACTAACAGGGGATTACCGTACAACGACCTAGTTGAGACCGCTTATGCTTTTCTGCATGATTCTCACGAATTGCGGTAGTCTCGTGTAAAAACGGAAATCTCTCATTTTCCCGAACAAGCCATGTCAAATGCCAACGACAGCCGCCTCAGGGCCTCTTCACTAATCTGATAATGCAACACAATCCTAGACCCACCAAACTTGATGCCGAACGTTTGCCCTATTTCCACAAATTGCTCCGGACTGATCCCTGCATTTTCTAAATCCAACCAGACAAGATTGGTCTGAGTCTTCCGACGTAGTTTCCCTCCCTTGCGTACCCACGTGTCTGCAACTCTCTTTGCATGTTCATGGGCGAGTCTCAGCTTCTCACCCGCTGCTTGTCGTCCTTGAGACGTTTCACCGGCAAAGAATCCATCCATCCACCGCCGCCCTCGCCGATCCGCTCAAGACCCCCGCTTACCTCATGCCGCCGCCTAAAGCTTTCCTAATTCTACGGGCTCGCGCAATGAATAGAGAGCTCCCGACAATCACCGCCCCCATCGGTGCCCCTAACCCTTTGGAGAAGTCTATCGCCGCGCTATCGAAGCATTTGGCACAGTCTTTCATGCTTCCTGCACCTGCGGCAACAGCCTCCCAAAGTCGAGCGCCGTCGAGATGAAGCTTCAATCCATTCTTCTTCGACCAATCGCAGATCAGCTGTATCTCGGAGAGCAGGTGGATGAGTCCCAATATTCTATTCTCCAGCGAAATCACCGTCGTTGGACATTTATGCACCACATCACTCAGCTCGGCCTTTCGTTGGATGTCCTTCAGCGTCAAGTATTCGCCATTACTTGGCGAGGCACATTGAACCATAGCCCCGGAGAGACCGAGCCCGCCAGCCTCCCAGTGAACAATATGGGAGCGTGCATCACAGAGCACGGCGTGCGGCGGTGCGATTAGATGGGTGCGAACAGCTATTTGGTTTGCCATGGTACCGGAGAGCACAAACATTGCTTCTTCATGTCCTGTAAGTTGAGCAATATCTTGCTCGAGAGAAACTGTGGTCTCATCTTCTCGGTACACATCGTCGTGGAGGGTGGTTTCCATGATTGCGCGGAGCATGGCTAGGGTGGGAGATGTGACAACATCGCCTACCATGGTAATTAGCTACATGCTTCCATGTTTAGGAAAGAATTTCGGCAGATTAGAAATGATTGCTCAGATACCTCAGCCGCGTTGCTCTGCTCAAAGATCGAACTGGCCTTACGCATCTTCGAATGACCAACCCAGATCATACCCCGGATCTTCAAGCTTTCATTAAAGTTGCTCTTAAACGACCAGTTCAACTCTTCTTCACCGAACCAATCGTGACCATTGTCTCGACCATGAGCGTAATAGGATGGGCGCTCATCTACCTATTCACCGAATGCCTGCTCCAAATTTATGCCTCGTTTGGATTTTCGTGGTCTCAGTCCTCCCTCCTTTTTCTGGTTATTGGATGTGGCATATTTTTTGGAACGCTGCCGCGTATCCACGATTATCGTTTGCTGAAGAGGAAACCGAGACTGCAGCTTCATCTATGCCCGGAAGACAAGCTCTTTGGCTTCTCATTCGCCTCTCCTAGCCTGGCTTTTGATCTCTGGTGGCTAACCTTAACTATTCCACCTGCGTCAAACCTTCCATGGTACGCGAGTGTCGTTGGCCTAGTCGCCAACGGCTTCGCTACCAATGAGTTCGTGTGCACATTATCAGGATACCTGGCCGATACTTATACCGTTTATGCGTGCTCTGCATTCGCCGCTATGTCATTTCTCAGGGCAGAATTAGGGGGAATTTTCCCGCTGCTTGGAACTCCGATGTATATAAAGCTGGGATCAAACTGGGCCACGGCTGTCCTTGCGTGTGTTGCAACGATATTTTGTTCTACAATACCTTTTTTTCGGACCTACGGAAAGCGAATTCGACAAAGGAGTAACTTCGCCAAATACAGCTTGACCGTTAACCGGGATACGCAGATCCACGATGACAACGTGGAATAAGTGCGAGTTCCGTGTTAGATAGCCCTATGTAGACAGACCACCTGCAAAACATATTCGGCTGCTTTAGTGATAGCTCGCAGTCCTCGGGGAGGGGGTCTTATCCTAAGTGCTTATGGCGTACCACACTTTGGGTAGAGAAACGCGTGTTATGTTTCCTTGATATGGTGCATACATTGTGGTGAGGGCGCCGATAGACAAAGTCAAGAAACAATGAGGTAGCAGAGGGAAGGTGCAGGACGGGAAGGAGGGCAGAAGAAGCTTTCATATAAGAATGAGCCTCATAATTTTAAACTAAAGACTTTGGATTGATCGACCTCTGCAAACTCCCGGCAGTGTCTTAGTTTCTGGATCTTCCATTATTTGGCTGCCTCTGTGACATTCGAACGGCTTTCTCCTGCGGATCCTTCCATCCTCGCGTCACGATCATCAACTACCTGGAGAGTCAGCTTTGGCACTAGTCCCGAACAGGACGTCGTAAATGCGTTGTCGGGATGACTTGGCCGCTAAACCCAAAGCAGATATCGAAGAGGACGCTGGCAGTGGCAAGAACTACAAGACTCTCCGGGACTCGTTCACCAGCTGTTATTACAATGTGGCGGACTGGAAAAGTGAAAAGCCCTACGACACCGCTGCATGCGTATGATTAAATTGCCAGAATGAACGAGCGTCGTAAGCGATCAGGCTGATTGTCCTTCACCAAGTCCGACTCACCACTCCATCCACATATCGCCCAAAATGGACCTCGTGTTCGTCCAATTTGGCAAGCAGCCGCCTCCACCGCCCCGAAGGACTCGAAAGAGCATGCCAAAGTCCAGGACCGGCTGCATCTCTTGCAAGTACGTTGATTTTGGACCCAGCGTACGTGCAATGCAAGCGGACGAGGATTGACTGTTGTCGCAGGGTCAGGCACGTTAAGTGCGACGAAGCAAAACCGGAGTGTTTAAGGTGAGTTTGCACCAGAATTTGCCGGCCAACGAACCCAGTTCAGCCGGTGTTAGAGTCACCACAACTAAGGAGCCTGATTAACCAAATGATTCCCGTAGATGCACTAGTATGGGGAAGCAGTGCGGCGGCTACCCGTCACCGCATCCCTCAAAAACCACCGTTTCGAATAGAAGCAGTCCAGACTTGCCAACTCCTGAATGGCAGCTGGCTTGGCTGCCCGGCTCACCCAAGGAGCGCCGGGCTATCGAATTTTTCTATCACCGCACGGCCCCGCAGTTGTCCGGTCTTTTCAGCCACTCGTTCTGGGGCCTCATTGTGTTCCAACTAAGCATCTGTGAACCCGCCATCCGACACGCTATGATAGCAGTGAGTACGATTCACGAGGCCGCTGAAGAGACGGATATTAGAGCAACATACCTAGCCAACCCGATTGCGACCCACAATGAAAAGGCTAAATTGGCCTTTATATCGTACAGCAAGGCAATTCATTTCCTAATCGAGGAGATCCAAAGAACCAATACAGAACATTCACTTCGCATCCCACTGACAGCATGTATGATGCTGATTTGTGCCGAGTTTATGAGAGGAAGTATTATTGGGGGAATCACACACATAGAAAACGGTGTGAGGATTCTCCAGAGCTGGCGGGAAAACCGCATTTCCAGCCCCAAAAACAATGCAGAGGAAGAATACATCGAAACGCAGCTCGCACCTTACTTCGCTGCTTTTAACGTGATAGGGGCAATATTCGGTCGGCCGTCGAAAGGCATTTACTCCAAATCCTTCCAGAGCATGGAGCACGTAGGTGCGTTTCGGTTCAGCGACCTAGTCGAGGCACGTAACACACTACTCGATATCTTCAACGTAGGGCTTGGCGTTATTCAGTCCACTGGCCCAGCGCAGTCCTGGATCGACGCAACAGGAGAACAAAAGGCTGAGCAATTGCACATCATGGTACTAGTATCAGAATGGAACACCGCTTTTGAAGAACTTGCGAAACGGTGCACTCCCAACTGGTCACCCACAGACTTTGCCGGCGCGGATCTTCTTCGCGTTTCATACCTCACCACAAGACTCTGGTTCAAGACGGCTTTCAACCCTAATGAAACCAAGTGGGACAAGCATAAAGACGACTTCGAGAAGTTACTTGAGATTACTGAACGTCTCGCGATGGCGCTCGCAAAACCCGAGAAACAGGCTCCAGCTTTCTCTTTTGAAATGGGATTTATACCACCTCTCCATTTCATCGCCTGTAAGTGCCGCTGGCCATCAATCCGCCGTCGGGCACTTTCCCTGCTTGACAACTGCAAACGTCGAGAGTGTCTATTCGACTCTCAGTTCTCGCATAGCGTCTTCTTGCGTATCATGCAGGTCGAGGAGGAACCCCTTGGCCTTTCGCCGGGAGAGGAACCACAACCCGACGCCCTGCCTCCAGAAGAATCGCGGATCCACCAGATTAACATTCGTCTCGAAGAGTCAAAGAAGAACGTCATCCCGATCGACCTGCTTTCAAAGCCAGACGGACTGCTAGGTAAGTGGCATATCCGCCGGGAATACATCCAGGTAGGGAAGCCGGAAACACGTATTTCGGCCTCTCCATCCGACTGTAAAGACCTGATAGAAGAAGTGGACGGCGAGTCTCGGAATGCCAGTCCAGCTCCACCTCATTTTGAAACCACACCCGGAAATTTCACTTCCGCTGGAATGACAAGCAAATCCGTAGATCTCCCAGATTTGGCTAGCGAGAATAGCTCTCTTTTCACAGGGCTATCAGGGAATACAGCACAATACATGGGGCTTCATTATCCGCATCATATAATTGATGATTCCATCTCACAGGAACAGAACTCCAGCATTGTAGAATAGATTCTAATCTCATCTTAGAACAATTGTGTGGCGAATGTAGATTCGAGTGATCTATAAATACAGCCAAAGGCTTCTAATGATTCTCGCCCCCAAAGAAGGTGCAAATAACATGCTCTGCCGATTAAGCGATTCTACCGTCAAGCGTTTGCATCTGGATTTTGCCATGAATAATCTCACTGAGGTTACAAACTGGAAGCGTGAAAGGAAAATCGACAGGCATTAACAGCTCTGCAAGGAGGAGGTACCATCTAGCTGTAATTACGATAAAGTCCTGCCGCTCCACGAGCCTATTGCGAACATTGTGTTAGTAATTTGAAATGATATTACGCCAAAAGGAAAAAGAACTCGATAGAGCCGAGATTATGATTGACGCTGTGACAAAGTACCCTTCGGAGATATTGACTTTATGCACAGTGATATTTGATATCTTATATAGATAGTACCAATTTACTCTAAGCTACATTGACCATGGATCATCGAAAAAGATATCCCAGTCAATGATCGTGGATGGGTCATCGCTAAGCCACATAGTCCCCGGAAACCCACTTGCCGGACCGACGATGAGATTCTCACTAGCAGCAGCCTCTGTATAGTCCGCAGGCCGTTGACCTTTGACAAACTCGGAGAAGCGGTCACGGGCACGGAAAACCGAGTCCACAGATAAATTGGCACCCATTCTTGACTTGATGGAGATGAAGGTCTCGGATTGCGACGCGCCCTGCTTCGACTCGCTGTTGCTTAAGTATTCTATGACGGCACAGACGCGAGACATATGGTCACGTTCCTTGAGTGAACAGCTTCTCAGAATAGTCCAACCCTGGTTGATACAATTTTGAACCGTGGACTCGTCTACAAACGCATGTTTTGTGTGGTGAAGGAGCTTAATCAGAAAGAATATTGCATTAACCAAGCATCTTCGGATGTGAATGAAGCTGAAACTGATATCTTCACTGACGGATGACGCCGTCTGAATCAAGGTAGTCGCAGTCAAATAGGCTTGGGGCAACCAATGAATCGAAAGCTCCCTCTGGAGAACATTGTCATCATTATTAGGATCTTTCGCCACGAAAACAAAGCTATAAAGAAGTAACTTGCATCCTAGAAAGTTAATAATGTCCAGTTTCGTCCAAGATTGAGAAAATCGGGCCTCCTGCATCCTCAATTCGGCATCGAACAACCGTACGCTAGGTGATGGATCCGGAGCTAATCCGTTGCAAGTAAGTTCACTGTTACCCAATGTGATACATATCTGATAGCTCTGCCTAGCAATCTGCAACTGGAAAAACAGCGTATTAGGTAACCAAGGTGGCTGGGACGTAACGGCTTCCAAGAGACTATGGTCTAGCCGAATCAAAGCAGGTACGCCTTGCTGTGTGCTCANCCCTTGATACATATCAGCCTATGTAGAGTTCTAGAGTAGGTTTAGAGGAAAGGTATTGCATTACCACTGGTTGATGATGAAGCATGCTATCCAAGTCTTCATCCGCAATATTCTCATCTTGTTGTCCACAACCGCGTCATACTCGAAATCAGAAGGATTATGTGGTCGATGCAATCCGAGCCGAAGAGCATTTTGAGTTGCAAGTGAAACGTAAGTATGGGAGAGGTCGTCCTTCGTTGGACCGAAGGGAAGTGGCCAGCAGCACAATAATAGCCGAGCCTGAATTGAATGAAGAGATCTATTTGATGGCTGGATAATGTCACATGCCATCACCTGCAACAATTCAGCTAATCGAAAATATAAGTCTCGATGCTCTTTTTGGATCCTCAGCGAGATGACCATTATTGTCCAGAAGAGAAGGGGTGACTGGTCCACATATTGGACAAATTCCGTGATATCGGGTAAAATAGGCAGTAAGTCATGATAATGGTTATAATATCTGGAATGATCAGTAGAAATTCAATGAGACTGTTTTTATCCGTTTATGCCTACTCTTCAACCAAGTCTGCAATCGTTTGCGGCTGGAGTTCAATGTCACCAAGGACCCTGCTGGTTAGGATTGCGCGAATATCCTGGAGGATGATGGAAGGAGGCTCCGAACTCGACTGACCGTGCGCCACTGTGGTGGTGGGCGTTGATGAACTTATCACTGTGACTGGGCTGCCACTAATGTGTGATGGGTGAGATTCTTGCAACGATGAACTTTCAGGAACCTGGAGTTTCTGCTTGATCTCCCGTAACTCTCTCTCCACGACATCAAGTCGCCTTGATAAATCAGTTGATTAACTCCATGTCACCGAAGGCAAACCTACGCACTGTTTTCTGTCAGTTCGCTTGAACAATGGGTCAAAAGAACAATGCAGCTGAGACTTTTCGCATCGGGAACATGGTGCTGGAAAAGTCAAGTGCCTGTCACACTTCAACTGTAAGAGGTAGTCAGCTTCGTAGCACCCTACATCCGAGGTTCGAACCTGCGCACCTTCATCTGGCGGCAGCGGACGCAGGCGGCCGTTTTTCGCTGTAGCTTCTGCATGATTAGAAATCCCAGCAATGTCTTTGAGAAGGATCCCGTGGTTCGGAATTACAGTGTACATACGAGAGAGTCGTCGTTGAACTATGGGGCGTGGTTGAAAATCCTGGGGCGACGAGAATCTTGGATCATTGCTTCATCCGATTGGTCAAACCGGACAACCTGCCCCATCAGCCGTGGTTGCAGACACATTTTGGGAGCCCCGCATTTTGTTGTTGACCCAGTTGCTTATAAGTTGCCTCAATCACGACCTTGCCACGATAGCATTAATAATACGACCTAGGAATTTGGTTATGCTAGAAGTCAACTTTGGTCCAATGATAGGACGGAACCTGTGAGTGCTCGTTAGGACAAACTTACAAATGCGCATAGAAGGGACAAGGTAGGATAAATTCTGTTCTGCTGGTTGTGCTATATCACCAAGTTTTCGAACTGCGCTATCTTGGTCTTGTATCCTGATCTTGCATATAGATATGATTGCTCTAATAGAATATTGAAATACGGTTTAATGATCAAATATATGCAGCAGGGGAGAGGACACTTGTTTGAGTATATTGTTGTATGATTGCTGGAAATATAATGCAAGAGCTTTATAGTGGTTGATGTAGAACTTTGCTATCAATAATCCGGTTAATATTATAATTTCAATCATTCTAAGTTGTTCTCCCTTTGTATAGAGGTAGGCCGCTCGTCCTTTTCCCTCAGCTTGAAGCTCTATTCCACAACCTCTTCCATACCATATTGATGTGATGATCAATATCTTTGTGGTTATATATTGCATACGTGCCTTCCACTTTGATTGCCCTTCAAAATTGAGAACCTTAATCTGCTGCTACCTCCCCTGAGAGCGTGAGATGGGAAGAACAGCGTACAGCAACGGGATATGTTGTTGCGATCCGTGGACATCTGTCTCTCCAAACGATCCAGAAGTAATTGGTCGTTTGATAGTTACCTTGAAAGCCCGAGCCTGATCCCAGAACAAACATGCAATAATGCCATCATCACTAATACAATATAGTCTTTTAATAGTCTCCTCCGAAAGTACACCGGTTGACTTCACCTGTCGGTATAAATTTTCATCATTGAACATAACATCCATTGTCAGTTCGAAGGGACCGGCATTTTTGGATCGCACTACATTGGCAATGTCTCCCAGATAACAGTGCCCCTCTGGTGGGTCTGGTTTGAGCAAAGGTCGTGGAGTCTCCGCATTTGCTTTCGAGATAGCAGCCTTTGCTTCTTGCATTTGTCTGGCGGACGAAGATATGAACCCATTTTCATTCGGAATTGGCGGGAGGCGTTGGAAGATTCCTTTGCCCTCGATCTTCTGACACGTAATAGGAAAGAGGCCGAGCGGATCAGCTTTCTGAAGAAGGTGATACACATTGAACTCGCTAATCTCTCCCAGAGGAATATCATAGGGGGCAAATGGCATGGCGAAGTTACCTGATGTTGCTAATTGATGAGGGTATGGTCCATGGACACAAGCAATTCGCGCGATATTCACCACTTGATTGGCCTGCGCCTGCGTTGAGGCCCTAGCCTCTCCACACAGACAAATCTCTTTAGGCGTCGCCCCGTCACCTGGGTCGAGGGCACCCATCACTGCATTCAACCCATACTTATGCAGTACAAGTTCGTATGCGAAGTCAACTCGGGTCTTTACGTATTCTTCAACACGCTGTAGATATGCCTCGACTTGTGAAATCAAAATAGGGTCACGGAATGCTCCGATAAAGGAGCTCCTGTAGCCGCTGACCCTGGCACCTTCCAGCTTCACTGTATATTCTCCAGGCTCGACGGGAATGAATTTCCCACCAGTTACTCTAACCGAGCGACCATCTTTCAACTGTTCGTATGTGGCAGATTCTAGATGCAACTCGCCTCCTGGACCAAGTAGAATATCTGGCCGAGTCTTTTCGTACAGGGTGTGGGCTGCCACGGACAACACAGTACAGCGTGATGCAGGGTCTAGAGGTATCACGTCGAAACTATCTTGCCGAACTATAGCCAGTGCTTCTTTGCTTTTCGGCCTTGAACACTGCGCGCCACACTCCATGATCTTTCCCATATGATATGTGATGCCAAGGTCCTCAATTCCTCGGTATGTACAATAGGCAGCATACCTGTTAAATGCAAATTAGCTATACTAAACATTGAAATAGACTGGGTGGTGTACATTGCGGGATCATAACTTCGTCCACCTATGATAATATCAAAATCAGGATGATCCGACATCGCCTGGACATATGGTTCCAGACCCATTTGGCCAACTATTCTTGTAGCCTCATCAATATCCTTTACTGTCAATTCTGGTACTGCTCTTGAACATGGCACAATCTCTCGTTTGGCGAATTTCTCCTTAATAAAGAGCTTGTCGATCTCCGAATTGATAGTTATCACGTTCATCGACCGGTACCCTTTCTGCTGAATAAGCTCCGTCACTATCTGAAGAAAAAACTGTACATGGTCATCTGAACCGTCACCACCAGCGGACCCTAGAAGAATGGGGACATGGTAGATTGAGCAAGCTGCAACGAGAATATTGAGGTCGTGAACGTATGCCGCTCGAGTCACCGTCGTAGTACCTCTCGCAAGCTTCTGTGGGCCGCTGTCGGTAGAGCCACAATCTGCAATAATGGCATCGACACCATCTTCAACAGCTTTCCAGAACAAATCCTCGTTGAACCCATACCCAATCATTCCAACAGGTGTCAGGATTTTGATTTCTTCTGCGATTCTCGACGGTGCCATGGCTGTTTCGCTTTACCGGACCATGAAATAGTAGAATAGATAGGTATTACAATGGACAAAACACGGTTATACTCTGGTTCTGGATTAGAACTTTGATATTCAGTTATCATGGATGTCCTCGAAGTTATGTCGAGACCTTATGGTAGAGGTAATGGTCTTCGCGGTCAAGATTAACATTGTGCGAATTCGGCCGTTCAACCGGTTTCGCTCATTCCGGGATGGAGCGCCCTCATATCGTTGGGTACAGTAGCAATATCGGCATGCAGGTAACAATAAAATGGGACTACGAGTTGCGCCTTTTTCCAAAATTGGTTAAGGAGAGCCGGTTGACAAAACATGTGCGAACTCGGCCCNGATGCCCGAATCGGCATCCACGATTGGGTCGAGCTGCGGACGTATCTGCACTTCAAATCTACCATGCCGAGGAAAGATTTTTGATTTGTCCCTTACATCCAGTCCCATGGCGCATTCCATTTTCATGTTCCTCGGTACAGTATAACTTGAATAGTTGTAGACGAACGCAAAGTCATGGTAATCATAGGTATCGTGTTTGCGGGGCAGCTGGTTATATTCGAACCTCAGTCACTACCTTAATGCCATATTCCCTGCGCTGTAAGTAGTGTGGCCGCTGTTGTTGCTATGGAAACATTGTTGCTAATGATACAAATATGAAGCAATTTCTCAACGTTACCTCTGAATTGAATGACTGCTGGAATGGAGACCTTGTCCGAATCGGCTGGCCTTTACGAGGGAGAGAGACTTGAGACAATAAGCAATGCACCAACTTTGACATATTTTGCTCGTGGAACTGACTCCGGCAAGCCCCTTGTGGTGTTCATTCCCGGTGCCTATCATTTTGCTCGCATTGCATATGGAGGGCATCAGGGATACAGGCCTTCAGACTTCCTAGCTTATTGGATCCAGAAATCTGGCTATAGCTTCCTTGCCATATCATATCCTCTAGATTCTACTCCAGAAGTGATGCCTGCAATATGCCCTGATTTTACGGTGAGCCAGTGGGGCGCACAAGCGGCCGAAGCTACAAGGAAAATGATTGAGGAGATGAGATTGTCTAATAAGAATATCGTGTTGTTGTTTTGGAGCATGGCCGGGAAGGTCCTACAGCCGTATTCAGTAGAAGCTCGAAACCTTGGACTCAATGTAACATTGGCCGTGTCTTTGGTAGCGACACCTGCACTGCGTGGTCTAAGAGAAGGTGTGCCAAATATGACAGCCTCAGTCAATGGATATGCTTCCAGTCAGGTGTCCTATAGGTATTTTCTAGCTCAGCTACATGAGCAAAATTCCATTAACGGTGGAAGAGAAATCATATCAGACGAGACCTATGGGCGTCAGTACATTGGTAGTTTCCCTGTGGGTATCGGTGCTTTTGGGTTGCGGTGGGTGAAAGAGGAAGCCAAATTTATTGAGGACAAGCATGTTGGGTTTGAAGTGGCCGATGACTTTAACATGGCGGATTTACCCTTCCTGGGTGCTATAACTGGAGATAGTCCTCTGGATTTCAGACATAGTGTTGCCGACAAGACGACATGGAGTTTTCTAATGACATACCAGCTCATTGGTGCTGTCAACAACGCCATAGTCTCAAAGATATCTTCTGATAATGTTGCAACTGCAGATGCACATGTGGAGGAGCTTCGCCGCATGGTAGCTTATAAACAAAGGGCTTGGATGGCTGATAACACCGACAAAACAACANGAGATAATGAGCATAATCCGGGAAACGATTGCAAAAATGTGCCGAGTTGTTCATGGAAATCATCACTTTTTCATTGGAGAGCAAGGTGCTCAAGAGACAGCAGAAGTGATTATGCATCTACAGCAGCAAGTCGAGATATTCGCTACAAAAATTTCAACTGTTCTGGGATGAAAACGTATCCGGGGTGGTTGGGCATAGTTGACCAAGAAGGCTCCAAAATGGTGTGGTCGATGATCTTACCTATCAATAAGAATATAAGTATTACGTTATACACTCACATTGTTATGAACATCTACGACTAGAAGGAATAGAAGTCACAAATTACTACCTGGTGTTCCATTACTTTTTACCTCAGCTATGAGCACATTAATCTCCTTCTGTACTGTCTCTGATACCTGCAATAGCTCAACAAGGCTCTTAGCTGTCTCTTTTGCACCACTCTCTCCCAAGAAAAAGAAGTGATTTCCGTCTACTCTGCTAGAAAGGCGCTGCGGGAGCCCGTCAACAAGGTCTCTAAACTTCCCAAAGGGTTGTGGCTCAATGTCGCTCATAGGCTGCAAAGCTTCATGCAAATCAGAAATCAGTTTGAATGTTACCACAAGACCCCACGAAGCTCTATCTCCAAGTGCGTGCATGAGATCTTGTGGACTCGTAGGCTGGATTACAGCTATAAGTGGTAAGGCACTCCAATTATAGATCCGTGCATCTTGAATGTCGGCCCAGTCATTTTCTTGAAACTGTGGATGATTATCGTTCTGCGAATATCTCAGACCCCAGCCAGTCAGGTTTATTGGGGTAGTACAGCGATAAAACTTTGCCAGAGAGACCTGGTCAATAATTTCGCGGCCACCGTTAACCTTATTCTCGGTCTGAAGCTGCTGGTCGAAATATCCCGATGACTTATCAGTATATGCATATCCGCCTCGTGACACTTTCACCCCTGAAATACGCGGTCGAAGGCCAAAAATTCCAGGAGTAGCAGCTAGGGAAACTGCCAATTTGACTTCAATACCTAGCGAGGCTGCTCGCGTCGAGAATGGTTCTAGAAGACGCCCGCCCATGCTCCAGACCACCAGCACCACTTCCTTTGTCAACTCGTACTTCTGTATGTAATCCTTCGTGATCATTGCAGTTTGATGTCCCCAATCTTGAACAGTATATTCGGGAGATATTGTGCCTATTGGGCCGTCCTCTATTTCACCAGGATACGACAATGCTAGGACGCTGAAGCCGTGATGCTTAGTCATCCAGAAAGCCAGAAAATCGGAGTCACGGCCTCCAGGATGGCCTCCATAGAAGATCCGCGCTGTATGTCCTCCCCCAGGAATGCAAACAACAAGTGGTTTGGTATGGGTGCCTAGAAGAAATTTAATCAATGCCGGGGCCTTGTTTACCGTTTGCAAAACTTCCCCGTCGAGGAGAATGCCCGGGGAGGCCATTGTCTGAAACACTGTCTTAGACCGAAGCTATTTTCTGCGCAGTTTAGATGACATTTTATAAGCCCAGTAGTGATGCCTAAGTTAAAGAGGTCAGAGAGGATTAACTTGAAAGGATCACGTGAGGTGTAACTATCCAGCGTCTGCGAGTGTCTCATACTGTAGCTAGTTTAAGAGCGGTTCGGCCATTTTCGCGCTCGGCAGCGATTCCGCTCTGCATGCCGACAAGGCTTATCTTGACATGAGGTCAACAACTCGACAGGCATTTGTGTTTCCTACCGGTGGACGGCCTGACTTCTGCTCTTAGTGGCCTAGAATCGTTCAATCCCCGCAAAATGAAGCTGACACTCTCCCCAAGTTTAGCTGCTCTGGGGATTGTGGGGCCACATTGTCGTGTCTGGGGTGCATCAAGCGATGGAGGCGGTGGAGGATAAAAGGGACTCAGATGTCTAACAACAGCATCCCAGTTTCTCTGTACAAGCTCATATTGCAGCTCACGTATAAAATCTTTTCTCTTGACTCTAAATGGACGGGGGTAAGGAATTAGAAGAAGTCGGCGTTGCAGACCTCGTGGAGGATGTTTTCAAAGGGGTATCTACAATTCCGCCAGCAGAACCTATCGACGAGGTAGCAGAGCGAAAGCTCAAATGGAAGATCGATCTGCTGATTCTGCCCATGCTCTGCGGGACATTTTTCTTTTCTAGCATGGTGAGCTGCACAGTCTTTATCTTGCTGTCCTATCTAAATGGGGTTGACAGAACTACCATGGGAGGATGCCTACTGACAATTTAGTATAGGGTAAGAGTGACCTTGCTTTCGCTGCCATTGCTGGTATGAACAAAGAGCTACATATCTCTCCAACTCAATATTCCGCTGCTGCCAATTACTTCTTGGTTGGCTTCATTATTTTCCAACTTCCAGGGACCCTTTTCCTGAGGATTATCGGTCCAGCTCGTCAGATTGGAATATGTTGCGTCTGTTGGGGCTTTTTCACTTGTCTACAAGTTATCATACACGATTATGCGGCCTTAGCAGGACTGAGAACTATCATCGGCATTTGTGAAGGCATCGGAAATGGAGTCGTTCTTTGTAGGTACCCCAAATGGACTACAGAATCTCAACTCTTCGGCACCCCTGGGCTAATATGGGTTTAGATCTGTCATTCTGGTACACATACTCCGAACTCGCAACTCGAAGCGGTATTTTCTGGGGTTCAACGGCACTTGCGAGTTCTTTTACTGGCCTTATCTCGTATGGTATTCAGACACACCTTAACGGCAAGCATGGTTGGCTGGCATGGCGTTGGATTTTCCTCATTGAAGGCATTCTGCCCATTTCATTCGGTATCTTCCTTTATTTCTGTCTCCCAACCACTCCTGAGAAGGCCAGGTTTGGCTTTACGCAAGCCGATCGAGAGCTAGCTACAAAAAGGAGTCGCCGATCACATAATCCCGAACAGCCAAAGCTCCGACCCAAGATGGTCATTCGGTGTCTTTTAAGTCCTATTTTTTGGCTATTTACCATCCAGTTCTGTGGATACCATTTCTGTAGTTCCTCGGTGACTAACTTCACCCCTATCATAATAACGGTGAGGCAATTGATTAATATTCTAGTAATAATTCTCAATCTCACGAAAAGTGCTGACAGACATTCATATAGGGCCTCGGATACACGTCGGTAACCGCCCAGCTCATGTCCTCCTTAGTCTTTGCTTGCGCCTTTGTGGGCGTCATTCTTTTTTGCCGTGCGGCGGATGTCACAAACAAACGGGCATTTACGCTCTGTGCCTCCTTAATTCCCATGGTCGTCGGATATGTAATGTTACTCGCATCCGAGAAGCCAAAAGTCAGATATGGTGGTGCTTGCTTAGTTGCATTTGGCAATTTCCCAGGCACTGTGCTGATAATTTCATGGCTAACCATGTCAGTCGCGGGATTCACGAAACGGTAATAGAAGTTGAAGCAAAGTTCACTCCGGTACACCCTTACAGTAACTGACTTATGCTCTAATAGTGCTTCTATAATGGCAATTATAAACATGATTGGTCAGGCTCTGAGTATTGCTGGGAACTTTGCTTTTACAGACCCACCATACTGTAAGTCAGTATCGCTTAGCGTTATGAGCACAGGCTGGCAACTATGGGGTTCCTAGCTAATACAATTACTTCTATGTATAGACCGAAAAGGTATTTCTGCTGCCTTAGCAATGACAGTTGTTGAGTTCGTCGCAGTCATTGCTACTTGGTTTTACTTGAAACGATGCAATCACAAGAAAGAGCTAGAAAAGGACACTCCTGAGGCGGCAGCTAAAAGGCAGATTGACCTTGATGTGATTGGAGAAGATCACCCTGGTATGGTTTCAGCCCTTCGTCATTGGAAAAGTTTATCACTGACGTACTTGTTGGTTAGATTTCCGATTTATCCTATAGGAAGGCTACTGAGTGTTATTTTTCGGCTTACAGCGATTATCAACAGGTATATTATTTGTAAAGTTCGAATTAGTCTTGCTTTCTTTCCGAGAGGGACGAGGCTACTTTGAAGCACGCTTAAGAGGTGGCGTGCATAGACGAAACCATAAGATGCCAAAGATGCTCACTGAGAACCTGCTAGAAATCATGTAGCTTGTAGGCATTAGGTGTCTTAATGTCTGAATCCCTATCGATGCAATGCTGGCTGAAGGACTCTCTCATCAACCGAAGTATATGGAATAGATTTGCTTGGTTATCACTGCCAATTCATGAAATTATGGTGTTAATGCTCTCGATTATCTACACGAACTATTGGATAATAGACTCTACCCTGGCTTACTCATACTGTGGTGGTCCTTCAAAATCATGCTGAACCATGGCTGTCCAGCCCACGAGGATGTTTGCTAGTCTTGCGAGGCTACACTCCGATCGTACAGTGCAAACATATATAACTGAATTGAACTACTCAATCAACTACAAGTACGCCTACAGTGGACAAATATATAGACGTTCAGGCTACCCATATTGCCCCTATTCACCTCCCTGATCAGCTTGATCAACGCGATCAACGCCTCCTGATCGGCACCCCTGTTGCAGGTGCGATCCACCCGTAGATCTGACAGGTAGGTCACCTACAACTGTAGCCTTAACGTGCAACAGCTAGAACGCAGAAAACAAATATTAATAGCCAGGCTTTTGTCCACTTTGCAGCAGGTATTGTCTCACCTTGATATTATCGGCAAGATTATCGCTGGATCGGACGTAGAGGTGCATTGCACATCGAAGATAAAATGATTGTTTAGTACCTCTCATGGGATTACCCACAATCTTATTAAAATAGGAGATCATTGAAATAATTGTAAAGAATGAGTGGATCAAACCTTGCCAACGGCACTCAGTCAGCTCCCATATAAGAATCTGGGGACCACCTGGATTCCAAATTTAGTGTCTCTGTCATTGGAAATGATGCAGGAATGAATGCAGAATGGAATAATACTTGGCCAGACAAGATCAAAGCCGCAGCGCGGACTATGGCTGAGGTCCGAGCTCTCCCACATCCAAATACTCTTGTTAGACTTAAATGTATTGTTCATGAGCCTATTACTTCCGAATAGATTACTGATTACGAGTCACACTAAGAAAGAGATTGCTAAGCATATTATCTGGGCAATCCTTACATAGTAGAATAACTTCGAGACTGAGATATATACCTCCATTACCTTGCTGGGTGCTGCATACAAGTCCCATCCTAAGCTGGCGATTGCAAACAGGAAAAATGCCCTGCAGGATGAGGGATAGATCTGCTTGAACACTTTTTGGAGATCTAGAACATTTTCTCAAAACCCGACACAATATTAACAATCGGTCATACGCTGCTGTTCCTACAAACACCCTTTGGCCAAGGACAGAATGGCTTTCCACTTAAATCGACTCAATGACATCGGCAACATTTACTTATTTCTAAAGTTCATTATATGCATATCCATTGGTGGATGCGTATTCCTATATTCGGAGTTAACATCACAATGGGCATGGCATGAGCCGAGGTTTTTTGTCATAATTTACCACAAACAGCAGTTTAACGTAATAATACATCCGAAGGTCGGCCATAATGATGCAACTAATTTTCCGACAATACAACAAGTCTACTCCGTACAAGGTTTATGAAGAGATAACGATATATATTATTATTCCACCATTGTAGCTTTGTCCAATCAACCGGATTGTTTCGACTAAAGTGTAGGCATTTCATCAAACGACCACACATTAATTATCCCGTCATAGCAACAGAGACTACAATGATGAAGGAGTGGCATCTCGCATTGGATTATTAAGGTACACATTTTGGGTTCTGTGGTCCATTTAGGTACTTTCGTGTTCTGTCTGCAAACTGCCTTAACTCCGTGCGTTGCGTCAGCGCTATTTGACTCACTGGAATGCCTCGCTCTTCGCAGCGTGACAGTGTGCCACCATGCATAAGAAAATGCAGAAGCGACCACATTCAAAGGTGAAGACGGGCTGTCTACGGTGTAAGGAGAGAAAAATCAAGGTACATACCACTGCCCGGTGATCTCCCACAATAAAGAACGTAAGACGAACATGGGGCTAACCGCCTGCAGTGTGATGAAGCCAAGCCTCAATGCTTCCATTGCAAAAGATACTCAGTGACGTGCCGATATACTGAACCTACCAGGAAAAGCCGTTCTCTCTCTCCTCCTACTGTCCCCAGGGACCTCAGCCCCGAAACCACCTTGTTACCAGTGCAGGACCTTGAACTAATGCACCACTGGACAGTGAGTGCTAGCTATGGTTTTGGAGATAGACCGGAGGACGTGAAACCATGGCAAGTCGAGATACCTCAACTAGCTTGCGAGTATCCGTTTCTGCTGCGAGGTATTCTAGCTATTTCTGCACTCCACTTGTCCCGCCTACGGCCTGATCGCAAACAGCGGTATATGATGCGGGCTGCATATCACCAAGACATAGCTCTCGCATCATATCGATATGTTATCGATGATTTTAACATAAACATGACCGCGGAAAATTGCTCTGCGGTTGTGGGATATGGTAACCTTACATGTGTGTATGGATTTGCAGATTTCCGAGACCCTCTTGGTAGTAAGAGAAGCTTCACAAACTCTCCACTCTCCACAATTAATAATCTACCAGAATGGCTGCAGTTACTTCGTGGCTCTCGTATGATTCTGGGCTTCGGTCGTGACTGGATTGCAAAAGGTCCAATGGCGTTCCAATTACGGCGTGCTCCGGACGTAATCGACTTTTCCCTCAGTCCATACGATTGCTATTTCAAAACCCTTGATACATTCTTGAACACCGTGGAACATTGCCCCAGAGAGGATATTGAAACATACGGGTCTGTTGTATATCTCCTCCGCGAAACTGCAGCCATACCATACCAACCTTGTCAGACTTTACGCATTAAACTTGCAATTTTTCGTTGGGCGGAAATGCTTCCCCATCATTTTTTGGAACTCATTGGAGTACGTAAATGCGAAGCACTTATTATCCTGGCCTATTTTGCAGTACTCCTTAAAGACGCGGGCAAGGAGTATTGGTGGTTCAACGGTACAGCTGAAAGTTTGATAGCTGCTATTCAAGACAGTCTTAGTCAGCAGGAACGCCGTTGGATTTCATGGCCTTCCTCTGTTGTCAATAATAAATAGTGTAGCTCTTCTTATTGTATTCAGTTGATTGGACGAGAAAACATGTCGGCTAAAGGCCATCGGTTCCTCTGTATTTGATTATTGTCTATCAAACGTGAGGTCTAAATATGCTCTCTAATTATACAGTTTATTTTCTGCCGAGATATATATCGATAAAGTTTGGAAATGTTTGCAAAGTCACACTTCTATGTTTGGCCGTGAAGAGGATACCTACATGATTTCATGTGATACTTACCAGGCTGCAGCAGGAGGCCGGCTTGGCCAATATCTAATTAAACCTGTTCCCCTTCAGCTTTAGTCCGGCCACTGGTATCATTCACTACTTGTCCCTGCTTGTTCGCGGTGGCGCTCTTCATGAACGCGTCCGCTTGGGCTGCATACTTGCAGCGCCTTCGGACCCTCTCGCCATAAGCATAGAATACAAATGGAAGGGGCGCACATGCTAATGATAAAAATGCAGGGACCATCGTGGCCCAGTGAATGCCGATATTATGGTACATATATGTTGTGAAAAGTGGAAAAGCTGCACCAAAGAATGACCGCAGAATGACAGTCGCTGCGAGGGCGCTGGCTGCAAATATTGTGTACGCATCGACGAGATAGTTTTTCAGCGATATGAATATGAGAACCATTCCGAAACCAAACACAACTCCAGCACATACACTAGCTGCCCATGGCATGCTGGGGGAATCTGTCCACGCATACCAGAAAAGCGATATAGGGACCGCAACTCCGCCAATCATGGCTACAATGAGACGCTCTTCAGGACGACCACGTCCGGCAGCAGATTTAGCCAGATATCGTTTGTTGTCAAAAATACTATATCCCACAGCAACGACCATTCCAACCGCTATACTGAGAAAAGCGAGACCACCTTGACCTTCGTTCCAACCACGGTCCTCCTCGTATACGATAGGAAGAGCACCGAAGAAGAGGTAAAGCGTACCATAGACTATTGACATAAAAACTGACAATAGAAGGACGATGGGCTCATAGAACATAAGCAGCCAGGGTCGACTGAGAGCCTTCTTCAATTCTTCCTTCGCAGAAGCTTTGCCTTGGTGAAGTTGCATCTTGCTAACGTATTTCTTTCCTGTTATACAAGATAGTTTTGATGCCCGGTCTTGAAGCAGAACGGGTGCGTATGTTTCTGGAATTAAAAGGGCGCTGAGAATCCATAGAATGCCCGTGAAAATAGCGGCAACACCTTCAACCCATCTCCATCCTTCAGATTGGCCCAAGAAGCCTCCGACAATTGGTCCCAGCACAGGCCCTAGGAATGGAGCTGTAGCGAACAGACTCATAGCAAATCCTCTTTCAGTCGCTGTAAAAATATCTGCGATCACGGCGCCGGCATTGGTCAGTGGGGATGCTCCAAAAGTCCCAGCAAAAAATCGAAGAATAACCAATGTTTGGATGTTTTGCGCTCCAGCACTTCCGGCATTAAACGCACTCAAAGCACCAAATGAAACGAAGAGGATTGGTTGTCGACCGTACAACTCGCCCAAAGGTGCCCATAGAATTGGCCCAACCGCAAAGCCCAAAACGTATAGAGAGAGGCCTAGAGTCGCCACTTCTATACTGGATCCAAAGCTCTCGTCAATCTGTATGAGACATCCAGAATATGAAGATGAGTTGAATGCTGCAGCAAGAGTAGTGGTGGAGAGCACAGCAGTTATCAGCCATTTCCTCCAAAAGGGGATCGAGTGAGGATTTCGGGGATCGTTTTCGATCCAAGTCACGGCGAACGGATCTTCTTCCGTACCAGAACCTTCATATTTCCATTCCAGTACATCCTGGGTGACTAGTGCCTTGTCTAATAGAAACCGCCAATATGAGATACGGTTCTGCGTTTGTATGCAATTGCTACCGCTCGAGCTCTGGCTCTCAATTCCGGGGGAGGCCTCAGATTTTGTTTCAGACATCTGGCGTCAATAAATAGTAATAAGAATACCAACAATAAGGGAAGTATTATGTGACATGAGATACTACAAAGTACTTTCTCGTGCACTTAATATATGAAAACATTGGGGCTAGCTGTTGAACAGCTTCAAAACCCCGTTTTGCCGAATCCGAAACCCCGAAAATGCGACGTCCAATTGCAAACCCCGCTTCAGCAACAACGCACAAAACTTTACTACAAATACAAGACGACTAAGCTCAATAATGGTGTCTTTTGCCCCGGAGCTGCGTGAGCTGGTGAGGAGCTCGGTGGTTCCCTGCATAATATCTAGGATGTCTATTGAATTTTGCAAAGATAGAAATATTAAAAAAGCGGAATGCGTCTATTTTCGTGCGCACCACGTCTACCTCATATAATTAACAGACGGTTGCGAATAATTGCCGGTCCACTCCTCCGCTTTCGATACTCCTTTTCAGCTTGAGGGGACTCTTAGGCCGCTATGGAAATGCCATAGAGCTCAAACCGTATCGCCATAACCCATGTGCGTTTGACGGAAGTGGATATAACCACACTGGAACACGTCTGATTCGTGGCTAATCAGACAATCTCCGCAGTTGACGTCGGGCCGACGACTCTCGGCAATTTGAATCTTGGTTAGCCTCAAAGCCGTGAATAATCCCATCTTACGCTGCCTCGACCTCGACTTCAATAATCTGGCATTGTCAGATAGCCTTTATATGGGTGGTTAACCTGTTTGAGTGTTAGAGTTTCAATGGAACCCCGATCGAAGTTGTGTAGAGCTTGCCTCCCATGTCGCGAAAGGAAACTAGGGTGTGATGCAGCAAGAGGTGGTGTCCCATGCCGCCGATGCGTCGACAGAGGGTGTGAAAGCAGTTGTATTCTACTTGCAAGGCACAAAAGAACGTTAGCAGATGCCATTTCATTTCCAGAGATCCGCCGTATGGTCATACCCCTAACCGCAGTCTGTAGTTTTAAAGCTCGTAATTTGATACGTCCAGATCCCCGACCCGCAGCTTCCGTGGGCAGGCCGAATTCCCGTAGCAACACAGCCACCTACATAGACTCAGTAAGTTACTCACATCTATATTGGCATTGATTACTTTAGGGAACTCATTCGTGCAAGCTCTCCACCACAGGATATACTCCCAATTCCGAACCCGACGATGCTATTCACTCAGCCGCCACTGATCGGACGCAGCCAATCAAAGACTCACAAGGCTGTCTTCTGGAAATCTGCCAGGAGATTGCTACCGGACAAGGACTGCCATCATCCGAGAAGATGCTTGGAGTCCGTAGCCCAGGTAGAGAAGTTATTGACTATCACAACGGAAGCCACTACATAAGCATCCTCGGTGGAATCATTGCCAAAAATCGAGCTCGACGACTCACTCGCCTGGTTGTTGAAGATCCATTGAATAATGGGACCAGTGCTGAAGCTGGTTTAACAGAAGAGTTAGCTGGCCTTGATGACGCAGATATCAATTTCCTCCGTGGCAAAGGAGTGTTCAACTTACCTCCGAAACCAATCTGGTAGGTCACAACTGTCTTCCTGTTGCGTTTTTGGGCTTTCAGCCATTGGTGTTACTAATATGACTATAGTGATATACTTTTAAAGCTGTATTTTGAATTCGTTTTCCCTTATTCGCCAGTTCTTGACAGAGTTGAATTTATTCGCAACTACGAGGCTGGAACTTGCTCATATTTTTTAATTCAGGCGATACTTACGAATGCTGTGCAGTACGCTCCTCAACAACTAATAATGGATGCTGGCTTCTCGGATCACCTGTCTGCGCAGAAAAAACTTTACTCGAATGCAATTTTGCTGTATGATTTTGGCTGTGAGAAAAGCCAGTTACGTCGGTTACAAGGATCCATTATTCTAGGCATCACAAACTTCTCGTATACCACAGATAAAGACTTCCGTTATTGGTTTCATAACGCTGTTCGAATCGCCATCCGGATGGGCCTGCACAGGAGGTACCGAAATCCATACGCAAGTTGCTTTTCACCATTATTTCTACTGACGAGGAAAACAGTGATATCGCTGAAGATATGGACCTTCGAACGTATAAACTATGTCGTCGGCTTTGGTGGGTCTTATATGTAAGAGTCTCACAGAGTTACCGAGAATAATCCGGATCAAAGCTGACCCCCATAGTCCCGTGGAGTTCTATTGATGACGCTCGGCGTGGAAAATATGCAAATCTTGCATATTAGTGACTCTGATATTGCGCCCCTCCGGGAGAGCGACTGGGATGAAGGAGAGATTCCCCACGAACACCTTCATCTGATCTCCCCCGTTACAGCTATCCACAGGCTCTATGAAATAGAGTATTGTAAACTGGCATGCATAGGTAAATATTGCAATTTACTGGACATACTCGGTAAGCTAATAGTACGAAGGAGCTCAGTTCCTAGCTACGTTTCAGGGCCCAAATCCATCCCCGACAAGAAGCAGCGAAACGGAGCTGGCGGAAAAATTCTCAGCATGGCGCCAGACACTTCCAGAAACCCTTCAGGTTGAGAAAGTCCAAGTCTGGTCTCATCACAACATGTGGATACTCCTCTTATTAGCAATGAGCTATCGTATGGAGTGTATCTTCTACAGGACCCTACGGAAGAGATACCGAGATATAAATTTAACACGTTGTGAATGGGCCACCCAGCGGCTCTGGTCTAGTATGTTTGAACTTGGCACCGTTATCGGAAGAGCCATGGCACATGATATTGTTGACATCCTTCCATTGTCGTTGTATGTAGTCGAGCTTGCAATTCTTTGGTAAAATGTGTTTAGCTAACGCTTACAGCACCAACTGCGTGTCTACCCTTTTGGCCCTTTACATCGAAATTGCCCTCGACTCTTCAGCGCCTAGTATACAGAAGTCCATGTCGCCTGTCCACATACGATCTAACATGCTAGTTCTTAAGCGATGTCAAGAGAGGGTTCCAATGACGCGATGGGCTGTCAAATTATTCGAATGGGTCATTTCTTATAAGAACCTCTTAAATGCTAACGACCCTTCGGATATATCAAATCCCGCTGCAAAAGAGGCTGCAGCCTGCGAAACATGCAAAACGTCGCTTCAATCGTCTACTCTCTCTTCTCTACTTCCACACAGCTTTCCGGAAGATATAATTGACGCAAGTGGCGTACTTCAAGATTCATTTGGGTTTGATTTTATAGATAGCATTGATATGCCGCAATGGGAAACATAAATGGGCAGGCAAAGTAGACGAAACATGGATAGTTGCCATCATGGAACCTCTGCTTCGAGCCAATGCTGGTGATTCTGAGAATGATGCCCCACGTACTATCGGCTTCCATACCTATCAAATCTGTGAAGATAATCATGACTTTGCGTTGGCCTATACAAGGAGAGACAGGCGAGGCGGCTCTTCCACGGGGACGGCTGATTACTTTCGCCCGTACCATGGAAGGTCAATGAGAGCCGTTGCGGTTGGAAAATCTGAAACAGGCAGGCATCTTCGGTGGGTAACAGTGATGCTTGTGAATCCATTCCACCAGGAATGTACCACAACAGCAGGCTGACTGGAAGAAGAAAGAGAGTAAGTGCGGGGGAAATGGGGAATGTTTCAGTGAGGAAGAAGCAGAGGATTATAGAAGGGAATTGAGAAGGGGTGTGTTTAGATGCAGTATGCGAATATAACATCATGTGACAAATTTTTCTTTTACCAGCAAAAAGTTTTTAGCCTTCTGTCAAGGGGCGTACTCTTATTGTATACATATAAATATACAATTACATAGAAGCCAGAATACTAGAGCCTTATATCTGGTGCATCTAGGCTGCAGGAGTTCGCCGTCATCATTTTATCATCAATGTTTGATACTAAATCTGATCTGATGGTCCGAACATAAGAACTGCATATTATCCATATATTTATCAAATCATCTAGCTTGATTTAACAGATTAATATCAAATTATATATATATAAACGCCTCGAGGATATATAGATAGAAAGCAGATATCAACCTCGCTGTTGGAGAAATATCGAGTTACTCTTTTTAGTAATAGCAGTACTACGTAAGCACTAGTCATGGCCATGACACAAAATCAAACTATATATTCTTCAAACGTAAAGGGAGAACGATACACAGGTTTTCTTCCATGCTAGTTACTTTGGATTTTAGAATCACGCATCATGCCCGTCAAGTCTCATGATCCTCCACAATTCGCAACGCCGCATCCGCTCTACTCTTCATATACAACTGTTCCCCTCTCGGCGACAAGCTCACTAGTGAGTGTCGCTGGTCAGGTCGCGGAGGACCCTGAAACTGGCGACACCCCCACCGATCTCGCGTCACAAGTCGACCTATGCCTCACTCGTATGGGAGCATGCTTGGATCACGCAGGCGCAAAGAAGAATGATATCATACGTTTCATGTACTACATCACACAACACGGAATTGACCAATTTGAAGAGGCTGAGGGGAAAGGCTCTGCCGTACGATTGATTGGGAACAAAGTTGGCCAATGGCTAGAAGGTCATCGGCCAGCAAGCAGCTACCTGAGAGTGTTTGGGATGAGTGATGAGAAATATTTGTGCGAATTTGAGTGCATGGCGGTCGTGAAAAATGATGGGTAGTTAACCTATCGCCATAGCTAGTGTTTTTTGATAAAAAAAAGTCTTCAATTAAAATAATTGCCTGTTTTAAAGCTGACCGCAGTCAGGGGGAGAACAGACAATACCTTCTCTCTAAAGCTTTTATAGGTAATATCAACAATTTGATGTATTATAACGAGGCTAAAGTTAATACCGCGAGTCAACTAAACCATGAGTGTCCAATGTCCATATATGCGTGCATTTGGTTTCTAGGATTTGCTTTACTGCACCGTTGAAGTCAAGACCTTGACTTCAATCAGTCCACGACAGTAATCATAGATGCGAAATCTGTGTTTTCTAGGATATCTTTCTATTCATGATATAAATACATTATTATTTAGGAGAAGAACTGATTCTTAGGTCGGGGGAGACCGAAATGTTCTCTCAACGTCGACCCTTCATAATCCTGACGGAACAGTCCGCGGCGCTGTAACTCGGGTACTAGACGTTGCGTAACATCGTCCAGACCCTGTGGCAAGTATGGGAAGACCACAGTGAAGCCATCGGCCGCTTCTTCTGCTACCCAAGTAGCTAGTTCATCAGCAATAGTTGTTGGCGTCCCCACGAAGGCAAGCCCAGAATAACCACCATAACGCTGTGCCAGCTGCCGTACCGTCAGTCCCTCCTCTTGAGCAAGCTTGAGAACTCCCGCGCGACCAGTTTTGCTTGCATTAGTCTCAGGGATATCTGCTGGCAGCGGACCATCCGGGTCAAATTTTGATGCATCGGTACCAAGGGCTATAGAGAGTGAAGCGATTGCGCTATCGTAGTGCACTAAACTGTCAAGCTTTAGGCGTTTTTGTTTGGCTTCTTCGACTGTGTCACCAATCACGAAGAAAGCGGCCGGTAGAAGATTGATGTGATTTGCGTTGCGGCCAGCTGCGACTGCTCGTCCCTTAATATCTGCATAGAGTTCCTTTGCGGATTTGAGGTCTTTCGGAGAGCAGAAGACAACTTCTGCCGTTTCGCCTGCGAGCTGTCTTCCCGGCTCAGATTGACCCGCCTGAACAATGACGGGCCAGCCTTGGACTGGCCGAGCAATGTTCAGTGGCCCCCTCACCTGCAAATCATCTCCCTTGTGATTGAGTACATGCATCTTCTCGGGGTCGAAGTAAGTGCCGCTTTCTTGATCACGTATGAAGGCATCATCTGCGAAACTGTCCCACAGGCCCGTTACAACATCATAAAACTCCCTTGCACGCTTATAGCGATCGCCGTGTTCCATGTGCTCGTCGCGACCAAAATTCTTCGCAGACTCGGGATTTCCGGTGGTGACAATGTTCCATGCTGCTCGGCCGTTGCTGAGGTGATCTAACGAGGCGAAACGGCGAGCGATGTGATATGGTTCATCGTAGGTAGTTGATGCGGTCGCTGCAAGTCCAATCTTCTCGGTTACCTGGGAGAGGGCTGAAAGCAAGGTGAAAGGTTCGAACGATGTGACGGTGTGGCTGCGCTTGAGTGCCTCTACTGGCATGTTCAGCACTGCGAGGTGGTCTGCCATGAAGAATGCATCGAATTTGGCATCTTCCAGCTTCTTGATGAAGGATTTAAGATGGGTCAAATTGAAGTTAGCATCCGGATACGCGCCGGGATATCGCCATGCACCAGTGTGCAGGCTGACCGGTCGCATAAACGCAGTGAGGTGCAATTTCTTTGGTTCCGACATATTTCTGTCAATATTAATAGATTAGGTTTAGTAAAACTTCCACTTTGAACGGGAGACCAAGCAGTGGAACAGGTATTCAGGATATCAATTAAACGGCAGTCTGCGCTGGGAATCACAGGGTGTCCCATACGTACGTGAATCAGCTCGACCACAAGTTGTGACAGCGGGGTAAGAATGGACCGTAGTTAACTTATACATCAGCACTCAATCATGACAAATGCGAAATACACTCCTCGCGCGTAACTAATCATGATATCTGGTGTAAGCGGGGTAGCTCAGACCGAATAGCATCGGTGCAAAATGCCAACATACCTCGGAGCTGTGGCGTCATTTAGGACTTAAACGGAATTTGTCCGTGATAATGATTATCACCGATAACTGTGCTGCGCTGCTGTCTAACAAGCGTTATCCATGATGTCGCATGAACGATGTAGCCCTTGGCTCTGTGTCCCTTCACGGGATCAGCTCCTAGTCGAGTCCAAGCAGTCAGAGGATAATGAACGAAGGATCAGGCCAAAGACGTGATAAGTTTTAGGCTTGGTTGGTGGAAAGCGCATACCTGGGTAACCAGGTGGGAACCCCGCAAAATATCCTCAGCCTGCCTAGGTGTAAGCAGTCATTCACCAGCACCTTTTATTGAACTTCAAGAATTTGCAAAGAGCAGCCATACTGGGCCTTATCCATCCGCAATATGAGATAAAGTCCTATCTTCATCGTTTAAGTATGCGAAGACTGGGTCAGATGATTCCGCTTCTTCCCGCACCGCGCGAGGTTCTAATCGACCGAAACGGCACTCACGCCGGACAGCCACACGACAAGCTAAGAATCTGAGCAGATATTTTATCCTGCCTGTGCATAGATGAAGTGTGAAAGTTATTACAAACTACATCAAACTAGACTAGTCTAATAATATCGGGAGATAAACCAATCGAAGGCGCTACTTATATTGAGTCATCCGCATTTTCCCAAAGATCCGGTTCACCTTTGGAGGTGCATAGCTCCCCTGAATCAAGGACACACGACCGACTGCGGGTGCAGCCAGTTACCAAGATATCAATGGCACCAAGCAACGTGGAGCTGGGATCTCCCGTCTTCCCGGTCCATGGCAGCAATACTGTACACAATCGCCCGAAAGATTGGATTCCTTCCGGTTGATACCGAATAAAGCTGGGAGACATGAATCGTTTCACTGGGCCGTTCCCATGCACGAATGGAACGGGCTGGCCATGCGTAATTCATTGGTGGGATCGGCCAAGAGGTGAAAACATGGCATGCGGGATGCGAGAGCCATTGATTCCAGGGAGGGTGACACTCGACCCCCCACAGCAGCAAACCCACTTTACGGGTCGAACAACATGGAACTTGTCCTGTTGAATGAAACCAAGACGCGATGATTCGACATGGCACATCTAATCAGATGATCTGATACCACTAGATCCGAGTTCTGCGAGGTCGGAGGCGCCTCGAACGCTCGAAATAGAGAGCAACGGGGATAAGTCTCTGCAGGGAGATGTTGGAGCTAACTGTGTGGCTCGGAATTGAACCTGGCTTAGGGCTTCCTTCTCACGGCTTTTTCCATGGGATATACGTAAGTGACATCGCGAGGGCCCAAGCCCGTGGTGCTGCAACTGGTAGGGCCAGTGGGGCGTGCGAAATTGAGGTCCTGGGCATTGGAAGAGAATTTTATCAGATGGGTCGGAGAGATGACGAGTCGGCCGCTTGTGTCAGCCCTTTCTCAGCACCCGGACGGTGATGAGGGCTTTTTTAAGTTATCTGATCCGACGATCCGCTGCCATTGGGCGTCGTAGGGAAAGCCCGGCCCCACCCCAACAGAAATTTTATCTGATCCGGCCGCAATCGGACGGGGAAGGGAGAGCCAGAAACACTCTCTTTCTGCGCAGACTCCCTCCTTACGACGCGCCATCTGTGCCTTCTTCTGCCACACGTGGACGCCTCCTTCTCTTGGCCATCCTTCTTGGAAGCGTTTATTTGTCGTCCGTGCCAAGCCGTGAGGTTCTGGAAAGCCCTCCCACTCGGCCGCTATTGGATTTTCCGTGGGCCAGGTTGATGGTTCGGAAGGGCAGCAGCAATTGTCTCCTGTAGCTCATCAGCACCCACCGATCCCCAGCTGCCCGGTTTCCGAGCAGACTAGTTATAACTAGGAAGGCCTGCCCACCTCGTTCCCAGCTTGCTTCTCGATTCTCGACATTACTTCCTTCCCAGCTCAACTTGGGTTTCGTGGCCGCCTTTTTCTTTAGATCTGGTTCTGCGCCCACGCTCTTCACATCATGGGCGTTCTTGATCTTGTACGAGGCCGTCAGGAGTCTCGCACGGTCCGCGATGTCACTCAGGCCGATGCCGATGCGATCGCGTCAAGTCGGGAGACCAAAAATGCTCCCGAAGTCTCGGGCAGCGATTCAGATACTTTGAGCCTCGAGGCCCTGAATGAGAAAGAAATCCTCGAGCATCCAGACTCCGTCACTGCTGGTGCGCTACCTGGTGTCCAGAAAGCAGAGGCGGCAGCACTCGTCTGGAGCCGGCCCGCTCTCTACGCGGCCTATATCTGGTAAGTAAACAATTATCACCGGACTGTTTGTCGCGTCCTTCCATCACGCCCTGGGTTATCAGCAATCCGGACTAATGATGACTTTGCTTGAAGGATCTGGTTTTCCTTCTTCATGCTTGCACTGCAGTCGGCCATTGGAAACAACGTCATCTTCTACGCCTATTCGGACTTCTCGACAGCGCCTGCGGTTGCGACGGCTTCCATACTCGCGTCCATTATCGGAGGTGTCATCAAGCTGCCCATCGCGAAGCTACTGAACATCTGGGGACGCTGTGAAGGTTTGCTGCTCTTCACTGGCGTCTACCTTCTTGGTATCATCGTCATTGCTTCCTGTACCGGTCCCAGTGGCTACGCGGCGGGTTATGTCTTATACTGGGTCGGTTACGATGCCATCTATCTGATTCTGGATGTCTTCGTCGCCGATACTACCGGGCTTCGCAACAGAGCCTTCTCATTCGGTTTTGTGGGTACCCCATTTATCTGTACGGCCTTTACCGGCCCGCTCGCGGCGGAGGCCTTCATCAAACATTCCACCTGGAGATGGGCCTACGGAGCCTTTGCCATCATCATGCCATTCGTCTTTGTGCCCCTTGCCATCGCCTTTAAGTTCTATCAGCGAAAAGCGGAGAAAATGGGTCTCCTCACGAGAGCGTCTAGTGGTCGCACATCAGTGCAGTCCATCATCCACTACGCCCATGAATTCGACAGTAAGTGCTCCCCTTGATATCTACATTCTGTTTCGCGATCTCCATGCTGAGAGAACCCTTCCGCAGTTGTCGGTGCGTTCATCCTCATGGCTGCATTTATCTTATTCCTCTTGCCATTCAGTTTGGTATCCTATGGACGAGCCGACGGTTACAAGAGCGCGACTTTTATTGCGATGGTCGTGATCGGGATCCTCCTCTTCCCTGTCTTTGCAATCTGGGAGAAGTACTTTGCACGCGTGCACTTCGTCCGTTGGGAGCTCTTCAGGCAACGAACCGTCCTGGGAGCCTGCTGTCTTGCCGGTATTCTCTACTTCAATTTCTATGCCTGGGACAATACCTACTACAACTTCGTGTTGGTGGTCTACAACCTCAGCATCTCTGATGCTGGCTACATGAGCCAGATATACAACGTCGGGTCCACCTTCTGGGGTGTCGTCGTTGGTATCTGGATGCGTTGGACAAGAGAATTCAAGTGGACCACTCTGTGCTTCGGTCTGCCGCTGATGTTTCTGGGCTCGGGTCTCATGATTCACTTCCGTGGTGGTGAAGGCACTATTGGATATATCATTATGTGCCAAATCTTCATCGCTTTCGCCGGTGGAACTATGGTCATCGGAGAAGATATGGCCGTCATGGCTTCTGCTGATCGAGATGGTGTTCCCATGATGCTCTCCCTTATCGGCCTCTCCTCCAACGTCGGTGGTGCCATTGGCTCTGCTGTTGCTCAATCAATCTATTTCAATAGCTTTACTCACACGCTTGAAAAACTCCTTCCCGAAGCGGAGAAGTCCAACGCTACGACTATCTATCTTGGCGGGTACTTGACACAGCTCACATACCCTGTCGGAAGCCCTGAGAGAGATGCGATCAACTATGCTTATGGCCAGACGCAAAGGAATGGAGCAATTGCATCGACAGCGATTTTGATATTGGCGATTCCAGCTATTGCCGTTTGGAAGAATTACCGGCTTGATAAGAAGCAGAATAAGGGACTTGTTCTTTAAACAGGGACATGTATCGAATCTTTGTAGAGGGACATGGAGGCTGTTTAAAGATATTAGACCAATAGTCATATATGATTTATCGTGTCATTAGGAATGTATTAAGATATAGGGATATGGAATTTACATAATTAAACTACCACTTTAGTAGTCCTGCAGGCCGTTTCAAGCCGCTCGATACTGTGACTTCAATAGTCATGGGCTCCGTCGCAGAGCTTAATCTTCTTTCGTCTCATGGGAAATATGTTTTATTAATATGTACATGATACGACAGAATGGCCACCTCTATAGAGCCAGTACGATCCCCGCGACGATCATCGTGACCATCCCGATGATTTTGTTAATGACCACCCCCTTAGCTGAATCGGAGCTTTTCACGCTTGCAGGGCTTGTACTTACAGGGGCGGGTTGCGTTACGGTGACTGTAACATCACCACTGCCGTGCGTGCTCGCAGAACTACTGGAAATTGCTTGCGTGCTGGTCGGCTGAGTTGCAGTTACTGTGACTGTTCTACCACCGCTAGCCCGTGTGCTCGTGTCACTACTAGTACTACCTTTCGTACTTGTCGGCTTGGCCCCAGGAAGTGTCCCTGCGCCAGCAGTATTGCTAACTACTGTGCTCGTTGCGCCCACGACAGCACCCGTAGCGGTATTATTACTACTACCCCCAGTGCCACAATTTGTATCATCCTGCACAGCGACTTCAAACGCCGGACCAACATTGATGCTCACTTCAAGACAATATGCGTTGATAAGCTGGGTCGTCTGCGTTAAGGTGGAACAGCCGCATGACTGCGCAATTGATGACACGATGGAGTTGCTGGCGGCGTTCGCAGCTTTGCAAAGGCACGAATTCTGTGCTGTGAGAGTAGTAGAGAAACAGTCGAGGGGGAAAGCGGCGGTGAGAAGCGGCTGCGCACACTCAGGAAAGGCGGAAAACAAGTCGGAAATCTGAGCGGTGCAGATGTCAGCGAGCAGGAAGTGAGAAAACAGGAACCATGACGCCCGGGGTTTGAGCATGTTGGGTATTATTTGCCGCGACTGGGACGTCTTTGGGTGGTGACGTTTCTTTAAGCTTTCTTGAGCGGGCGACGGATGGGTTACGGGGGGGAAGCGTCGTCCTGGCTTGGGAGGAGAAAGACGAGCGGGAATCGAATTAATAAGAGGAGCCTAACTCGTGTGCGGTATCGTGGGTTTTAAAAGCCGCTGTTGGTTTTTGGATATAGCCTTCCAGCCTCCACGTCGTCTTCTTTCCCTGTTAGGCATTGGCATACTGCACGCGCCCACGGGGCCGCTTCTCCAGGTGTATAATTCCCTCATGGCCCCGAAGCATAATTCGCTATAACTCTTGGCGATTAACACAGCCTCATCGCACTTTCAAAAAACTGCGTGACACCGCTGGCACATTGCAAGCCGAAATTTGAAGGCGCTTTTTAGCCCAATCAGAACCTTTGTTAGGTGATATTGCGTGCCGCATAGCTCGGCTTTCAGTCTTGTACAAGTACGGAGTACTTCGTCGTTCCCTGTAGCGGCGATACACTTACAACTTTGATCGATTCAACTAAGGAAATAACGTTCCAGCGAGAGGCTAGGTAGTAGTTTGGACGAGACCAAGCCACAGCTTTCAGACACAACTGTGGCAGCTGTCCAGTAACTGAACTATTACATGTTAGACAGGATGTTTCCATTTTGAGTTTCCCATTTCAGGCATAGTTGGCTTGCGACGGAGGGACCGAATCCATGATCGACTGTGAAGAGCCACATGAATACGATGATAGCGCAACACATCATGGACTACCGGTAGTAGAGCGCAAAACAAGAGACGAAGCGGAGAGCTAGAGCGGAAGAACGGCAGTTGAGCTCTTTGGAAGTACCTCCGTCCCGTAGGACCCTGACGAGGGGCGTGCAGGACAGGGTATGCGATCCTAGAGGAGTTCCACCAATAGGATAACTCAGTTGCTTATGCAAGACCATGCAGATATAGAGCTTTGGGCAACCCTTATCCTACCGCTAAGACCGTGCCGTATAAAGCTACAATATCTCGACTTCGTTATACCACTGTACCTAGTTAATTATGGCCGGTCAAGGAGCGCGTGATAGCTGGTCCTGCATTTTCGGCCAGGCTTGATTCCGGTATTTAACCACTCCATGACTATCCTCTGACCCTCAACTCCCTTACAGGATGCCAGAGCTCTTCCGAGTAGAGACTGGCTAGCGCCGCTCACGCCATGTATTTGCTTCACGCCCTTATCTGGCCGCTCCCTATCACCCTCGCTACTGACCTTGTGTCGTTTTCCTGCCAGCATTGAACTCGACCTCATCTTCCCGCGCAACGGCACGTACGCACCCGTCAGCGCATTGCCCGTGGTATTTGCCATCCAGAATGCTAACGTTGCCTGGGCCTTCGGCTTCGAGTTTGAATGGCGCCTCAACACTGACACCGGATATTTTGACTTCGGATCTTTAATTGTCCCAGTCACTTACTCACCCGCCCCTACGCCGGCCGGCCCTTTCTTCATCCTCAACAGCACCGATCTGGCGGAGGGTGCACTTGGGCCGGAAAACCCGGTCGCCCACTGTACCCTCGAATGGCAATTTCAATTCACTGTCACTTGCACAGAATCCACTGATTATACGCTCCTTACCAGTGGGTATAACACTACGCAAGGCAGCATAGGATTCACGGTAGCAGCCGATGGCAGGGCTCCGAATCTGCTGGCTGCCGGTGCGTGTCCGATGCTGGCTGGCCTAGTCGGCGTTCAAGCAAACCTCTCTGGCTGTCCGCATCTCGGCGATTCGGGTCACCCAGCGGATCCATGTGCGATCACACTGAACCCTGCTCTAGCCAGCAGTATCTCAGCACAACTACCTGCGGGCACGACAGTTGGACTGACAACAGAGACGGCAACATCAAATCTAGCAGAGACGACAACATCAAGTAAAGTAGCTGACACGACATCAGGGCAAGTGTCGGAGACGGCAACAAGCAGTACCACGGATGCAACGGCAACAGGAACGGGGACCGGAGCGAGCTCGACTGGAGCGACAAGGACCGGGGCGAGCAATACAAATGCAATTGCCTTAGCCGTAGCGGTGGCTTGGATGGTGGGAGTAGGGTCATCGATACTATTATTGTAGAGATGCCTCGAACAATGTTGAGATTTTGAAGAGCTTTGCGATAGCTAACCAGTCTCCGAACACTCCAGTTTTGCCCAGCCTCCCCCTCGTTTCTCATGCCGCATCTATCATCAGTCGAGATAGCTATGGTCAAAAGTGCCTATTGTAATTAAATACCCGGAATAGATTTACATTAGTCAATTATATATGCAGGAAAATACATATGGAAGAGGATTAACATGTCCTGCATATTAGAAGGACGTGGTTAACCGTTCGATATTCCACTACATCTATTAACAGTGATCCCGCCGGCCCTTACTCTATTACCACTTCCTACCCCCATATCACTAGATATTCTTTTGATCTCTCTTTCCTTTCCCATGCTATAAATTTTGACAATACAGGCCTCTTATCGTCGAGATCATTGCACGCGTTATATGCAATATCATCCAGCAATAGTAAAGTAAGGTATTCAATCATGGTGGCTTTGGACTATCCGCAAATGGGAATTAGACTTCTAGCCAATCTAATCCCACAAATTCATAAGCACAATATTCTTTGATTTGACTGAGTCCCAGGGTTGAGTGAGGTCACGTCCAAACAATTATTGTGTCGGGCGCAGCCAAGGCTGACCCAGGCGGTTCCGTCATCCAGCCTTACTCTTGCGTGAATACACAGACTCTCAAATCTTATTGGCATTAATTGTCACGCAACCAATCCATGCCGTGTGCCACTATTTCGATGAATGCGGGGATGGTCCTCTCCAGAAACTGAATGGCTGCAGACCCGAACTAGAGAGATACTCATTCCCTTTAGATATCGGCCTGGATATCAGTTGGTTCGCACAGTATTTGTCATATTTGAACCCGGGAGGTGGCGTAGGCTCAATACTGGGATAGGTATTGGATGACAAGATGATGATGGAAGCTACTAGGATCGCGATATGATGGCACCTTCGCGGGACAAGATAAGACAGAAATTCAGGGGAACTATAATATCTGCCCGTCTCTCCATCCCATAGCATTCCACCTCAAGTCAGTCAGCCAACCAGGTGCTATCACTCTTCAGTATAGTAGTTCTCGAAGAAAGAATATGTCATCTCGAGCCACGGAAATTGATGCTCTTGTCGTTGGGGGCGGTTTTGGTGGCATACGACTGGTCAGCCTCCTCCAGAATAAACTTCATTTAAAGACAGTCGTTGCTATTGAAAAGGGGAGCGCACTAGGGGGCACCTGGTATTGGAACCAGTATCCCGGCGCTCAGACTGACACGGAAAGTTGGGTTTATCGCTTTTCGGATGATCGGGATCCTCCCAAGTGGAATACACGTTATTTGAAAGCAGAAGATCTCCAAGAACAGATAATTGATACAGCTAAAAAGACAGGCGTCTTCAAAAATTTTATTTTTGAGAACGAAGTGGTGTCCGCGCAGTATAATGACATCCACAATCACTGGGATATTGTAACTGATAAAGGTCTTCGCTTTTCCGCGACTTACTTCCTCACAGCCCTGGGAATCCTAACTAACCCTTATATTCCCAAGTTTCCTGGAGTTGACTCCTTCCAAGGCCTTTCTTTCCATTCTGCTAGGTGGCCCAAAGGCCTTGATGTCACTGGCAAACGTGTCGCTGTCATCGGCACAGGGCCTTCAGGGAGCCAGATCACGGGGACGATCCATCCGCTCGTGAAACAAATCACTGTCTTCCAACAGCGAGCTCAGTATATTGTGCCTGTGAATGACCGCCCCGTCAGTGACGAGGAGAAGAAAGACATCTATCAGAACTATGATGAGGTCTGGAACACAGTATTCAACTCGCTTTTTGCCATGGGATTTGTTGAGAGCAAGAAGTCGGCACTTGAGGTGTCCGAGGCCGAGCGTAACGAGGTTTATGAACGTATTTGGAATAAAGGCGGCGGCTTCCGCTTTTTCTTTGAGACGTTCAATGATATTGGTACAAATATCGAAGCAAATGAAACTGCTGCGGCATTTGTCAGAGGCAAGATCGCGGAGATTGTGAAGGACCCTCAAACTGCCAAACTGCTACAACCAAAGGGGCATTACGGCGGACGGCCACTTTGCACTCAAGGATACTACGAGGCGTTCAATGAGCCCAACGTCTCTCTTGTGGATATCGCTGATAATCCGATCTCTAAGATCACCCCGACAGGTCTGATCCTTGAAGATGGGCATAGTTACGAATTTGACATTATTGTCTATGCTACTGGATTTGATGGCGTGGATGGCGCATACCGTAATATTGATATTGTTGGACGTAACGGTTTGAAGCTAGCTGAGGCGTGGAAGAATGGAGCGAACTTGCTCTACGGTGTCAGCGGTGCCGAATTCCCCAACTTCTTCACAGTCACCGGACCTGGCGGCCCGTTTGCTAACATGTTACCATCAATTGAATTGCAGGGAGACTTTATCGTACAGCTAATAGAAGAGGCGAGGAAGAGAGGAGCCAAGACTGTGGAGGCGGATGTGAAGCCCCAAGAGGAATGGTCGGAGACTGTTCAAGCTATCTCCAGAGCGACCGTTTTTGACAAAGTGAAATCCTGGATTCAAAACGATAATGTCGAAGGAAAGAAAAAGTATAGCGCTTTCTTTTTGGCAGGACTGCAGAGCTATCGTGCCAAGTTGGCCGAAGAAGCCGATGCAAAATATCCCTCATTTTCGTTTGTGAAATGATCACTTCAAGAGGGGGAGGGAATGAAACGAGGGATACGCCCGTTCTTGGAAATATTGTTACAAGTTATCTCATATAATTATGGTAATTGTGCCCGTGAATGCTAAAAATACTACCCAAGCAACAAAAGTGACAAAGATGCAGTTCTGCTCGTTGCAGTGGGGTACTGGAGTATCTAAGCTGATAGATTCCTGTAGAAGTGGTCTCGGCTGTTGGTGGGGTATCAGAACCCCGCTTTGAGGTGGCATTCTGAGGGAACTAAGGTCTTATTCTTAACGTCCCGCCCCCAATACTGGTGTGATCACTCAGTGGGATAAAACTAGTGTGTGGCTACTTTGTTGAGTGCTTCAAGCTCTCCTGAGCAAATTACACCAGACGCCAAGCCGGTATAGAGCCACTCGGATATTGCAGGCCGGTTTCTGTTTCATTAAATACAGAGCATGTACATTATGGCCAATCCACAGCTCAGTGCTCCGTTCCTTTCGAGACATAAGCTTCAGCGGTCTATTCAAATCGCTCTTCTTTCCAGCGTATCGTCAGCTGTAACAGAAAGCTAACAAACCAGAACTGCTTGCTTGGCCTGGACGAAATTGTGTTCCTTGGTAGTGTCTATACTCCGAGCCCAGTATATCCTGTCGATATGGCTACGCTCGCTGGGAAAGTTGCTTTAATCAGTGGCTCATCTATGGGATTAGGGGCGGCGATCGCACGGGAGTTGAGTAGTCGCGGTGCCTCGGTGGTTATCAATTACCCCTATCCCGCTGAGAAAGCCAACGCAGACAATGTCCTGGGTTCTCTCAGTGGTTCAACCAAGTCAATCGCTGTTGAAGCAGACTTATCAACGCCCAATGGGCCACAAAAGCTCGCAGATGCAGCAGTAAAGGCCTTTAATAAGATCGACATCCTAGTTAATTGTGCGGGGATTAACCGACCATCATTTTTGGACGATCCTGATGATGCAAAAGTTGAGAAGTATTGGCAAGATGTTATCAACCTGAACGCTAGAGGCACTTTCTTCCTCACAAGAGCTGTCTTAAAGCACCTTTCGCGCGAAAACTCGCGTATCATTAATATTGGCAGCAGCATATCTCACCAACCATCACCTGAGACAAGCATATACGCAGGATCTAAGGGGCTAATCGAGGTCTATACCAAGTGCTGGGCAGCCGAACTGCCTCGTAAATATGGATGTACAGTTAATGCGGTGGCCCCTGGTCCAACCGCTACGGAAACATTTAATGCCGCCCCCAAAGAGGTAATAGCAGCTTTGCAACCTTTGATCGATGCCACGCCAGTTGCTGCACGTTTGGGCACTCCAGAAGATGTCGCTTGGATGGTTGCGAGTTTGTGCGAAGAAGGGGCGGGGTGGATTAACGGCGCTTTCATACCTGTCAACGGTGGATCAACCATATTTTAACTACGATAAACTAATGTCCTTATGTTCTTTCTATATATGAGAGCTTCGAAGTTGTCTGCCTGGCTATCCCCCTTAGAAGGGACTACTGTTCCGTTAACTTCAGGATTAATCTAGTATTTCTCGGCGCCGATGGGCAGACAGAGGATATGTTAATGTCCAAAAGTGCTCGATTTAGTTCTCAATGAGTGGAAATAACCCTTAGTAGAAACCACAATGAATTTATATCTCCAACAGACTTCAATAACTGGAATGATTCGGTGCGGAAGTCGGTTGACACCCGATAAAGCAGGTATTTGGAACCGCACTGTACAAGTCTCCAATGAAGAGTTACTAAAACTTGGAAAGTCCTGACTTAATGAGAGTATCTCCAAGCCCATTATACACACATAAATTTCAGAGTGTATAAGAAAACCATGCGATAGCCTGCCAAAATGCTTGCTCCTTGGCATAGACATTCTCAGGAACACTCAGGTCAGCTCTGACCGCAAATCCATGCTCAACACCACTGAAAAGATTGATCTGCCATCTCTGTTTTATCTTCTGGAGAATGCCCTCCGATTTATGACGCAATTCATCTGTGAAGATATGATCGATCTCTGAGCGCATATGTCAGTACGATGAAGGGTAGGAACTAGGAGGACAGCCTACCAGCTGCAGCAATGGAAAAAGGTTGCTTGATAGCTGCCAATTCCTCCTCAGTGATGTAAGATGGGTGTGCAGTATAACCAGACTCAATCTTTCCTGGATTAAGAAAACGAGCAACATATTTACCGCCGAAACAGTATCCCACGGCAGCAATTTTCTTAATGCCTAGTGTATTGTGAATATAGTCGATGACTTCTTGAACGATGGGATCCACTACTTCAGGGCCGTGTCTTGCGGACCAACTCTCAATATCGAAGTCTTTACGTTCAAACACATCCAGTGGGAGCTGCTCTCCAGAGAAAATATCCGGGAGGACAGTAACATATCCTTGAGCGGCAAACTCATCAGCGAGCAATTTGCTGTTTTTCCAAATTCCAAAAACATCGCTCAGATATAGAACAGCCTTATCAACCATTTGGCCGTTTCGAGGAGCTGAAAGGTAGGTAGGAACTGAAAGAGTCAGTATAGATCCGGTCGAATAGCCAGAGCGTTTCGTCTTCACTCTTTCCAATAGCTTTCATTTCACCAACTGGTGCTCCCTCGTGTTTAATTGCTCTCATACAACATACGCCAGGCTGCAAGGATGCCATGGTGAAATGTGTTCAGGATCTGTATCACCTGCTTCGGGCTATATTGATGATCGGTCTTGGTTGCGAGAAGCGTCACGGAACATGCCCTCCAGACACTATCGGCTCACATTTGGTAAGTATATGAATCATAGGATGAGAGAGGAATTAGCGAATACCCACCGTACACGCTATCTCCGATGAATATTTTGATAGTTACAGAATTTTTGGGTGGGGTTGCCATGGATGGCACACATCCCGGTTATTGAATATGGGAACCTGCCAAATCCCACAGAACGAAGCTTCATTCTACACCCATTATTTAAGATCAGCCAATTCTGGCTAACTTCTCTCTCTAAACGCATAGACTTGGCTCGAATAAGCTGTTACGAATAATGCCCCTGAAGATCGTTATTATTGGAGCCGGGCTAGGTGGCTTAGCAGCTGCAATATCTTTGAAGCACGAGTCGCAAGAGCACGACGTGCTCGTAGTCGAATCAGCCCCAGAACTTGCAGAGGTAAATTAATCAGAATAAGTACAACAGTTCTAAGCAGCAGCTGACATAGCTGGAAGGTTGGTGCAGGTCTTCAGCTTACTCCGAATGCCACGAGATTGCTTGTTAGATGGGGCTTGCAGTCTCGGCTCGAGGATGTTGCAAGCAGCCCAGAACAGTTTCTTATCCGTCGGTATGACGGCCATAAACTTCTTGGCGAGCGAAACAACTTCGCGGCCGAAATGTTTCAAAGATATGGCTCGTTTTACTGGGACATGCATCGAGCTGATCTACAGCTCGCAATGTTCGAACGGGCTAAGCATCTTGGGGTGCGATTCCAATTTGGAACTCTAGTGAGGGATGTAAATGCCAAGATCCCACAATTAATAACAGATAAAGGGGAAGAAATCACTGGAGACTTGATCATAGCTGCAGATGGTGAGAGCATTTACATTGCAATGCTAAGGCTTCGTCACTGAATTGCAACCAGGCCTGTGGTCCAAGGCACGCACCGCGGTACTGGGCAAGCCGAGCCCACCTATTCCCACAGGAGATCTTGCCTACAGGATTGTCCTTAGATCGGCGGAAATCAACGATGAAGAACTTCAACAATTCATGAAACCCGCTAGAGTGTGCTTGTGGGCCGGTCCAAACTGTCATGCCATCTACTATCCGTTGAAAAACAACACCATGGCCAACATCGTGCTTCTCACCCCGGATAACTTGCCAGAAAACGTGGCCAAGCTACCAGGTAATCTTCTAGAAATGAAAAAGCTATTCGAGACTTGGGATCCGATGTGAGTCTCGGAATTACCTGTGCGTGAGACTTAGAGCTCACCGTTTCTAGATTACAGAAGTTCCTTTCTCACGTCTCTAAAGTCGACAAGTGGAAGTTAATGCATCGTAAGTAAATCTGGATGAATATTTCAGACTTCTCTGATGGAAGACTGTTTCAGTTGATGAACTTGATAAATGGTACAACGACGAGGCAAGTATAGTTTTCTTGGGGGATGCATGTCACCCAATGTTACCCTATATGGCTCAAGGTGCTGGTTCTGCTCTCGAGGATGGTGCAGCATTGGGAATTCTCCTTTCCACTGTTCATGGCCGCGAGCAGTTATCAGAGGCATTAGATATCTATCAACGTTTGAGGAAGCCTCGCAGCACTGCATTGCAGAAGTGGAGTATGAAGCAAGTACGTCCATAACGTTCCTCTGGGAGTGGATATAGAGCTAAAACAGGGCTCTACCGACAGAGATACACCAATCATTTGCCGGATGGGCCAGAGCAAGAGGCTCGAGATCGACTTGCGGAGAGCCAAATCTATCAGCAGCAGCCTGGGTATCCATTTTACTGGTCAGTATTACCCGCGCCGGCTAATCATCTCGCTTTCAGCTCACTGGCCTCGTCAGGATCGATCCCGCAGCACAGCAGTTTGTTTATGGATATGATGTCATCGACGAGGTTAGTTCGGTCCCTGATTTCTCATTTATAAAAGCCATCGCTACTACGGTTTATGCTGACATGTGGTTCTTCGAAATAGCTGAAGAAGAGAGGTATTAAATGCGCATTATAGCATCATTCTTGGGGCTGCCGCCGAGCTTAACGCATCGCTCCGGAGTTTTCCAGATTTATGTATGCTACAAGCTAGAGCACAACTGAATGCATTCCATACAGCATCGATGAATAAAATACCCCTGATAATCCCGAGACTTCTACATGTGAATCCTGCTATTGTATTTTCTTTCGAGATATAAGCCTGCTTGCCTCGCCAGACGATCACGTTAATCCGCGACATAACCGATCATACAGTTTTGTCGGTCAGGTACCGATTCAGGATAATTTGTAGCCTCCGCGCAGCCAATCGCATTCGGTCTCATCGTGGAGCTAACGGTGGGTTGGTTGTGTCAAGATCTTCACAGGGTGGGCACATTAGGTGGGTTCTGTCGAAATGGAGCTTTACAGTGCATCCGCCAACCGACAACCCCACCGAAGTCAGCAGTATTCGTGCCAGCTGCTCCTCAATGCCCGCATACTATGCCCGTTGACGTTTTGAATTATGCGGATATTTCCCCCTTGAAATCGTATATTGAGTATGGAACATTTTCAAAACTTTAGGACGATGGAGCATAAATTTTGACTTAATCCAAGTGATCTTGGTGGAAAACCAAGTAATGAAGATGTTCTATAATATGCACACATCTATGTGTTTATCCAGCGTGAGCAGTTATTAATTTTAGGCTGGCACGCGAGCGCCTCTTTTCCTAGTAGACTAGAGTTGCTACATGGAGACCATCCTCTTGGCAAATAGTACGTACTTCACAAGTTTATTTAATCCCATTGGCCCCACACCTGTTCCAGGATCAAGAATCATTTTTCACCGCAGCAAATAGCTGATACATTATTTACAATGACGCACTCGGTCATCCCCCGCGACAGTGAAACAAAGATTCGGAAAGAGACTTTGGGTGCAGTACAGTTGCGGCACCAGGAGACTAACGAGATCCTCTTGGTTCCGACACCATCTAGTGACCCCAACGATCCACTTAACTGGTAAACCCTTTCCACGTTATGTACAGAAGTATATGCCAACATTGTCTGACCTACAAATAGGTCTCCAGCAAAGAAATATTATATCTTCTCGCTAACATGTCTCACAATTTTTCTCTGCAACGTCAATATCGGCGGACCCTCCGTCGCCTTAGTTGACCAAACAATAACTTTTTTTGGCCCAGAGAATGTCCTCTCTAATATTTCAAAAACCGCATACTTTTTCACTGCTGCGGCTTTATTGCTTGGAATGGCGAATATGTTTTGGATTGCCCCCGCCATCAAATATGGTCGAAGGCCCGTATACATTTCTTCCTTTTTTCTGGTTACAGTTTGTAGTGCTTGGGCTGGAGCTGCCAAATCTTATGGAAGTGAGTTGGCAGCCAGGATCCTCCTGGGTGCTGCAGCAGGAGCCGCTGAGATAATATCCCCGTTGACAATCACCGATATGTTTTTCTTACACCAGAGAGGCACGGTTATGGCGTGAGTCTTTTTAAACAGCGTTGTTTGGTGGACTGTTTTAACATAAGGCACAGTATCTACAGCTGCAGTCTCTCATCCGGCGTCGCGCTTGGCATCGTGACATCGGGCCTAATCACCATACATAACAGCTGGCGAACCATATACTGGGTATTCACAGCCTTGAATGGCTTTGTGACGGTTTTGATGGTCTTTACTTTCCCAGAAACTGCATTTCATAGGCTTGACATCATTGAACAGGCAGACGCTTATCCAGAAGAAGATATTGCAAACGAAGACAAAGTTAAAATAGAACAGCTCAGTGGTAATGATCATCAGTCGACAAGGCCCAAAACAAAAACATACTTCCAGCAGCTGGCTCCATTTTCCGGTACGCATACGGAAGAGTCTCTTTTATTGCTCTTCTTTCGTCCCTGTGTATTGCTAGCCCTTCCGCCAGTTCTTTGGGCAACACTTGTTTTTGCCGTCACTACCGGTACCCAAGTCATTATCTCGGCAAATTTTGCAACCGCGTTCCAGCAGGTCTACGGCATGGTAGTATGGCAGTCCGGGCTTACATGGATTTCGGGTTTCATCGGTTGTGTGTCTGCCATCTTTGCTGGCGGATACGTATCAGACTGGGTTGCTGATAGGTTTACTGTACTCAATGGCGGTATTCGCCATCCGGAGATGCGTCTACCAGCAATAGCCATAGCCTTTATATTAGAACCTCTCGGGTGTGTGCTCTATGGAGTCGGTATCAATAAAGAGCTTCACTGGATGTGCCCTGTCGTGGGAATCGGACTTAGTACGTATTTATTATCTATTGGCTTTAGATATCATTGTATTGACTTCTCTTTTGCGATCAGTTTCCTTCTCAACCGTTCAAGCAAACAATGTCGCTCTGGTATACTGCCTAGACGCATATCGACCAATCGCAGGTGAGATAGTCGTCACTATGTCAGCTTTCAAAGGTCTGCTTCCGCCCTTCTAGTATTGAGCTCCACTTACTTAAATACATATAGCTGCCTTTGGATTCCTCCTGAGTTTTTATGGTAATCCATGGATTCTTTCCTCCGGCTACCAGAATATGTTCGGGGAAATGGCAGGCATTATAGTCGCTATTCTTGTATTTGCACTACCACTCTATATCTGGGGGAGACATATCAGACATCTTACATGGCGATGGCGTTTCATTAAGTACTTTGTACACTGGACAGAAGACAGAGAGGTCGGTGAATGAGATGCGAGTGCTATGGGAGAGAGTTTTTAATACTAGAATCTGAAAACCACGCCACTTCGCATTCGATAAATTAGCTCCGTGTTTGATTCACTCTATCTTCCCTGCACCCCTCTACGTCCTAGTCTGTATCGTGCCATAGTAGTGGTAGGCTGATGCTTCCTTCTTGATACGTCTAGGGTTGAGTTGTTCTGCTGATTTTACTACCAAATATGCAGAGTTTATGACAATAATACGTCTAAAAACCGCCGAACACATCTTGCCATTGCGATGATAAGAATGGTATACCATGGAGATATTATCAAACATCTATTAAAGAGCGTGGTAGAAATTGCTGCAACATATAACTTATAAATATGATGATTGCCAAGATTGCAATTAGAGATTTGATTTGCGCACGTCCCTTGCCCCATCAATGTCCTTTCCATCCACCCAGCTTCCATGCAGACCGTCCATCAACTTGAACGGCAGTTTAATCTCAGCGAGTGGACCATTCGTGATATCTGCTGCTTCGAAAAGCAGCAGGGAGTTCCGGCCTTCACGATATCGGTCTACCACCACAAGAATGTAACCATCTTCGTAATTTGCACCGTCGTATCTCGGGACAAATACTGGCTCTTGGAATGTAGAATCGTCACCGTGATGGTAGGATTGAAGATCACCAGTATCAAAGTTATAGCATACCAGAGTATTGAAACCAACAGCTCCGGTGGCAGTTTGATGGTCATTGATCTGAATCTGGCGTGTGGGGTCAATCTTAAGGATCCAAACGCGTGAGTACTTTTTGCCAAGCAGACGGTCATCGATGCGACCAAACTCGTTGACACCACCAATGAGCACCCCCTCAGGGTGAATCATATGCTCAGTTGTACCATTCGGGTCAAGTCTGTACCGAACGATGGGCGCCTTGACTTTCGTTGGGTCGGTGAAAAACCTCTCGCCTTTAGTATTGGGGAAGAAAGGGAAATGCACATCAGTCCAGACGTTTGCATCCAGTACCAGCTGGCCATTTTCTTCATAAGCATTGATTGTATGCGAATAACAACCCTGTGGAGTTTTAAACCACTTGGCATTTTCGGGTTTGGCTCCTCGCCGAGGTATGACGCCCAGAAGTTGATAGTCAAGGGTTTCATCCCAATAGAAATGATCTCCACCGTTTTTCATCTGCTCTAGGCTTGCCTTTAGACCATTTACTGGGAATACTACCCAGTTGTCTGTAGCCCAAAAGTCATGGATCATGCATGGCCACGGAGCTTTGAAGAATACCTCCTCCGTGACCTTGCCATTTTTGTCCACCGTGAAGGAACAAATATCAGGAGATGCATCACCCATAGCCTCATAGCCATATGAGACCAATTCCCCAGTCGCGAAATCGGCCTTAGGATGGGCAGTGTGAGTTGGTGAGTGAAGGGTACCGTGGTAATCCACATAACCGATCGTTTCAAGAGTCACCGGATCCAATTCCATGGGCCGTGCGTCCTCCTTGAGGGCCATTAACTTGTTAGCATGGAAGACTATATGCGTATTGGCTGTGGTTCCCTGGATGATGTTCTTAACTCGGGGATCGTCTGTGTATTTGTTCCTGTATCTGCCAAAGAGGGCTCGCCTGGCTGCTCGTTCGGCAATCAACTTAGGAGTGCGGATATAGCGCTGTTTGAAATCCACGTGGCCATCTTTGATATAAAAAGAGCTCGCATTACCGTCACCATTCAAGGGAATCTCTGTTTCCGCAAATATGGGTGGAAACGCATGGTCAGGCTGGATCCGGTAAAAGGCGCCGTGCAGGTCCTTTGGAATTTCTCCAATGACCTCAAGCTCATAGACGTCAGCCTCAAAGCGTAAATGATCCTCATTCCACTTGCTCATGGCATACTGCTTTGGGAAGCGCGTACCGCCACTACTGGGAATGCCTGGAACAACATGAGCCATGGTCGCGCTTTGAACAAAGAAGTTCTCGAGGAGTTCTCTAGAATCGTATAGCTAATCCCGTGGCGCGTAATATTTGGCTGGAATTTCCGGAACTTGAAAATACTATTCCAATGTTTGACAGCAATAGACTTTATGTTTTATCCACGAAAGCCGGAATGCAGATGCTCCACCGCTGTTGTTACACCGGAATCAAGTTCTGACAACGCGTGGGCGCTGTTGGAATCCAGTCTCCAACTGTGGGGTGGCGCCTAATGGGTGGCAATGGAGAACCCACCTAAGACGTGACATTTCATCCTATGAGCCTTTGACGCCACTGTAGTTGCCGGTTCAAGATGTATCAGATTTATGTAAAGATAGAAGTCAACGTTCCAGAGTCGGAGCCAGCCGTAAACACTTCGAATATCTTCATTCCCCACCGTGTACGACAATTCTCTACAGCGTCAATCTGTCCTTCTGCCTGATTTCACGTTTACATGAGTACGGGTCTGAGTATTCCAAGCTATACAGTAAAATATGGTTAAGTGGTACACTGCTCCAGAGCTCCAGTTACATCATGACAGAGCGTTTGGAAACGAGAAATCAGACACTCGAACCCTTCCCCCTGGTCACGACAACCAGAGCTTCCAACGTGCTCTGGGAGAACTTCGAGCCATTGTCGGAAAAGACAACTTGTTAACTGATGAGGAATTGGCTAACTTTCGGGACCCGTATCCGCTGTTTGAAGATGGCTTTAATCCGTCCGCTGGGCTATGGTACAGGTTCCGATTTAATGTAGCTATTTTTGAAATATGCGCTGAACAAATCCTAGTCCAGCATCAGTAGAGGAAATCCAAGCAATTCTGAAAGTTGCAAACGACCACCGGATTCCCTTGTGGGTCTGTTCTCAGGGCAAGAATTTCGGGTACTATCTTCACACATGTCTTCAACCACATGCTTACTATTTCTTAGCTACGGTGGCCCTGCTCCTCGAGTTGCGGGATCCATAGTAATGTCTCTTCAGCGCATGAACCGTATCCTTGAAGTCAACGAGAAATTTGCCTACATTGTTGTAGAGCCGGGTGTAACATTCTTCGACGTATATACTTATTTCAATGAGCACAATCTTAACCTTTGGCTTTCGGTGCCAGCTCTCGGATGGGGGAGCATTGTGGGAAATGTAATAGAATATCCTTATTCTTGGGGTTCCCGCTAACAGGTGCTTTTTTCATCTAGACCGTCGATCGTGGGCATGGTTACACTCCCTCAGGAGATCGTCAGCACTTCATCAGCAGCATGGAGGTGGTACTACCTTCGGGAGATATCCTTCGGACGGGTCAATGGGCTGTCCCCAACTCCCCGAGTGCCCATGTTTGCGGCAATAACTTTGGTCCCCAGGTTGATGGACTCTTTCTCCAGAGTAATTTGGGTATCGTTACAAAGCTAGCAGTAGCAGTAGATGCTGCCCCGGCGACATTCATGAATATTAAAATTCACCTTCCTGAAATCGACGATCTCTCACCGCTGATTGACACTCTTCAACAACTTGATCGTGAAGGCATCACACAAAATCACAGTATAATTACCAATATTAATCATTTTGCTTCTCATGACTCACCGAAACATGAACTTCAAACTGTCGCCGGACCGCTTACGCCAGAATCGATTACAAGGATGAAGCGAAAATACAATACTGGGTACTGGCGTTGTTCCTTCGATCTTTATGGGCCAAAGAAGCTGGTTCTTGCACGCTGGGATACAATAAAGGACGTAATTCGAGGAAATCTTCCGTTTGCCCGCCTTGAGAATACTTTGTTTGAGGGTGAAAACGGGAACCCTGTGGACAATAAGAAAGTCGGAACGCTCAGCGCAGGTGTCCCTTCAATGAGCGCTATCAAACTGGCTGATTATGCTCTTCCTGCAAACGGAACAGGAGCCGGCGCCCATATCGATACCACTCTCATCCTGCCTTGTGATGGAAAGACTGTTCTGGATTGGTTTAAGAAGGCAAAAGCCATCATGGAAGAACAAGGCGTAGACCCGTTTATCGGTTGCCATGTATTTTCAAAGTATATTCTGTTCGTTCAAGAATACGTTTTCGATAAGACAGACTGCAAACATCGGGAAGACGGTATTACAGTGGTTAAAGATTTGCTGGCCGAAGCAAAGAAGGTAGGATTTGCAAATTACAGATCCCATATCCAACACATGGGTCAGTCCATATTCCCTGAATGCTATGAGAAGCAAGGTATTAATCTGATTCACAGATGCTGTTCAGGACATGTACAGTTTCAATGGTCATATATACAAAAGATTTGTTGAGACTCTCAAAGTTTGTCATGCTTAACCATATTATAATTTATTTGATCTAATCTTTCCGTAGGAGGCTCTAGATCCAAACGGTATTGTCTCTCCTGGGAAACAGGGAATATGGCCTACGACGAGGGTGGGTCGACTGCGTCCGCAGAAGATATAGAACTAGAGCGTGGCATACGGAGAGCAGTTGATGAAGATATAGCAACCGATATGAGCATCGCCATGTACGATGTCTGGAAATCCAGCGATATTACATTCAGATATCTTTGTTAGTTCACCTCAAAAATTAAATATACGTTTATCTACCTCTCAGCTTATATATTCAACTATTTACGAAGCGAAGCAACAAAAATGGGCCGCTGATTCTTTATATTATCGGTGTCAGTATTTGTGTGTTTTGGAGGCGTGAAAAGATCGATTCTCGAATACATGAAGTGATAATGAAACCTGATCTACGCAATGTTTGACTCAACCTTGACTTTACAGACAAAGTATAGATTCATAGCGCTCGCCACATACTACCTTTTGAGTCTCGAGAGTGTTGGACTATATGATATTCAAGCTTATGGAATCCGTTGGTATGCATTTGGATTCACCGTATCATTGAGTATATAAATGGAACTGATATTCAACTCCAGTCCTGCTAACGTCTAGTTTCTGTGCCAGACTCATCTTAACCCCGTGAGCCACTGACTCTTCCATACCTGTTCTTTCCGTTCTTTCAGGCAATGAAAGTTTGATCATGCACAAGCCGTTGAATATATGATTAGCACCAGCACCGTGCCCGTTACCCATTCTTAATTCTGAGCTTAGGTCCCCGAAAAGGAAGGCTCCTAGCGGGCCTAACTCCATATTTAATGCTGACCAAAACATAATCAAATATCCCCAGGATGGAAGTTGGTGATTCCGGGACTAGCTTCATTCCTAAATCACGGTGACTGATCTAAGAAGTATATTTTCGCGCATTTACGATGCGAATAATTTTCATTAAATGAGCTTTGAAAAAGAATTGAAAATATAGTATATCGAGGCCAACAATTTGGGTAAGAAAAGATGCTACTGTATCATTATTACTATAATAAGATCACGCCCTAGCAGATTTCAATGAAGTGTGCCTCATTCTACAAGCTGCTGGGACTTGGTGGGGAGGTTTTTAGTCGCGAATGCTCACCAGCAAGTGTGGATTCAGCCCCGCACGCACCCACCCCGGTTGAGTGGCTCGAATACATCCCAGTAGAGAGCTTTACGATACAAAGATGGTGGCCCCTCATCAATTGCCCCTTGCAAATCCGTTGTAGCACGAATCAGATCCATCTGATTCTCAAATTTCTATTCAGTTTCACCATCCAACCGACGCATGCATGATTCATGAAGGTACATGACCCAACTCGTACGGTCTTGTCTCGAACGTTAACACAACCCGGGGTATTTTGCAATCATGATTATCAGTAACGGAGACATGATCAGAATAAAGAATATATATTCTTCTTGGTCGCTGGTTACCGGTTTGTTACTACTGTACACGCTTTACCACATCATACAATATGTACAATTCCGTTTGAGATATCGCCTTCCTCCACAGGTACCAGGAGTGCCATTTTTTGGAAACTTGTTCCAAATGCTGAAGGCGGACACTCCAATATACATGAAAGAATTGGCGCAGCAATACGGAGAGCTGTACGTTGTTTAGTTGGCCCAATAAAACCATTCCTTAGCTTATATACAACTCTTAGCTTTACTCTAAAACTTGGCTCAACATACTGGGTTGTGTTGAACTCGAAGAGAACTGTCGACGAGCTTCTCAACAAGCGAGGTGCCATCTACATATCCAGACAAAACATGCCAATGGGTGCAGACATTGTTTCTGGTGGCAAACGCTTGTTATTCTTACCAAATAATGACCTCTTCAAGCTGGAGAGGAAAATTGCTCATGAAGTCCTGGGTCCGAGCCAGAAGAGGGTNATTTGCCCCGCATCAAGATTTGGAATCACGAGCATTACTCTTTGAGTATCTCATTCGGCCTGAGGATTGGTGGCTAGCTCACGCACGTTATAGTAGCTCAGTCATAATGGGTGTTGTGTTTGGACGAAGGACAAAGCTAGGCGATGAAAATGTGACCAACATCTTGAACATGGGGGAAAAGATTTTCGAAATTATGCAACCCGGTTCTAATCTCGTTGACGCCTTTCCTATTCTTGCTAAGGTCCCTCTTCCAAAGTGGATGCAGCCCTGGCGATGGACGGGCGACAAATACTATCAGCAAACCTTAGCGTATGGGCTCTGTCATTTATGTAGTCGACAGAAAGAAATTGCTAACTCTACTGGACCTTTAGAAATTATGCAAAGGAATTCGACGCAATGGATGAGCGCCAGCAGAAAGGTGAAGCTATACCATGTGTTATGTCGGAAATAATCAGATTGAACAAGCATAGAGGGCTTGATCAGGACAGCCTCTACTTTCTCGGAGGAACACTGATGGAAGCTGGGTCTGACACAACGCGGGTATCTCTCAACCAAGTTGCGGCGGCTGCTGCATTATTCCCAGACTGGGTGGAAAGAGCTCGAAAACAACTAGATGAAGTCTGCGGTGCGAATGCCGAGAGACTTCCCACAGCAGAGGACGCTCCCATGTTGCCACTTATTAAAGGTGCTGCTAAAGAAACAGTCCGATGGAAGTGAGTACGCTAGCTTAAAAGAAGCATGGTTACAATGCACCTGTTTCCTGAGAGCTCCACAGCTTCTTTGGTTCCATGTTACAGAAAAACTGACGAACCATCAGTCCCGCTCTCCCTGAAATAGGTCATTCCCTAATTCAAGACGATACCTTCGAGGGCTATAAGTTCCCCGCAGGAACGGTTGTTACCTGGAATAATTGGTCAATATGTACCGATCCCAAGGAGTATAAACAACCTGATCGCTTTTGGCCCGAGAGATTTCTCGATGAGGATTTAGACAAACCGTTCAAAGGCCTTCCGGGATTTGGTGCTGGTATGTTGCTCTGTCGTGTAATTTAGCATCCTTACTGTATATTGAAGCCATAACTCATTTACTTTATTTTAGGGCGAAGGTTATGTCCTGGATGGTTTGTTGGCAGCCAAAGTCTCTTTCTCACCATCGCGCGGCTCATATATTGCTTCGACTTTTCACCTGTTCCCGGGCACCCAATCCCCGTTGGGAAGCCATTCTCAATCTCAATGGATGGGCCGCCCTTCAAAATCAGCATCACCGTTCGAAGCTCGGCTCACGAGGAATTAATACGAAGAGAATGTGCTTCAGCAGTTCTGCAGTAACTCCTCGAACTTCCACTGTTTAGTATAATGACCCGAGAGAGGTACAATTAGCAGATGGTAGCAGATACGTTAGCTTCTTTGAATTAGTTCAGTGGTAAAGCGTTAGTGATACTCTTTAAAAACCGCATCATCTCAACAGTAACTTCGGCCAACGTTGTCGGTGGACCTATACATTCTCGTCGCCGAATCCTAAGTAGGGATTATTTTAAATAGTGGGTGGGTATCTAGAAGTACTCAATGGAAGCTAGCCATATATAAAGTCCTGCAGTTCTTTATCCAAAGATGCATAGACAACCTGATGCGATAGTGATCGCCTATTCAAAGTGGATCAAATAAATTTTCTAATGTCTGACAGGACACCTCATTCCTTTAACAACCAAGTCACCAGAGGGCAAATTAAATAACAGAGGTTTATCGTAGGAATATTACCAGGGATTAGGTACAATATCAATGTAAACCTTAAACCCCGCTCGCAGCGCCGCCTCATGGAATGCCCGTTCAAATTGGTCCAAGCTGAATAAGTCGTGTGTAGCCCCTCCACGATTCCCCAGTTTTATAATTCCGGTCCCAACCATCTTAATAGTTAATAAGATAGCTTCTCTCTCCATCGCTACCTTGCCCAAGATTTTGATGTTTTGGTGCATGATTAATGTATACGGCAATTCGATATTGCCCGCCGGGGCGCCGCTCAGCACCACCCTGCCCTTGGGTCGGACTGCACGAATGGCCGCAGAGAAGAAGGGCGACCCAGTCAAGGAGCCGGATGCCCAATCATTGTAAACTTCTACTCCGCGCCCATCGGGTGTAGCACTTCGAATGGCAGCAGCATCAATCTCAACATCACCCGTTATGACAACATAACGATACCGTTCCGAATTCCCCAATTGTCGGCCCAGAAGCTCTAATTTCTCTCTGCTCCGGCCGATGGCAATCACAGTCGCACCCAGAGCTAGGGCAACCTCTGATGTGATGCCGCCAAAGGTGCCCGTGGCAGGACCAATGAGTACTGTTTCGCCTGCTTGTAGCTGAGCAGCTTCGCATAGTGCACCAACGGCAAATGTATAGAAGGAAATCTCATGGAGATCAGCAGGCGTGTATCCAAGTTTCCTGCTGAAATGGTCCTCGTCTATCAAGAAGACATTTTCAAGTGGAACCTTTTGATACTGCTGTAACGCCCCATCCCGCCACTCCCCTTGCATGAGTTTGTGCCCGTGAGGGCCTTCTCCACCATGGTGGCCCTGGATAATGCTAACATCAGGATCATCACGGGCATGAATGGTCGCCGAAAAGTAGACTAGGTCACCAGGCTTCAGTAACACCGCGTCAGATCCGACGGCTTGAATGCGGCCAATGTGGCTCGGATGGGGTACCAATGGGAGAGCCAAATTGAAGACTGGTAGCAGCCCTTTATGAATGTCTTCCGCGTAAGGGAATATGATTGTATTCAGGACTTTGATGACGACGGAGCCCGGTGTGGCAATAGGTACGGGCAACTCAATGAGTTCTAATGGAGAGGAAAAGGAGGAAAGCCAAAGCCCGCGGTTTGTAGTTGGTGTCACGGAGCCCATCTTGGGACGAATTAGATGTTAAAATGCGTGTAAAAAGGAAGAAATCAAAGAAAGTGGCTAGTTAAGCTTTAAAACGGGTGAAATGTAGGATAAACAATACCGACGGTGCATCTTGGGGAGTAGATTACTATATTTCCTCAGTCGCCAACGGCAAAAGACACGGCACACCCAACGAATCGAGCCACAACCCCACCGGCCCGATCAGTGTACCCACTGAATTCCCATGAAACGGAGGGCAAGGTGCACAGCAATGTACTTTTCATTGATATATTGTAGGCAGGCCGATGTGGGGTGAAACAGCGCATTAAGGAACTTCTACCAAAAGTAATTGGGGTTGTCCGTGCATATCCTGCAAAAATAACAAGATTTCTCGAGCAGAGTTTTGATCAATTGAGGTTAGATGGTGGATACGCCGTGCCGAATACTGCACAGAAGACGGTCACACATGAAGAGAGTGATTTTATATCGGGAATTTGAATATATCTCGCTTTGCATCATCTGTCAGATATTACTATATTTATGAGGTTATCTGGAAAGGCATGGTGGTTTGGGTTACACCGCAGTTCCTGTGGGAATACCCACGGTTTACAGCCAGACCTTTGATCAAGTGATTACCTTTCCGACTAAAACAGATTGACATAGGACATATCAAAGCACTGGATTGAGACAAGCTTGAACACACACAACAGGTGTAGCCCGCAAGCAGCCGGTAGCACGAAGCATGTTACGCTCCCAGCGCTATTAAACAAGAACTGAATCCCGCCAGAGCCCACATTTGAAGTCATTTGGGGAGCCTGCTATGAGCTGCCACTATTTCAACTTTAGATGTTTTTGATACCATCTTCGATTCATGGTTATAATGTTTCTCCTCTGAGAAAACTTGCATTATTCCGCTCCCTTTAGTGTAAGATTTGCTCCAGGTGGATGGACATTAGACTGGCCGGACCGCGGTCCCAAATACGGTCCGGTCCGGTCTGGACCGAAAATTTTCGGTTCGGTCTCAGATTTTTGAGACTGTTCGATCTGAGCTCCAGACCGTAAAAAAAGACCGTGGGCCAGCCCAGACCGGACCGCGGCCAGTCTAATGGACATAAGTCATATGCTTGCCAGGCATCTCACTAATGAATAGAGCATTTACAGCTCGGTCATGTGTACTGAGGAAAACTTTCACTTGTCCTCTCTCTTATTGACCTTTAAACCTCGGTTTGATTTTTCAAGAAGTGTGCCTGATCAACATCAGACAATGTTTCAAGAGCACCAGCCAGAAGAGAATCCACCGATTTCGGGCGGGTTGAGTGAGATGTTGCGTTTCCACTAGCGTTCCTGGCTTATAAGGCAAAGTTTGAATTGTTTAATCAGGCCATTAAGTTTTGACGACACGACAGGAGGCCCTTTGGTAAGGTTAGTATACTTGGCTGTTAAAGACTTCAGTCTGGTCTTACATTTCCATACTGAATCGTCCTGAAGGACTTCAGCATTAGCAAAGAGAAGTAATAATGTCAGTTCATCAACCGTCGTTACTTGTACGCCAGTTAATTCCGATAATCCTTCTCCCACTAAGAGGTCTAGCGTCGAATGTGTTTCCTCAGCCGCGACGTCTGATCGCTTTGTTTGAAAATACCAGCATAAAAGCAATCCTAATTGAGATATCAACTTGCTGCAAGAAGACAAATCTACAAGGGAAATTCGACATACCACCTTCTAAAACAGCGGTAGCCGAAAACGGCGCAAACCGCAGTGGTCCGATCCTCTGCAAATATTTGAGGCCCAAGCGACAATCCTCCCTTAAGGCTTCTGCCGCGCGGATGAGGGCCTTTTCCAGATTTGTCGCATATAATGGTTCCTGGAACAAGTCTTTGATATTCTCCCTGTGGATTAGATCTTCCGGAGAACCTAAAAGGGCTTTCATAACTGTTAATTGGTGGTTTCCGTATAAATGATAAAAGACGGAATCAAGTAAAGACTTGGTAGATTTCATTAACGATGTATGAGTAGATTTAGAGTCAGTATCAGTTGCTACTCGTATATTCCACATTTGGTCAAGGGTTTGTAGTGGCCTTCCCATTTCGCTTACAAAGCTTGTGTAGAGATGGGGATGTCGTGAGCTAGCGAGTCTTTCAAAGGAACATATGTGATCCAGAACAGCAGACACAATGCTCAGGAAGCCGAAATCACTTATTTCCTGACTCGGAATTTCACCATCAAATACCTGCTTTAGAGTATCTTGGAAATTTGGCATATTAACGAGTGTTTGCCAGGACTCATCATTGTCTTTCTGCCATGCAGCCATACTTGCAGGCAACGAAAATCTGAGGTTAGGCTCAGGGAGTGTGAAGCACTGCATTTTAAAAGTTGAATTTATTATTGCTCCAAGGACTGTTGTGCTGGCCATGCACCTGAATTTCATATTAGATATCCTCATTTCGGCCCAGAGCATAGACTTCGATTACCTATTAATAGTCTCTTGATAGACCCAATCCTTGTAGCTGGTAATCTTATGACCTTCTATTAATTTGATAGCTTCTCGCGCAACCTTATGAGTGAATCATGTTAGCGCACGGTCCTAAACTAGGCTATAGTGATCCTTAATAAATTATGATCTTACTTTTGCAGTGCAAGAAAAAATGGTGCATGCACGTTGTGGGACTGCCCATTCTCCATTGTAGACCTCAAAGAAGCCTGTCAAAAGACTCGTCTGTAGGAACCATAGTTCGAAAGACCTATCTTTGTTCCAATGCTTGCAGACTCGTTAGATTGATCCCAAAGAGTCCCGAATACTTCGAGATGGTAAGGTGAGATGACTTTAGAGCTTACTTCGAAGACAAGCCGTAGAACAGCTGCATGCATGCTTGCAGCTGCATCTTGTTCGCTAAGATACATTGCACCGCACGCCATAATCTCAATTAATAGAGCTGCTGCAATTATATCCGTCGTTAACTCAAATTCCAGCTATGTTTGGGGTAAATACGTACAGGATGCTGTAGCAGCATCAAACGTGGGACCATGGACTATAGGTAACTGTGTGTTCATATACTCAAAGAAGGCCTTCACAAATCGAATCATGGCATATTTGGAAGGGAATTGAAACCCTGACAACTTTCGCTCTGGGTCACAGCGGAGTAGATTTTCTTGTGCTCTCGCGTACCCATCATTATCAAGACCGAAGGGACTTCTCGAATGCTGTGGATTACATTCGGTATCGAGGGGGCCCTCAACCTGCATAGCTAGAGAGAAGTTCTCTCTATTGCTTGGTATAGCGCATTCTATGTCATGGACTGGCGATAAGATTCGCCACAGACTTGAATCTGCAGATTCATGCTGCCGAAAGAAATCAGAACCCAGTTCATCTGATAAACCTGGGTCTTGAAGAGGTGGTGCATGTCCAGAATGGAGATCAAGGTCAGCACAGTAGAGCTCTGAGTTAAACAGTGCGTTATCAACCTCATCATATCCGGTTGGTGCTGTTCCCCACGCCGGCTGTGCTTGGACATCGACATTGTTGCCTAGGTGGCCTTGGCTGCTGTGTGCCAGTATTGCGTCGATTGATCCGGGAGTTGATGCGTCGGACGAAGCAGATGATGAAGATGGTACGCCAGTGCGAAGTCGGTCTCGCTCTGTATCAAGAGAAGGTGTTGCTCCGTCGCCAACGTTGGCCGGCGCGACGCTGGAGTGAAAATTTCTGGTGTGGCGAACGATTACATCCTTCCGGGACGATGATAACGGGCAGTATGCACATGTATACGGTTTCTCTGCTTGATCTAATTATCTCATAGGAAGGTTAGAAGAGTAGCTGGGCAGTAGGTAAATAGGATAGGATGCCACATACGCGTTCTCTGATGACGTCTCAGATGTGCCGCACGGTTGAAAGCTGCTCCGCACTCGGGGCAAGAGAAGTCTCTAGGCTGATTCTTAGCCTTCTTGCCCTGAACCGTAATTGTTTCATCTGTCTGCGCTCCAGCACGTTCCGCCGTCGTCATATCGTCATGAGCTCTCCATCGAGAGCGATTTGTTATAGCAGGTTCAAGCGAGTTCCAGCTCAGGGCGTCGTCTCAAATGCGATGCCCCTTTTACCCTACAGAACAAAATTATATTCCCGAGAGCCGCCGATGTTGAGTTGCTGGGATCGATTTTTACGTGCTCGATTAGAAAAGTCACTGCGGAGGTCTCGGGTGATGAGGAATGAGACGGAAGTTTAAGGGTTGAGTGAATATCCGACAGCTGGGGAAGTGCGGGGAAAAGGGCACGAAGCAACAGCTTAGTCTTGCCCACACTACTGGAGAAGCTAATTTGGCTAACTGAGTTGCGTTAGATCACGTCAACCTGAGCCCTGAGGTTCTGGCATCACACTCGGCTACCGCATTCGGTTCTCATGCGTGGTCTGCTTGAAGTCGATTTACATCTCTCGATATACTGGTGTAATATATGCTGCAGGGGCGAGTACAAAATAATTCCATGTCCCGCTCCGTTTCCACCCGCCTGTGCTTTGCACGGAACGTACTAGGGAGATCTTCCATGCAGCACAACTTCTCAGCGGAAGGTTTACTCTTGTGGTCATCAGGATATCCTTTATCAAACGTTCTCCTCTTGATATTTACATAATCCGGTACTTCCACAGAATTGCTTATTGATTCAGAGACAGGGATACTCCGAGAGGAGTCACATTAAGAGATCCCCCAAACTTGTGATTTCATTTGTGAGATTTAGAGTTGCATTGGCTCATTCTAAAACTTCGCAGGGCTATCAGCCATGGTTTTGCTGAAGCCGCGATAGCCAATAAAAGTCTCGTACGGGTCCCATTTGGCACGAATGCCTAGCCATTTTCTGAGGGCTGAATCGGTCATAACCTATGAAAGTTATGGTCAATACCACCTATGATGTTCACGTACGGATTCAATTACCTTAGCCATTCTTTGATTTTCATTGAAATCGGCGATGTAGATCCCACAACTCACTTTTTCCGCCCTCTCGAATGCATCATGTTGCCACCTGTCCATATACGCATCCCTCGACGGATCCTTCCAGCACCCCATGGCTGAAACATAACATTTCTGAGCCAAGCTCAGTGCCTGGTCTGCCTCGTCTGGATAGTAATCTAGCGGGCAGATGGTACCCGTGGAAAGACGTGATGGGAGGTTATATATGGCGGGGGTGATGGCATCGATCAACTAGTGCTTCCGTTAGAGTGCCATCGTCTGAAAGCAGGGAATTTGATACCTCATCATAAGATACACCCGGATCAACCAGAATACTATCGACATTCCATCTCTCCCCATGTCCCTGAGGCTGAAACCTCTCTTGCAAACCCCATAGCTCTTTCCAAGTTCTTTCCACCACTGGAGCCCTCTCAATTTGGAACGGACGAAACTCTTGGGGCAAAGTATCCCAAGGGCTGGCAAGCGTCTTAGCCTCTTCCAGTGAATCCGCATAGATTGTCTCATTGATCACAAACATGATTCTTTTGGGATCCGACTCATCCCCGTCACCTGGGCTCTCAATATCCGAGCGGAACGTCAAGAAAAACAGGTCCACGCCATGTTTAGGTACCTTTTCGGACGTCTCTAGCACCCACTTTAGTAATGGCTGAAAGATTTCGGTCGAGTCAATAATAATAGTCGTGTCGAACGGTGTCTTCGCGGGAATAGTTCTTGCCCAGACTCTAGTGATGACAGCAAAAAAGCCTTGACCGCTGCCTGGTGCTGCCCAAAAAAGGTCTGGATTCTGGGTTTTGTTGGCGATGACTACATCGCCATTTGCGGTTACAATCTCAAGCTGCGTGACCCATGAGTCGGACGTATATCCCCAGCCGCGCACAAAGCAACCCTGACCGCCCGCTAGGAGGAATCCTCCCGCGCCGACTGTCCGTGAATGACCCCAGGGAAAGAAGCGTTTGAGAGGCAGCAGTTGGGTTACCAGCTCTTCAACGGTATGACCAGGGCTAAAAGAGATTATTTTCGTCTGTGCATCGTACTCAATGTCCTTGTTGAGATTGCGCGTGTCGATTAGGATGCCGTTCTCGACAAGCGAGGAACAGAAGAAAAGATGGCCACCGGAACGGACACCGACCTTGAAATTGCAAGTCTTCGCGTGGTTAACTATGGAGACGACTTCGGCAGTCGTGGATGGATTGTAGATTTCGGCTGGTGTAATGTCTGGCACACGATTGTTAAAGAATCGACGGCGTGCCTGGTCATAGCCTTCCGATTCAGGAGTTAGTCCTGGGGGAGTGATAGACATGCTCAGAAGCAGAATTACAATTCGCGTTAACTTGCCCAATAGCCGCTTGCAAGAGCCGTCTTAAGCCACAGTATTTGTTAGTTAGCCGGCCTCGTGGACAGAGCCACCCACTTGAAGGGGTAGCCACCGAGATCCCCACCCAGTGCAAAACAGCTCCCCACTTCGGTGGGCACCTCATGGATTCGGACTCTCTTTAGCTTTTTACACCAACTCATCACTTGGGATTATTGGCGGCACTTACACAGCAGGATAGCCATGCGACATGACAATTCCGCAACCCATATTCTTAGCTAACTGTGACAGTGGCAACGACCCATTGATTCGCGCCCAGGACGGCAGCTACCAGCACCATCGTATTTTCAGTAGTAGCGCGTACTATCAGCGAAGGTAATTGTTAACGGTTGTGGATAATCAGATCCTCATAGGTAGTGATGTACAACGNTGCATGGCAGCATATTAGGGCAGCATTTAGAGTCTTTGAGAAGTGTAGGAACACATAATTTTACGCATTGCTAGTTCCAAGCACGCCAGTAACCATAATTTATTACATTAACCGTATGAGGCGCACGCAAGAGATAAACATTCTTATTGTATCAGGTAGTAGTGAACCTAAAATGTAACTGACATGAATCGGAGTAGGCCTATCTTGGTGGCAGAAACCACTAAACCTCCCCCTGCAATTCAATTATATTCGCCAGGTGTAACGCTTCCTCCTCTACAAATTTATGAAGAAACCCGCAGTTTTACCTGGGCTTTATATTTCGGGTATACAAACCAGGCACACCGCATCTTCATAGGTTCAGAGGGGTTGTCAAAGACGATATCCAGGTTTCGAACTATTTGAGGCACCAACTTGGTCATTTCGAGCAAGCTGATGTTTTTCCCTATACAAGTTCTAGAACCACTTCCAAACTATGTGATAAAGAGAACGAGTTAATCATAAAATTTATATGTTTGAATGAGGGTCTGACATACTGCAAACATCATTGAATCTTTAAGATCCAAGCTGCCTTTGTCGTCTTTTATCCAGCGTTCCGGCTTATACTGATCGGCATCTTGTCCATATATTTCTTTGTTGTAATGAAGCACCCACGGATTTGCTCCGACGTCAGTCTGTATATCTACGATCAGTGCGTGCGTGCAAATTGAAAAATAGTTATGAAGTGCCGTACCCCTTCCGGAAAATGAATGCCTCCAAGTTCTGCACCTCCGGTAGGCACCTTCCGGGCTAGTATTGTACCTACAGCTGGATGAATACGGAGTGTTTCTTTGATTACTGCCTGGAGGTATGGCATTCCCTGTGCTTGTTGGAATGTAACCGGATCAGAGATTTGACCATCACCAGCAAGACTATCTATTTCATGCCGTAGTTTGGCCAATTTCTCCGGATTGCGGTATAAGTGATACAGTGCTGCACTTAACGTAATGGCTGTAGTGTCGGATCCGGCACCAATGTTGCTTCCACACGCGTCCATAATATTAGACATGTTTACTCGATTCTCAGCTTCAAGCTTGAGTAACTTGCTCAGAAAGCTGTCGTAGCTTGTATTTTTTGATTCCTTGGCATTTTCTTCTCTATGCTTCGCCAATTGGTTTAGAGTATAACGTACCAGTGCAGCCACGTTTGGCTCTTTGCCCAAAAGTATTCTCAGCCAGGTGTTCCACGGATGAAGGTCTGGGACTAGGCCCATATATGCGAGATAGTCGTTGGCTTCGTGAATGCCCTTGACCATCTCAGTGTTGTCACCTTCCTTCTCCATCATACTGAAATTCTGGTTGAACTGGATTTCATCAAGTTAGCCCGCAATTCGATGCACAAAGATAAGAGAGAGCAATACTGTGATCTCCCCGATGACATCAAAAGCATAATATTGCATGAAATCTGGAACAGAAAACACTCGTTCTTCTTCCGCAAATTGGCGCATCTTCCGAATACAGACATTTGTCATCTTGTCGACAGCCTCTTCATATGAGACCATACTCGACATCGTATATAGAGTGGAAATCTTTCTCCGCCTATCTTTGTGCACATCCTGGTCCCGGATTGTAAAGAGATTTCTCTTAGCCGGATCACTCGGACTTAATGTGTCATAGTATTCCGTCTTGATGAACTTGCTGCCTATTTCATAGATGATCTTCACGTCTTCTGGTCGGCTGAAACTATAACGGTTGGGTCCGACTCTTACAATTGAGCCTGACACAGATTGTCCTTAGTGTCATCGTTTCAATCAGTACTAGTCTAGACTTACGCACCGTATTTCTCATGGAGGCGGATATATCGAATATGCGAGTCGTCTTTGAGGACTGCCTGATATTCCCACCACCTGGTGACACGGGCCCAGATCGGGCCGGGTATATTTCTCGTTGGGGAAATTAACAAGCCATGAAAAACTGGAAACAGGTAGAAGAGGATTAGTGGAAACCCAAGAACGAAAATTACGCAGACCATCGCGTTTTCACGCACAGGATCCGGTAGTATCTGTAGGAGCGACATTGTTGTGTACAATAATGGGGGTTACAACTGGAGTAGCATCAATTAGCTACGCTTACACTTATTTAAGAAGTTGTGAAGACAACCACCTTACATGATCCATGGCTAACATAACGAATCACCTAAAGACAGTGAGTGGGTTCTCGTCACCAACATTGTACGTCGCAGGGCAGGACTAACACGTTCAACCACCCCCTTGCTTTGCCCCACCTGTCTACTGTCTATGGAGATGAGAGTACCATTTTATCGCGCCAGCTTTATTTACGGCTTTCCTAGTTTACGGGGGTATATTTAATCCTGGCTGGCTGTCAGCCACCAACGTGGGGTAGCGGGGTTTCCATGGGGCGGGGACCGTTAGAGGTTATTCAGCAAGGTCTACTGCGCAAAAATGGTGTCCAGCCGCTTATACTCATCAAGCTCAGTGACTGCCCGAGTTGCAGTTTCCACCCGGTGGTCCTCCGTGCAGCGCCATTTTTCATTGCCACCTACAGATCTCAGAGAGGAGGATGCGTTATGAGTAACATTTGCTACCTCTTTTCTGAGTCCCTCTGCGCTCTGAAATCAGCTATATATGGGTGGAGGATTAGTTTTAGCCGTCGTAGATGTCAATGCTCTTTGATATTGGCTTCAATGGTTAGTTTAGAACATTATTATATAGCCATGATTATTGATATACGGTAATATGAATGCTATGTTTCCCAGATCCCAGAAAGCCCAGGTAAAGTAAGTATGATAAAGCTTCGCTGATGCGGTAGAACATGCTCTCTTACTATGCCTACTGTTATAAAGAAATGCCAGTAGGAAGTTATACCTCGAATAGATTTCGTGTTGGTCTGGTTCGTGCGCCAAAACGGGTCCACAACTAAGAGCAAATCTCTTTTACTGGCCATCGAAGTTCTGTTATCTACTTTTATTAACCTTCAGAGCTTCGGCTTATTCACTTTGGCTGGGTGTGTCCTTGCAGCATAGATCTTGCTCATCTGCCCCTCCTCGGTCAACTCGTAAAACACAATGAATGGGACTTCGTATCCACCACCCTCCAACACCGGAGGACCAATATCAAAAAAAGGCTATTAGGTTGTAACACTGTTAGCAAGTATATAATTCACTTCAAACTTTATTTCAAATCATGGAGAGTAATACTACTAAAGGTAACTTACCTGCTCAAGATCTTTAAGAGCAGTAAAGAAGATGATGGCAGTCATTGCCACGGCGTTTTTATCAATGATGATGTGGTCCGGCTCAAGACGCTCTGATATCTGTTTCCGTCCTTCTCTGAAGAACTTGAGAATCTCATCTTTCCCATTAAGGACAAACTGTCCGAGAGCCATCTCAGCATCAGTAGTATAGTAGGCGCTATACGTGTCATAATCATTTCCGTTAAAAGCAGCGAGATAACGGTCAAAGTCTGACCTGGAGCGTATATATGACTTCATTTGTTCAGTATTATATTAATCAGACTTTTTGACGGTAAAAGAAAATTTTCCAATTATTGTAAGGAGCTTTACAGACAGCCAGACGTGTTATCATACGCGCCTCCATATGAAGTGATAAGGAATATGTGATATATACCCATAACTATATTTCTCCTAGCGGCGGGGGTGGGTGGAGCCAAGCACGGTGCGGTGGCTCGGTGGCTATTCAATATTCTCTGACTCTGCAAATATCAAGGATCTCTCTATGTGCCGACTGTTCCCATACCATACCAATTTTTACCAGCTCTACCCAAATTTCCTGAAGACCCCTAGGACCTAAGCTTGCTTACATTAGGTAGCCACCTCTCAGGCTGCTTCTAGAAGCCATTCCTTAGTAATATCACGTTCTCAACAAGTAATTTATGATATTCTCTCTTTTTCATTAGTTCTTCAACCCAAGCCTATAAATACCAATGGTTCTGTGAATTAACAACGCTAGAAACGGGGCAACAGTCCACCATGCAATCAACATATCTGTACGAAGTGGCCTCTCTTTTTACGGGAGCTGCAGGAGTATTCTCGCCTAAGAATCACAGTAACATAGCTACTGCGACAGCAGCAGCAAGTCCCACAAGGGCGCTACTAAGATATCGAGTGTCGTGTCTTATAGGCGCTCCGTTCCCTTAAGGAGTCGCCAGTGTAGGGGTCAATACGGCCGTCGATGCCACCACGGTGCTATTCGTAGCATTATAGCTTACAACACCGGTAATAGGGAACCGGGCTGATGATATGGAACTACCTGATTGTAGAGAGCGGTGCTTGACACAGAACCAGTGATTACGGACCTAGAACTGGTGATTGTTGACGTAGAAATGACTGATAGTGCTGTAGTTGTTGAGCTTTTCTTGGCCCGCCGTCACAGTATAAGACTCGTCAAAAAAATCAAGGTCTGGCAGTGCGCAGGTCTCGTAAAAAGTAGTCCAGATACTCTCCCATGCAACCTTCACCTCAGGAATAAGAAGAGGAGGGACTTCTTTGGAATAATTTCCGCAGAAAAAGCTGGTTGTAACTGCTCACAGCTTGTTTCGTGGTCTGGTTTCTGTTCTTTGTTTCACTTTGAGCAACATCAAATACTAACTAAGCGTGCGGTGCAGATCTAATTTTATAAATGTATATTAGCTGTCAAGAAGTGTCATAAATTAATATGTAATATATATCTAGGTGCTTTAACGAAAACTCCACGTCAAATATTGAGTAATCTTGAAAGTATGTCAAACATGGGCTATGAAAGTTTCGAAGCAGTACGATCATACACTATGACCACAGCACATGCTTCTCTCTTACAAAACTTGGAGTGGAGACTGAGGGTATTACGTTGGTGCCACCGACTATGGAGACGGACTTGAGACAAACAGCACTCAGAAACTCGTCCCAAATATGGCGCCTAAATAATGTCAGACTTGTAATTTCCATAGACAGGGTGACTTACCGAATGAAGAGAATGAGGTCCAAATAGATGCCAGCGCTGGCAGCTTTGGTGGGCAGTAGCCATCACCTGCGACTCCAACGTATCCGGCCCACCATAACCATTGGGCTATCCAACATAACAGCATTCCCAGAATGACGACCCAGGGGAGGTCTTTCACGCTAGGTTTCGTTGTATTTTCTTCCCTCCTTTTTACAGCAACCGCCCTCCACTCGGCCTTGTTATGATCCCATTGCTCTTCCAAAGCTTTCTCCTGCTTGATCACCATCCCCCAAGAATCTAACAGGCTCTGTACTTTTTCAATTCGCTCCAGCTTACGCTTGTATTCCTGGCTACACTCCACATTCTTCAGTTCGGCGTCGAGGACTGGTCCCTGTTGGAGATTAACTCTGCGCCGTTCCTTCAAATCATTGAATGCTCGTTGATCTCCATCTGGTCTCAGACTCTTTTGCGTTGCTTCTATTCTTTTCTTTTCCGCTTTGTTAGCTTCTATCCTTGACTTAATATCAGCGATTGCGTTCTCAAAAGGAAGAATTTCTCTTTGATAACGAAGGAGAAGTCGGTTAACTTCCGATTGTGTAGAATCATAGCTAATCAACTCATGATCTATTCTTTCTTGATGTACGCGGGCGTTGTTCTGCTTTTCCTCAGGAGTCGTGGTAAGCCATTGGTCCTCTACTGCCCTTGCGCGCAACTGCGCAGTCCTAACATTCTGCCATCGTTTCTCCCATTCTGGTTCTCCTGTTTTGGAACGTTCAAGCCGTTCATTCGCTGTTTGCAGTTCCTTCTTCACTTTTCGCCTCTGGTTATGTTCTTTGCGGATTTCGGTGGGCATGCGTTCCCACGTGGTTTTCAACTCGGCCCATTCCCCAATTGTAGTATCTATAGCAACCAAAAGTTTATTATGAAGATCTTCCATGGAGGTATCCCCCCCAGCTTGACCTACAGAACCGATTTTATTTTTGCTGGCACGCAGTTCGGTTACATGAGTTGTAGCAAACTTTGCATTGATCTTCGCCACCTTTGCTCTCTCAACCCAATACCTGCCTAACTGCCCGATCCAGTCACTTACTTCTAGAGCTGTCCACAGGCAAGCGCCGATTGCGAATGGCACCGCTATGAGCCATACGATTGAGCCTGCGTACATGATTTTGGCTTGTCGTGCATACCAAGTTCCCCCGAGATGGCCATTGAGGAGGAATTTCTGGCGACGAGCATAATTGGCTCCAAGGCCCATATAATAACTGGAAATGAGCTGGAGTATAACCTCACTGAAGAGAATCGATGCTGTGCTTGCCAGATACATGGATCTGTCAGCATCAATTGGTAGTAAGCCGACAATGAGCCACGAGATCCGGGGACGAGTGCACCAGAAGATCGTGAATGTCTTGATGTCGGTGTGCTGAAATCCTGCCGTGCTCTTGATTATGGCCGCATTGACGGCATTGCTAGCTAAGTGAAGTCCCACACCTATAGGCCCCGTAATATACCATCGCTTAGACTCCTGCCGGCCAAAGAAGCGACAGGTAAGTTTTTTGATGACCGTTCGACGGCTAATAATGGGCATCAGAAGGAGCATCGCAATGTTGACTGCTGCAAAAGCAAGGAGTTTACTGGAAGCACTAGGACATTGGACTTGAGGGTTCGAGATTTCACCGGAAGGACTGATATCAGATGACAACTGCCATTTCCATGGTAGCATCTCAGATCTCTGAACTGGCAGGAGAGAAGTCCAGTTGAGGGGCAAACTTATGCCAGGATCCACCTTTGAAAAGCAAGTGTTGTTAAGCCAGTTCAGATATTGTGCGCGTTCCCAAGAGAGGCCACAATTGGCAGAGCATGATGAGCCATACTTGACTTGAGAGCAAAAGCATTGCATACTGATCATGTCTGTAGAGTTACAGCTTCCATGCGAGTCCACATCGCTGCAAACGGTCCTCACACAACTGGTCTCTGTCGAGTTTAGCTGGCAATCAGTATGGTTTCCCGCCTTCAAGCAGCTTGGCCAAGGGAAGCTATTCGCTTTCGAATATGTTTTGTTAAGCATAGATATTGAATCTTCCCAGTGGTCTGGCATACCAGCGAAACCGTGGATGCCAGAACAGGTCCCATTGAGCCATACAAGCAGCCCAGTTTTATCCGCACTAGAGCTGCATGGGCCTCCTGTTGTAGTGCAATTACTGAAATCAACCTTCGGGCAAAAGCACTCCTTATTAACCATAGGAACAGCATCACAGTCCCCCTTCTGATCCACACCATTGCATAAGGTTTTTGTACAACTAGATTGCACGGAGTCAATCTGGCAGCCAGAACTTTTCGACCCAGTAATGCAACTTGACCCTGAGTACACATCTGAGTAAGAACTATTGACAAGGGCAAGAGAGTCTTCCCAGTGATTTGGCAAACCATTGAAACCTGTAACCTGCCCACACGTCGTGTTTAACCACAAAAGCAGGCTCGTCGGGTCCACATTCGTGCTGCACATCCCTGTGCACTTCGATTGTAAATCGTTCCAACTCCATCCGGTGCAGAACTCTGAAAGGTCTATATATAGCGTGCCATTCTTCGGGGGTCCACCAAGGTTATATTTGGCTGGAAAGACATTTGCAGCATCAAGTGCCGCCGCGACGTATCCATCTACATATGACACGTTCCATTTGTTATTCAACCAATCACAGCCAGACGTGCAGGTTGGAAGATTACGGTTATCCATGAAAGAGTGCATGTCGGTAATGCTGAATTGCATGGTGTAGGGATTTTCGCTTTGATATACCGAGGAATTCGATTTTGAAACTTCCTTTACCTGACCAGCTTCGAGAATCTCGTAGCCAGGAAAAGCTGATGACCAATTGCCTGGTAAACCTTCCCACGTAGGTGATAATGGGCAGTAGGCTGCTAACCAGGCGAGGTATAGTTCCCGGTTGATTCCGCCGGTGCAGGTGGGACAGGTGTGAATGTTCATGTCGTTGCAGAGGCATTGTATATCGATATAGTAAACATGATGCCAACAAGTCAAAGCTACCTTCTTGGCACACGTCTTGACGGTGCATTTTGATATAGCTGTTATCCCGAAGCAACTGTCAAGATCTAAGGTTGCACAATCTGGTGGCCAGTCGATGGTGGAAGGGTTGAGTTGCCATGAGGGAACTGTAGCACGAGCCGTGATGGGCTGCCTGATTGCGACTAGAGGCTTGGATTTGACTGCGGGAAGCTGGGCATTAGCATGAATAATTTGACAGAATACTGAGAAGAAAAACAAAATTAACATCATGCTTTGATGTGACAATATATTCACAGCTGGTAATCACGTATCAGCATACAAATAATTCCAGAAAAGTAATTACAGGAGAGGCATGATGCGGCGACAGAGTTAATGAGATAAGAGCCTCAAAAGGAGCATACGAGTGAAGAATCCGCTTGTTCTAGGCTATCAGGCGGACACGCATAAGCCCCATGTGGGCTTTCACTGAAAATGCAAAAATCTGTCCACTTTATCGTGAGAATGGAAATATGGCGTCGGGGGCTGAGACTAGCTTTCCAGATACGGCGCCGAGACGAATCGCCTTCTATCATGGCATATCGGAGGCGTCTCCAGAGCCTGGCTGTGTGCCTGAGAGCGCTACCAAATGGATTAATAATGACGGTATCATAACGTCCACATGGACACCGCATTTTTGCCAAGAGTTGCCCCTTTTAATATAGAGATGTGATGGCTGGCTTTGTGCTACCTGTTTGGCTACTTTCCTTTTTTCGCGTTTGACCTTCTCCAATTGGACCAGACTTGAGTGAAGGCTCGGATAGCTATGAAAGCCTAGATATGATGGGCCAATCTTCGGAGTTTGGGGGTGACAAGCAACATCGGACGGGATTTCTGTTGGTTGAATCCGTCAAAACTGATCCCACGTGGCTTACTACAATTCTCAAGTTCCGGGGGCTGACCCAACTGGTGGCTCGTGCGCTGTTGGACCCTGAAAAGATAGGATGATGGATGGGAGGGACTTTGGCAGGTACGTGTAACTGCAGAACATATCGTTAGGTGCCGAGCCACGGTAGTTTACATAAAGACACTCAAAATGTGGCAGGAGACATCGATTGCAAGAGAGGCATTTCTTGCAGTGCATTCTTTCGAACTCATGGAACGTGACCTAGTGATTTTGGGTGGTGTCGCAAATGACAATCAAAGAACAGCGTGATATCCGCCGGGACGGCCTCACTGAACGACAACACGCATGCATCGGGCTTTCTTTCGAAATATTTCATAGTGTCGCTTATTTAAATATGACTCCGTAGTTAGATACAACTTGACCCTCTGACTTTTTGTAGTTGTGTGCGAGTGCGAGGCTCAGCAGCTAAGCATAACGCCTGCTTGTTCGCCCCGAATTCAGCTCAGCATAGCCCCGCTCAGCCTCAATTTGAATGTTTCATTCCATTTTCTAGAAACCACTGGCATTGACCCGGCTGATTTCCTTCGCTACTGATTCCAATGGTTTTATCGTCTACGCTTACATCCCTGGTCTTGCGAATCACATAATGCCCAGTCCGCGGAAACCGTTGATATCAGGCTTCGACCTTCTTTTTCTGGGGTGCATTTCCTTGGCACGATTGGCTGTGCTACTTCTCACACCTTATGAATGATTTATGGATGCAGAACCAGTTGAGTCGAGTACATTTCTCAGAATTGGAAAATCCGGAATGAAATACAGTAATTCTTATTGGGCAGGTCCAAGCAGACCGGCAGTGCTACCAGCATTCACCGCACTCCTCTCAAGCGGACACTATGGCTGTTGATGCCTGAATTGGTGCCTTAAGTATGTGTAGTGTCCCGCTAGGCGGTGAATGCTGGTATCCGCCAGCGGGTAAACGCTAACTACCGGCCAGAGCCTCCTTAAAATCTCCTGAAGGCAACGTCCAGAGCCATACGTCGAACGCGCGAACCTCCGTGTTTCGTATTCCTTCTATCGCTGAGACAATGGATTTATAGTTTAAAAATGTAATCGCTAGCAATTGATAGTCATGCTCATAGTTCTAACTGGAGAATATAATTTACCTACCGATTTAAAGAATTTAGTAGTAATTTACGTACGTGCCTGCGCCGCATGCATCGAGCCTAAGACGGCGTAACGTGACCCCGCGCCCGACAATTTCCCGAGTTCAACGCCCCAGAGTATTCCATCATTTCGATTTCTCCTCCTTCTCCCACCAAACATCTATTAGTCTGGTCCACTGCTTAGCATCTTGACTGCCATGGGCCTTACTTTTGAGGCTCCATTCTCGCTCTGGTCCAGCGCCTATGATAAGGCTCACAGAAGTCGTCCAAAATCACCCTACGCGCTGCCGTCACCTAAATCCAGGACGCAAGTTTCGCTTGATAAACTAAAGCGTAGAGCCAGCAAAGCACTTGGTGGATCTGGTGGCTCGTCTTCGGCTACTGCAGGTCAAACGGACGAACCTATCAATCCCACGCACGCTAGACAATCTCAGTTCTTCCGCCTTCCTCTTGATGTACGAGAGAGAATCTACGGATTGGCAATTGGGCGGAATGAGCTGTTGCATATTTTACTTCGATATCGGTCTTCACCTTCTCGATGGGAAGTAGCTTATCGACGATGTGGTGCCGGAGGCAAAACTGAGGATTGTGTCCTAAAAGACTGCAGACAGTATCATGACCTTGTAAAAGGAAGTTATTACGGCTATTTTGATCATGTTGGCGGCTTGTTTCTTACTTGTCGAGACATGTAGGTTATTTCCTGTTGCAACCTTGTCTTCTGCTAACGGTTCCTTTAGATACAGAGAAGCAAGCCGAGTCCTTTACAGCCAGAACACGCTAGAATTTGACCACCCTTTATCTCTTGTCACCTTCACTAGGATAATACCTGGATCATCGCTGCAGGGTATTCGATCCATATCTATTGATCTGCAAAGAAATATCTACATCTATCGTCCCGACAACCCCAGCCTTTGCACATCCTTTCATCCCGACCAGTGGTTTCAAATGTGGGACATAATTTCTGCGATGCAAGGCCTTGAAGAAATTAGAGTCAGATTTCAGCTGCTCATTGATGGATGGATGGGATTGTCCGAGATGGAAATATTAGAACCCTTGCATAAGGTCAGACAACCACTGAAGCTCTTCGAGGTCGAATTGCCTTCCCTGTCCACAGAGACAAGCTCCAAATCTGATGGTAAAGAGAGCGACGCACCTTTCAGGCTGATCAAATACTGAAATTTCTGCTCCGAGCAAAAGAGGCCTCCCCAGAATTTGGGAACAAGGTATCTGGGCTGATCATAAAAAGCAACAAATTGGACCGTCTAGTGATCTATACCCTGGATAACACGGAAATGTTCATTATATCCACCTGCGTATCTGCTTTACTGGGGATCGTCCGCGAGAATTATCACGGGGCCGAGAAGACCGAATTCGAGAGGGAGATTGCGGCCGGGAAGAAGCATAGCGGTGTGCAGTGCGCCTCATGCGCAAGACTTGGCGCCAGGTAGCCACTACAAATGCAGTAATCAAAAAGGCCAACACCAGAAATAGAATTAATAAGGAGGGTTTCGCTCGTCCGAGGCTGACTATTAGAGACGCGTCAAAAGAATGCCACGACGATGCTCCTAGGTGATGGAAGAGCGGGGTGATGACATTGCCATTCAGACGATGTAAATTAGGATTTGCTTTTGTCCCGGAAAGAATCCGCAATTCGTCCCGGTTTCTCTGAAGAGAGTGTATTGTCCTATGTGTTAAAGGTGAGTCAATAGATATATGCTGGGAGGAGAGATAGCCAGGCGTACGAAGCATAATGACAGCCAGTGCTGAACATGACAGTTGCGTAAGGGAGCCAGAACCAGTCTCGGTCATAGGCAGGGAGGTTGCGCACTAATTGTCTCACGAAAGGATGATGCTTGCTAGCTAACATCATTCCGTTTGAGAAGCCAATTGGATGAGCTGCTGGCGCCACGAATGCGAATCTCCTCAACGGTCCCAGAGACCGAAGACAGTGTAAATCCATATCGAGGACGGCCCCTTGTAACTAAATCAGCTGTCTGCATGGCCAAGTTGCGTTCAAAATCATAGTCATACCTCCGTATTCCTGCAGCACCATGTACCTCAAAGCATCGACTCGTTGAATTGGATATTTATACCCATCCCACATCGGCTTCAAGTGGGGGTATTTCTCTGCGACGAATTTGCTCGCCTTTTCGTCGGTCCATAGGTGCGACTCCCAGCTCGGGTGAAGCTCCAGGCACGCGTTCCGAGCCTCCGTCCAGCTGCTGTTCGTTACATCTTGACCCAAAGCGATGTGATGGAGGATTGGAGGGATGAGGTCTGAGTATTCGGGACCCGCAGACTCCTGGGTTATCGTGTAATTAGCAAAGGTGAGATCAAACCCATCCCTTTCCTGGGATATGTAAAATTCGGAGGACCCGATGTGCCAGGTTAAGTGAAGAGACAGGAGAGCAACTGCAAGCCTCAAAGTAGGTCTGCAGTACAGAAATACAAGAAGGACGGAGCTGAGGACCAAGAGACTTTTAGGCCTTGAGAGATACATAGCTTTCTTACCGTTTGAAGGGGAATGCCGCTGTCTCAAGATGATATAAATTGTTTTTTCGAGCTTCACTGACCCTCTGGTAACTGGAGCCATCGTACCACCAGACCCCAGGCCTAGACCGTTACACCCAGAATTGCGCAGTGAGACTGAGATTTGCCGTGATTGAGGCTGATGCCTGTCATCTGCTTGAAATGACCGATATGCCCGTTTGCTCGCATCATAAGTGCCAATGGTTGCCAAGGAGTGACATTCCTGGTCAGGCAATTCGAAGTGTAAGCATCCTTCCACCTAAACTAGCGCCGGGGAAGACCCTGCAGGTTTAGGCAAAGTTTGTTCAAAGCGAAAAAGCTTGGCCACAACTACCGGATGCTTGGACAAGCATGATGATGCTTACTCGGACGGAGGAGTCCCTCATTTGCCAGATACGGCCGATCTACCNGTCGTCAGATTTGTAAGGCTTACGTCCGTACCAGTGCGCTATTTGCAGTGGAGCCACTGGGATGTGCATTTCCGTCCAGCCAATCATGCAGCTTCTATGCAAGCTCCATCTATCGACGGTACCCTCAATAAGACGATAATTCTGGCTGCATCAATCACATCGTCTTAACGAGCAAGCGAATCTGCTTTTCCTTGTGGGGATCTCTGACACAGCCAGAGTTGGAACCCTTACGTAAGACTAGGACCCGTACAGCTCTACTCGTATTTTAGTAATCCTGTACGAGCAGTGCGTATGAGCTGAGCTCGGGTGTAGGTTGCCTGCCAGGCTACAGAATTAGGATGAAACTGGGTAAATTAAGGAACGATCTATTTTAACTAATTGGCTTGTTTCGCCCTGTACAGGTCATTATACCATACCTGCCGGCTCAAGATCATGTACACATGCCGATCCCATGAGTATTGACTGTCATGGGAGGCGAAGGCTTGTCTTGTCCGCAGATAAGATCGCCAGCCATTTGCTATTAAGGCTTTATCGCCATATCTTCCATCCACATTGTTCGCCCGAGAAAAGAGGGCACCAATTATCCTCCATGAGAAGGGCAAGGACGTGAATGGCAGGTCTAGAAGGAAGAGGTACTTGCGAAGAAGAGAGACACTATGAAGCACATAGGTAGGAGGAGCCTTCGGATCGGTCGTAGCGTAATTGCTAAATTTGAACATTAGACCGAAATGCTGGGAGCGCCAGGCAAGGATCGAAGCCACCTACCTTATTGCGCTGCTCACAGCCCTGTGGTTCAAATGACCTGAAATACCGCCTTGATCAAAGGTAACAATCTATACGCACGTACCATTAATCAGTCATGAAACCGTTCCTGAACAGCCCTTGCTGATAGGGTAAGCTTACAGCGTCAACTTTCCACCGCTCGACGTGTTCCTTCACGGCAGCCACAATCGCATTTTGATCCCACCACACTTTGGGGTTGTCTTGCAGCTCTTCTCGATCCAGGGCAATGCATCTTTCCGGGTCAATGCTCAAAGCCGCACAGGAACCTTTTAACTCTTCCTTTCTTGTTGCTCCGACTCCATAATTGTTTCCTAAAATAGATGAGAATTGTAATGGCGATGGGCTGCTCAAATCGTCTCACTGACCTGTAGACAAAACTAAGAGGCCCCCTTTCGTGCTCAAGTTCTCTTCGAGAATACCCAGAATGCTTGGTGCAAAGAACAAGCACTCATCGTCAGGGTGTGCCGTAACAATCAGGAGACTCTTCGATCGCTGGAGTGTGGAGGGGAGGAGTCTCGCATCTTTTGAGACAACGTATGCAAGAATGAACTGTAAAAACAAGGAGTAACCTAAAAGGTATAAAAACAAGCGCAGAGCGAATCGGCGTAACGGTTTGGTACCGCGAATCGTGGACCTGAGACGGGGGCGAGCGTGGGGCCCAGGTAATTCTCCTATTCCTAACATGCTTCTGGACTTGGTAAAAATGGCGCTGCCGCATAAAGCTTGACTTTATGGACTTAGCAAAATGAGAAGAAGGGATCATCGCTCTTACAAATTTCAACTCAAATTATCTCATGACCCATTTTCTGGTAGCTGCATGGTTCGCGTACGGTACGAGCACCAGGATGTCGACCCCAGCCGACCCCACCACCCCTGTTCAGAATATTCCCCGGATGCTCCGAGGGTGAGCGAAATTCACGCAAGCTAATCAATGAGCTTACAGCCACAAACGGTCCAGAACCTGCGCCCCCTAACGGATACTACCACAAGAGATCCAACAGTGACAACTGTTTTGGTATAGTTCCGGTCCGCCCCTTCAGCGTCAGCACGGGTCCAGTCATTTTTAGATGGACGGATCTAACACCAGTCATCAGACAGGCAATGCTGAGGCCTGTAGTCAAATATTATCTCCGCTTTACCCACCGAACAAGAACGGTTTGGAACCCGATGCACTTCTTTAACTCCATGCTGCGATTCCCAAGTAATGGGGGTTGAGAATAATGGAGCTGCTGGGAGAATATCTGATATGGCAATTACGAAGGACATAGGCAATTTGAGGAGTTCCTCTGGCGCGCTGGAAGTCAGTCTGAGAAGCTTGTTCCAGCCTACCGTAATTCCGACAAAGCTTTTGGTCCTCATTCTGGTAATTTTGGCATGTATAACTGCAAGGATTCACCATAGCTGACAGGTTTACCAGCTCGTCGTCCAAAATTCGACACTTATACTGGTAAGAGACATTCATCTCCTCTCTACGCAAATCTGAACTAGAATATTAACGGCGTGCAGATCTTACACTACACGCGTGTCCGATCAGCCCATAGCCAAACTCGCTACCTCGCGTCCACGGCTGTCCTACTCGTCGAACTTGCTAAGTTGGCTATTAGCCTTACATTCACAATCCACGAGAACTCCAAAGCAGATCCTTCGCTTTCTGTCGTTGCCCACCTCAAGACCATCTCGAAGTCTATATTTAGAGGTGATAGCTATAAGCTCGCTTGTCCCGCCTTCCTCTACACTATCCAGAGCTACTTAGTATACGCAGCAGTTGGCAACCTCTCCGTAGCTACTTTCCAAGTTACCTACCAGTTGAAGATCTTGACTACAGTGCTGTTCAGCGCCGTAATGTTAAAGAAACGTCCTTCACCTATACGATGGCTTGCATTGGTTCTATTAACTGTGGGTATTACCATTGTACAAGTTCCCGGAGCTGTGTTGCCGACTTTCAACCGATACCAGCACGACACCTACCAACCAAACGCCGGGGAACGTGCTACTGATGTTGAATCATTGGTGACCAGGAACTCCATGAACACTTTGCAGGGTCTAGCAGCCGTGCTTTCTGCCTCTCTGATATCTGGATTCACTGGTGTGTACTTTGAAAAGGTCGTCAAGGAAAATTCAAGCTCTGTCCCAATTTGGACTCGAAACGTCCAGCTTTCTATCTATTCCTTGGTGCTCAATCTATTAGTTGGTGTGATCTACAAGGACGGAGCTGAGATTTATCGAAATGGGTTTTTTATGGGATATACTAAATTAGTGTGGGTGACTATTGCGCTTCAAGCCGGTGGTGGCCTTATCGTGGCAATGTGCATCGTGTTAGTAGATAATGTGGTGAAGAATTTTGCGGTCTCCATCAGCATTGTGATTAGCTTCTTGGTAGAAGTCCTCGTTTTCAACACGCCTGTGACGATTAATGTGAGTGCGAACTCAATCGTTTTTTCGGAACTTGACTGGCTGATACTGCTCACTAGGTTGTGTCTGGTACATCAATCGTGCTTCTGGCTACGTACCTGTATAGCAAGCCACGGTGAAATAGATAGCAACCATAGATCCTCAATTCTGGAGGTTCAAATTAAAATACCATTGCAGACCCTTGTGGAATTGATTAATTTTTAGTTGATATAAAATGTATGTTAACAGATATAATACGTTCACAAATACGATTTAAAATCAATAATCGAAATATCTCCTCCTAAAACTGTGTAATACACCTTCATGGTTGCATTACCACACAGATCTTCTCTTTTCCGGATATAGCCTTAGAAAGCACCATAGAGATGGAGTTATAGATAGTACTAGTGTCTGGTACCAGGGGCACGCAGGTGGTCCACAAATGAGCAACTAAGAGTCTGGGTAGTGTGTCCCTTTCTCAGATACAATTGTTAAGTTTATGACTTATTTTATAATGATCGTTTTTTTTTTCAAGTGTGAAAATAATAATTTCCGCAATGATATTTAGTCTGTGGTGAAATTCAATTTTCCAGTCCGCTCTCTCAAAGCTTTGCCATAGACTTGAAGGATGATAACGACTGGAAAGGTCACCGCACAAATGGCTGCTTGCGTACCGAAGGCCGCTTCTGCTCCCATGTTTGTCACCCACGTCACTTGAAAATAGCTGACAANTAAATCCTCCTGCGGTCCTGGAGAAATTTATCCACATTCCAACTTCTCCACTGGCCTCTGGATACGAGTTAAGCAAGTACGCGTTTATGCCTACGGAGTTTAGGACAACACCAAAGGTGTAGAACCCCCAACCCAGAGCTACTAACATGTAATGATAGCGGCGTTGCAATGCAAATCCCACAAGCACCAACCCTGATATCATAAATGGAATTGCAAGCCATGCAATTAGAAGACGTGATTCTGGCAGAAAATTACCTTGGTTGCGGTGTGTGTGAATGCGCGCCAAGGTATCGTGCAGCCAATGTCCCATTGTATAAGCAATGAGAGCGGCAACAATGGGAGCGAAATACATAAATCCTTATGATTAGGTTAGTTTTTGTTTCCCACACACACATTTATCATAACTCAATTTGAAGGTCAACATTCCACTTACCAATTTGTTTGGCGCCAAACTCATAGAGAGGTCCAAGCAAGATAGGAAGAGTTGCATTGATGGCGACTAACCATGCGAAGATGCAGGTATAGTAAAATAGGGACAGCAAGATAACAGGCTTCGATAAAACCTTCACTGATCGTGAAACTGCTCCCCAGAATGTATTGCGAGACCGCCGAGACCTCCATTGCTCAATTCCCACCAGTCTCAGCCATCGAGATTTCTTCCTGGCCTGGTCCGCGGTCGGAATCCTGCGATCGTAATATGTTTCTTCTCCGAAACAGACGACCGTAAGCAGCGCAAGACCTGTTTCAATTGAATAAATCCAGAATGGCCATCTCCAGGAGAGATGGATGGTCATGAATGCTGCGAGAAGAGGCCCGAGAAACGGGGAGAGGATAACGCATGATTGCCATATGTTGATCTTGCGACTGAATCAAGATTAGCAAGAGAGGAATATCATAACTTAGAAACGTATATCTTACGCTTGTTCATGCAGGAAGAAGAGGTCTTTAATAAACATCAAACCGCCTTGTGCGAAGATAAGCATGGATGACTGGTATTGTCACAGAGAGGACTTGACTTGCGCCTTGAGCTACTCCAGCAAAAAAGCCATTCAGTACGCGTGGGACGAAGAATCCCATAAAACCATGCGAGCCAGCCTGGGCTAGAGAGGTGATGAACGCTGCCACCATGAACCAGAAGAGGACTGGCAGTCGACAAAAATATGCAGACATGATAACCGCGATAACACCCCCAGCACCCACCATAAACTGGTTACCAGATTGTGAATGATTTACCTCATCTGGAGAAATCCCGTATTCTCTGCGAGCATTGGGGAGATGATGGTCAGCTGGTCCAAAGTCATATTGGGTAATGTCCTAGGTGAAGGTACAGAGGAAATTTGAAGACCATCAACGTACTGCGCCTGTGGAGTCAACGTAACTGCACCAGTGACACTGCCATAGTCTGGTAGAAACGAACATGCCACAACAGTAGCAAGAACGATATGCTTTTGTATAGATGGCCAGTTTAAAGGGTCATCAGGGTCATCCGATGGTTGGGGGGTTAAAATTGTGTGTCCATTAGCTGCGACTTTCAATTGACGATCTACCCCAGTTGGAAAGGAGTCTGCCTCTTTCTCATTGATTTTGGCATTTTCTAGAATATCTATCTGTTCACAAGATACATTTTCTTTGAGATCAGACATTTTAAAATTGGATAGCGGTCAGCTTAGTTGAATGGGACTGTGGACATCATCCGTTAATTATGATTCTTAGCAGAATATATGCCTTCTTATATCCGTACGGGATTCATCTAGTAACTGTACGATATTTCATGAGTTTCCGGTTTATGGGCCGAGTATAACGGGTTAGCGCCGCAGTGTTACCCGTAGCGCGAACTAGTAAAGCGCGGGGTAACGAACAAACAGAAGCTTCAGTTCGCACTATGTCTCAACATCCGAGCAAGAAGACGTTCTACCGCAGTGTCCTATGAGTGTGTTTTGTACATCTAGATAATCCTTTCACCGCTAGATCATATATTATCTCAAAAAACGATTTTGCTGGGGTCAGTTGAGGCGATTTATCCAAGAGAGCCTAATTTTTATACAGCTCCCAATTTAAGATCATAAATATCACTGCATTATGGGGTTTAGGTTTAGGACGTTGACACACAACTTTATTTGAGCCGATCGGTGGGCTAGTCTCGATTTATTCGGAAGGAACTTTTCGGAAATCGTATCACTGTATTATTAGCAGATTTCTCAAGCCAAATTAGGTTGTTTGTTAAGCAACCAAAACGTCCTATAAATTTGGTTGGATAAATTGTAAAAATATAATTAATCCAGGAAGGGTCCCTGCTAGGAATGGGGTTGTGAAATACGCGTTTGTTGTAAATCCCGAGAAGCGGTTTGGAACGACTTCAGTCTAGAATTATGGTGATGCCTGTTACGTGCATTTTCGTTTATTGGAGACCAGAGTCTGAAACGCCTCATATTCAGCTAATTGGCCCTTCCCATCTCAGCCGTCCACAATCTAGGCAGCAAGGCGACTTTGCAATACTCCGGACGGTATATGTATTTGCGCGCCACCTGCAGTCCGGGTATTGAAGATTCTAACGACGACCTTCGTCTCCATGGCTATCGGTTTCTTTGCCTCGGTGCGCTATCTGCGCCTGAAATTCCTTGTCTCCCTACTCCGGCTCGCCATCAGACTCCTTGTGCGGACTCCGAAACCCAAGTTTGACTCGATAGTATGGATCCCATCTCGTGACAAGCATCGCACAATCAAAGCCCATGACTACCTGCCTGATGTGAAGGACGACACAGGTAGAGGCCCGCGTCCAGTCCTTGTCAACTTCTACGGCTCCGGCTTCGCGCTCAGATTACATGGCCAGGACGGCGACTTCTGTAGGTACATCGCCACGACCACCAAGTATATCGTGCTCGATGTGGAGTATCGCGTAGGACCAGAACACCCGTTCCCTGCTGCAATCCACGATGCTGAGGACGCACTCCAGTACGTGCTGAGCCGGCCTGACGAGTACGCAGCCTCGCACCTGTCTGTGTCGGGATTCTCGTCGGGCGGCACTCTTGCGCTGGTTGCGCCCACGCTGCTGCCCCGTGGCACGCTGGAATCCGTCACAGCCTTCTACCCCGCGACCGACCTCTCGCGCGACCCACGCCTGAGGCTGCCGCCTGTCCCCAGTGCAAAACCGCGCGGCACATTCTGGACGTACATCTTCAGAGAGGGATACATCGGCAAGATGGATTCTCGCGACCCTCGCATTTCGCCAGCCTTTGCTGATACGTCCAACTACCCGGGCAATATGCTCGTGGTAACAGGGGAGCTCGATAGCTCGGCGCTAGAGGCGGAGGAGCTGGCCGAGAAAGCTAAAGCGGACAGTAACCGGAACGTGATGATCAGGAGGATGCAAGGCTGCGGCCATGGTTTTGACAAGAGGACCAAGAATCCAGACATGGTCAAAGCAAAAGACGAAACCTATAAATTGGTTGCGGACATGTTGAATCGGATTTCAAGTGAGAGCGGTTAATGTGAGCTGCGAATTCTATAGCAGATGGATTTACTATGTTAATCTTTGTGGTATACCATCATAAATGGCTTGATTATCTTTAATCTCACGTTAAGGTTATCTTTCTTTTTATTTGTTCTTTATTTCGTTTTTTACTTTTTCGTTTTTCTTGGGGGGAAGGATAATGTTCATATATTATAGTACATCTCTGTTAAGCTCAATAATTCTTCGGTGGTAAATTGGTTCCTAGCCGGATTAACAGCAGTGTAATATGATGCATGTTAAGGCTCGTATGACGTGGGTGATACCTCAAATCACGATTGAAAGAAGAGAAGAGCGGTGAGATATTATCGTCTACGGGAATTACAGCTTAGCCACAGGCATTACAATGCTCTTATGCCAGAGTCCGATGCTAGTCTGGCTACCCGACCTCTTCTAGGGTGCAGATGTGAAAGTTTCCGGGGCAGTAAAATGACTAATATTTTAGGATTATATCGCACTGCACCTATGTGACATCTTATCTTGGTTTTCCATTTTCAGGAAATAAATCTCTAAGATACAGTCAGCCTCTCTTTTCACCTGGTATGTGACTATTTTTCTTACGTGTGCCTTGCAGAGTGGGGTCTTCTCGGAAAACTAACTCTATTTTCACAGTAATGAGCATGAGTAGTAATATCACTATTAGAATTGCTTAGCTTTATATCGGAATTCCCGCGGCCCATCGTGAGGTTGGTAGAATTAAAGAAAGGTTGGGCATGCCAAGACCTCCTGTCCCATGTTATTCTTATCAATCCGTAAGATGCCAACAACTCCAAATAGGAATCTATGCTCCACAGTCAGCAGCTATCAGAACACATGATGATGCAGCGAGTGAGGTGGTGTTCATCCCATCCATGTAGGACAATCTAAATTGCAGGGCCTACAGGATATCCTAAGAAACTGAATTAGCAAATGCTCACTAGCCCCAAGTCAAATCTGATTATAAGTAGCTGCTAAACCGATCACTATTCCACAGCAGTTAGATGTCTATATTATTGCATTTCTAGTCTTTGATAGCCCAATAATATTCCTGTTCCAATTACTGAAGTTCTACAACTCTTCCACTACTCTCGATTACTAGACGATGTTCATCAGCCCAGTCTTTTCGATCATTGTGGCCTTTGCCAGTTTTGTTGCTGCAGTACCGTCCATACCCCGAAATGCCTCCCCCTCAGATGGCTACCCGAGCCCCAACCCTTCGCAGCTTGCCGTCATCAGTCAACAGGCAGATGGCACTCTCCCTAACGAAGCCCCAGCGGCATTGTCTGATGCAACCGTCCCTCTTATCCAGGCTATCGCCTTTGTGGAGGAGTTCGAAGTTGCATTCTTCTCTTCTCTTTTACAAAACGTAACCAATGAAATTCACGGGTACACCGACTTCAATCTCCTTGAGAAGGATGCCATCGTGAACATTCTTACAAATATTGTGAAAGTGAGCCGTGATATTTCTGTATGGTTGAATAAAGCGTACTTACATTAATGTAGCAAGAAGAACTACACGCAATTAACGCAATAAGACTACTCGAAGCTTTCAACAAGTTTTCGCCCTTGCCATGCGAGTATAGCTTCCCAGTGAACAACTTTACTGCAGCAGTCACGCTCGCTGCTACCTTCTCCGACTTGGGCCTTGGGGCTCTTCAGTATGTTCTCGAGCTTGTGGGTGCAAATGGCGACATTGATTTGATTCGTGACCTCACAGCCGTCGTCGGCCAGGAGGCAGAGCAGGAAGGCTTCTACCGCTTCCTCCTAGGACGCAATCCAGCCGAGAAGCCGTTCTTAACATACGCTCTTGGGTCGGATGCTGTATCTTATGTCGTCAATAATTTCGTCGTTGCGGATTCCTGCTCCTTCAATATATCCGATATCGACCTTCCTGTCTTCACCGCTCTGACCGTCGAAGACATCTCCAATGGTTTGGACGTCCAGCCAGAGGATCAGACACTTACCTTTAACGCTGATCTCACCAATGTAGCGGATGCCGCTGGTTTCATTGGTGGTGATGGGACGGGCCTTTTTGTAACTTACTTGAGCGGACAACTGAAACCGATTAGTGAGCCTGTTAGCAATGTCAGGTGGCAGGGGAGCAATATTCTCTTTGACGCATTCTTCCCTTTCGCAGAAAACGTCATGCAAGGTTTGTCGGTTGCAGCTTTAACCACATCCGGTGACTTTGACGATGCACTCGAAGTCCTCAGTGCTACTTTAGCTGCCCCTGGCTTGATTCAAGTTAATGACAAGTTTTAAGAAAGGCTTTAGTCATTAAATGTCTCATAGCTAGAGCGTCGGGATTCGAGGCCAGCATGTATCTTAAATCACAACAAGTTTACAAACAAGCTCCTCTCGCTTCATGGCATGACAGGAGGCTCCACCCGCTTAAATTAGCCAAGGCCGGAGCCCGCAGTCGTAAACCACCCTTTCTACCACCGTAAACTCTCGGCTCTCCGCAACATCGGATAACTATGAATCAGCGCACGTAATGACTCAACGTATCGGGAGCCTTTACGAAGATGTCTAAGTGAATGGGCAGAGACTTCCATTGCATTTAAACAATCATAAGCACTTGAACCTTTAATAAAAAAGCACGCACGTGAATAATCCTCATTTATTACAAGATCATAAAATAAATAATGAAAGCAGGCAGATGAAAAAGGCAATGCCCTACTATTGCTCACGGTGCTGAGCTGCTCACGTGAGCTGGCGTGGCTGGGCACGCTGAGCCGAGCGTGAGCCAAGGGAGCTTAAGGGCCTGAAGAGCAGCAGCCAATCGCGCCAAGCAGAACTTATGGTTGGTAGCAATGCTAGTTGCACTCACGTGTAGATCAGTGAACAGGCTAATTAGTTCACTTTCGGTAGGGGAGGTGATGCCTTACGCTGGTGTCGTGCCTGCCCCTTGCAGGTGCGAATCGCCCGTAACTGTAAAAGAAGCAAGCAATCAACCATGAATCAACAAGCATGATATCACCACCTATTCTATTGGGGATCATTACGTACGATTTCTCGATCTTAAGGTGAGAAGAAATAAGCTTGGCGAAGTTCAACCAAAGACAAGATTGAAGCACATTTGGACTACTCGGGGTTTAATCAAACTTGGATATAATTCTGAAGGAGTTTTTTGGCATACATTTTATTCCATTAAAAATAATAATAATAATAAATAAATAAATTACCGTAACGTAAAAATTCCAATTATTCATTTTTAATTCTCTATATGTAATTTTACTTTACAGATATACACACGACAATCAGCTGAGGAACAAGTGCGTCTAGAGTATGACGGGATGCGTACTCGTAAGATGACGCGGAGAGGTCAAAAGCGCTTGATCTGTATGTTACTGTAGTTACCTCGGAACCGGGCACGATCCTTGGCCCCCAATGCGCGCAACGCGCCGACTGCGGACTAGTTGTGCATCAGAAACATTACGTTTTGTGTACGAAGCAATATTCACGTATAACCCTGATTTCGCAATGTTTCACACGTGCTTGAATTTAACAAAATCAAAGACATGACGTTTTGCGTATTGCGGTGTAGAGTAACGGAGGTAATCCCGGTGCAGCACAGTCATCACCGGGCTGCCGGTCGCGATGGTTCCTCTGTCCCTGCAGAGGAAGCGCGTTAGGCGACAACCCACAGACATGCGGGTACAGGCTGTCGCGCACCATCGAGGCTCCAGGTGTAATACGTATTGGAGGATCGCATCGATGGCTTACCGAGGCATGGTCTGTCCTCTCCGGAGGAATGGAGGTTAGCCATGCTCAGGATCTACTTTGCGAGGTGCATCTGGGCGGGATCTCAAATCTGATGAGGCTGGCCGAGGTGTGGTTCCTCATTGATCATTTGAGGCACGGGCCCAGGGGCATCTTGCGTGCCATTGGATCACGGCCACGCTGCGCAGGGTGCTTGTGGCTGGTTGGCGTGGTTGAGTGAGCACATCTACCGTATTGATCGCCCAATCCTTTCAGCGTTCTTCAGCCTTGAGAGGCACGGGAGAGAACCTTATAAGAAGCAATGTTGACAACAGGGCGCGATCATTGGTCCTTGGAGATCACGGTGCCCACATCTCGTTGCTATTGTTAAGGCTGCGAGGGTCGATACGAAGATCATTACTGTTGTTGCTGCCGTTCTTAGCGGCATGATTATTATGCTTGCTTTTTCTTGATCGATCATCATCATTAAGCGGCACAGGGGTTCACAGGTATGCAGGGGCACGAGAGACACGCAGCAGGGAGCAGAATGGGGGCGGGAAAGGGGCTGAGGCCTTCGCGAGGGCCACAGATCGCCGAATTCATCAAAGGCGCCCTTCTCACAGGCTCACGGGCTCCCGCCCTCCCGGGGTAGCTCAGCGTGTCCTGCATGCTGAAGCTCTCCCGCTCCCTGCCAAAGTCGATGTGTCCCTGGGGCAGCTGGCCTAGCTTGCAGCTCGTCCAGCATGAGCCGCAAGCCACCCTAGATCTCGCAGCTTCGTGAGCTGGGCAACTGCGTTGAATATGAGTGCTTTTTATATCTTGTTGCTCATGCTGTTTGTATATCAAGCCTGCATGGTCGCCCTCTGATTCAACGCTTGATATCTTGTATAATCATACACTATCATAATCCTCGATCTCTATCTCAATATCAGTTGAGCTTCAGTCCATAGAGAACGCATATCAACAACAGATCTCCGTATTTTTGTTTTGCAGTTAGCCTTTGATTTTCGCATATCGCTTAATCATCACCGACCACGACCTCCTCACATCCGGACTCCCAGGCCGCACAAGAAGCTGCTTGCATCTATAATGGATCATAATACTTCTTTACCAACCTTTTTACTGTAAGTCCTCTGGCTCGCCACGGTAGACGGAAAGCGCTGCGAAGCAACAGCATCTACGCGTGGATGATCCATGTGCAAAACGCTAACCCGCATCCAGCCCAACAGAGCTATCCCTGCCAAAAGGCTTTCGCCGATCCCGTTCTCAGAATTCAGAGAAGCCATCATGGTCACCCAAAACAATTTTCGGTAGACGGTCTGCATCGGCACGCCTTTCCAAGTCGAAGATGCAGCCAGGTCAATCTGCGACTGCCAAAAAGATAGAAATCGTGTTGGTGGAGCCACAACCCATGTCAAAGCAGCAGCCTCTGTCATCACCGTCGATCAGCCCAGAATCCATCGCGACCTTTCTGGAGTCGGAGCGCAATGCCGAGGATCTTGATGATGATGCTAATTTCGCCGACCAATCAAACAATCGCCTATCGCTCTCTACGACCCTCTCACCACCACCACCGTCTCACATGAGATCACCATCGCCAAGACGCGTACCATCGCAATCATCTTTATCTGGTGATATTTCAAAACCACTTCCCAGAGTGCCCAATGAGTCTCAGGAAGTGCTGACGCCCCAGCCCCGAAGAGTTTGGGCAAATATCACCCTGATCGAGGACAAGCTTCCCTGTTCGCGGTTTTCCGTATCGACAATCTCTACAGAGGGCCCCGACCGCGATTCAGAGGAGGAGCTAAATGAAGACCTTGATATGTCAAATGATATCGACAGCGATGGTGACGACGACGATGATGAGTTTGAGTTCCAGGTCTGCTCGCAAGATGCGAATGGGGGCTTGTTCACGGGATACAGTTTGCCTGAGGCAGAGACGAATCCTCACATTGTGATTGTGGATGATAAAGAACGTGGCAGCAGTCCACTTCATGACTTGCTGACGGAGATGGGATATTTCTGAGTCTATTAATGGGACGCGAAAAAGGAGAACCTGAGAGCGTGTGCTTTCGGGTCGGCATCGTATTATTATCGGAGTCAGCATAATCAATCTGGAGTCTGGTCAGGACATTTGAGTTATTCACTTCTGGCATTTCATTTGTTAGCATGGTGTTTGGGAAAAGCTTTACGGATTGGGCTTGGTGTTTGGCGCATTTGGGGAGGTTGGGATAAAATTACCCTCCTCGGGCAATCAAGATTTCTCACTGTCGCTCGCAAGGTTTCATTTGTATTGACATACCGGCGGACAAATTTCCGGGTATCAGCATGTATCTAGTCTATGGCCGAACATGGTCTCCAACCAGCTTTCTTTTTAAACCTCTTATTCTCTTCAATGTACATATTTATCAAAATAATTATGTGGTCCTTCCAGACCGCCAAAAACATATTCTTCTAAACCGGAACGTCTAACCCGATCCACCCGTGCTGCAGTAATACCCAAAATTATGAGACATTTCCCATGCATTGTCCATAAGGAAAGACATTTTAGACCATTACCAAGGCGCTGCTGTGGGGATCGTCATGATATCCTCGAGTATGTTCTCCAGTGTCATCTCAGGTCTCCACTCTGACGGGATGCCATCGCCGATGCCGAAAGACATGTCCCTATCACTCATGCCCAGCGTATCAACATTTGGATTTGCTGTACCTGCGCTGGTTGCATCTACGGCTATGCCATTTGAAACATTGACGTACTCCGGATTGTGAACATGAGTCATATTGTTTCTGCTGTGACTCCGACCCTGCTGTTGATCAGTTTCAACGTACAAACCGTCCCGTCTCTTCATGCGGTGCTGGTAGGCCGTTAGTATAGTTCTCATAAACGAAGCAAAATGCCACATTGCATGACGATGACATTTCTCAATGATCATCTCCGCGGCCATGGCGGCAAACTTCTCATACAGCGCAGTACCAATGCGATGGAACTCCTCCGCGTAAGACATGAGTGCGGCATTGAATGGTGATCGCGAATCCACATTTTCAAATGAAATGGTTGGGGGGACGCTCTCTACCGCCCCGTGAGGAATTGGATCCTTGTCTGTCTGGAAGAAAATGGCCTTGCAGAAGATAATGGTGGCGTAGGTGATCTTGGTGAGGGCGAAAAGCGGTAGCTGAAAAATGTGCCATTGAGGGACATCCAGGAAGTTGACTGCACTTGCTTTGGCAAATGCGAGACATTGCCATAACAAGCTGATACGTGCTGGAGATACAGTATTTGCTGTTGGCATACCCGCGACGGGAGTTTCCCACAAGGCATCGTGGAATGTGACTTCATTGATCCAGAGATCCAAGAATTGAACCTCGCGCAGCAGGAAAGATTCTGTTACACTTCAGTTAACACAAGCTACTTTACAGCTTTATATCATCAAACAATGGCAGTCTATCATATGCTTTACCTTGCTCTAGAGCATCATCTCGGATGCTTTGTTCTAATTGCGCCAGCTCTCGCTTGAACAAGTCGACGAGAACAGAGATTGCCCCTTCACCTACGATCTTACTTTTTCTCGGTTTGTAATAACTGAAAGTATCGCCAACGCGTCGTGAAAGCATGGCAAGCCGCACCAAATGCTGTATCGATAGATCACTTCGTGTTTCATTTCTGGCGACGAGTTGTTGGCAGCAGCCGACCACGAAGTCTTCATCACACCCAGGAATTCCTTTTCGATACAGTCTAGAGATACTAGCCACCCTAGTCAGATATCATAAAGCGAGCCAAAGAAATCAAAGATACATACTCGTCAGAAAGTACGTACACTCCTAGGAATGTCCGTATCTCATCCGTTGTTCTCTGGCCGGACCTCTCAGCACTTCCTTCCTTCGCCCAATCCACTGGAGTTCCATCAGATGCCTTCTTCGACCTCGGGCTATGATCCAGTCCAAGTTCGTGAATCATAGCAAGGGTCAGCTGAATCAATAAGTAAATCTGCTGATTCTCAGATACAAAGAAAAAATGATAATAGGCTATATAGATAACAAGTCCCTGCAGGATGTCCAAGTTCTTTTCATTCCGCATTATGATCCTCGTCGCGATTTGCCTCTGAATTTCCTTTCCCAAGGATAACTGGAGCGCACTATTCCTAAATGCAGCGACGGCTAGTATTGAGAGGAACAGGAAAGGTTTCTCCCGGCGAAGGGACTCGGCCGTTGTGTCAGCTGGAAGAACGACAAAAGGGAAAGAAGTCATAAATGAGCGACGAAATGTCTCAAGCAGCTCTCTAGCATCTCCCAGAACCAGTATACCGCGGTCAATAATATCTGGCTCATCATCGACGTCCAGGAACGATGGGTTGGTGCCGGCTACGTTCCATGGACGGATATTGGATCCAAGATTCAAGGTAGGCTCAGCGACAGGACTGGGTAGAGAGGCCTGATCGCCTGGGATAACAGGATCCGTGTTTCTTGGTAAAGAGGTACTAGCTGATTCGGATGATCGGGAGGCAGGGTGGCGTTGCTTGTTGATATCGGAAAGTTGGTTGACCAGCTCTTCCAACCGTTCCTCAATCTTTTGAACACGTCTACACTTTTATTAATGAGATATGTAAGAGAAGCGAGTGGATTCATGTTACAAAGTATTTCTAGGCTTTCGCCGTGTTGTGGAGACGGTCAAATAAACGCAGTCCTTCCAGAGCCGCTGGCATCTCTCACAAATATCTGGCCCGTAGGGGTTGCACTTCGCCTTGGCCGCTGTGCAGTTCGTGCAGGCGCGTCTCTTAACCCCACCTCGAGAATTATTGGATTCCATGAAGCAGATGAGGCAGAAGCGGGTAAAACTTTAATGAGCCCAATTACTATACCTTGTGCCTGTCTCTTCGAAGCTCAAAAAAGGGCAACGGAACGTCCGTTCAAGTTTTGATGATATAACTCCGGGAGACGGTATCATCGGAATTTCCGCTCTGAACCCCCGTACGTCAGCTGCAGCAGACCGACCAATAATTAGCGAAGATTGTGCAACGAAAACCGAAAGACCTGGGAACTCCCACGTAAAAGGTAGGAAAATATTAATTGCTGAACAGATAGGCTATCAAAGGCCGTGAAGACATAATCAAACTCTAATAATTTCTTAAAAGGTGCAGAGTATTAGAATCTCAAAAATGGAAAGTGAAGGATCACATGTACGCAAACTAGAAGACGTGGATCAAAAAGCGTGATCATCTTCTTACTGCATAAAATACAACTGACAATAACAACCACCCAAGAGCATTCTGAATCGTTCTAAAGGACTCCCGGATCTAATCTGTAAATATTCAAGCATCTACTCCCTCTGAGATGTCATTTCTTTTGCTGGTTGTCCACTCCACATTTACGACTGGAACAGTTAGCACCAGAATCCAGTCGTTTGAAAACAAGTCGAGCACAGAATTCAATTTCAGTATCCTTCCCATCCGTCATGTGTGCGCGACGTTTACCCATCACAATCAAGTCATCCGCGGCCTCATTGCGCGTGTAAACCCTCAGCATTTTATGTTGCTTAGAGTCGACGCCGTCCCAAGCACCCTTTTGGGACGCAATTATTTCTATCAATTTTTATGTCAATATTAACCCACTTCTTATGTAATGTCGGTTTTGACATACCGTTTGAGCCTGAGAACTTGCGCGGTCCTATGCTGACCTCGGCGTCGTGTGCAAAGACTTCATTCACCAGTTGCTGCCCAATGTCGTCTCCCTTGGTATCAGACAGCTGGAAAAGGCGGGTCATTAGGATTTTGTATTCGGGTGGAATCTGCTGGCTTGGCCAGGTGCAAGATTCTGTGACATAGGCCATTTTGTTATGGATGCTGTATAAAGCCGCTAAGGACACTGTTATTATGGCTGAAAGTCAAATTTTAATCAGTAACGAGAAGTGCGTACCAGAAATCTTGAATCGTAGCATTTAAATTTGGTTTTGTATGGGAGAATCCGTGGTCACATTTTGTAGAGGGTATCTGAATGCTCTTATAGGAATCATGCGTGTACTCTTAAAAACTGATCATGTACCAATATTCAGGTACGGCTGGACGGAGTTTCCGACTACCGCGTGCCACTCCCGGCTCACTCGAACTCACATCGCGCACCGGATCTGCTTAGCATTTCTGAGCAGCTATACAACATCACCTCTCACACATACCTGCCTGTGTTTTTGGTTTATGGTATCGTAGCTAATAATCTATCATTCCTTTAGATCGAAATGAGGCTTTCTTGTGGTGAAGTAAAGTTAATCCAACTTGTTACGCTCCACGCGTATGGGAGGTAAAATGCAACCAATACCAGCCGTACGCAGTTAAACGGAGTCCTAATACCACCCCAGAGCTAGCGTTCTCTTCACCTATTTGTGAACCAATGGTACGAGGACAGCTGCTAGTGGTGGCTTGGGGCCTCAGGCCTCGTGGCTGCAGTAAATTAGACATGCCAGACCTTGCGCACTTAGCCTGCTATCGAAGAAAAAAGAATTAAACTTAGATTAATCGCTCAGCAAAGCCTTAGATCTAGGTACGACACGAATTGTTCAAATTGCAGGCTTTCTATAGTATTCGTAGCTGTTTTATAGCTCTTTTGCCGTATTGTAATGTAGCTGGAGACTATTAGATGCTGATGTTCAGTGTGGGAAGGCGAAAATCAGCACAGCTTGTTCGAGCGAAAGGTGGCTTAGCTGGTGGCCGTCTGAGGAGCCGCTCTTAGTTGAGTGAGGTGGTGATCGGCCAGGGCCTCTGCCGCTTCCGGTTGGGTATCAGGCCCCATTGGCAGGGCGAGTTCAGCTAAGAAATTTGGATCTGCGATTCGTTTAACTTCCCCGTGATCAGCTACCGAGATATTATGGAAAGCAGCTTAAGATTCTTCAGTTTGCATTTCCAAAGATTGCTGCTTGAGCTTGTCGGGTACTTTATTTCAGCCTTGCCATGCATGGTTACGCGCATGTACATCACCACCGGACGCAGATTGCCTCGTGTCTAGCTTGTTTCCCCATCTTTTGATACCTATGCTGTGGTCGCGCATCAACCTCGGTCCATGCATTCGAGGCTAATTGCCGTCCACGATTATGCAGCCGGAGTTGGAAGATGAGGTACAAACGGGAATTATCCTAAGCGCTGCGGTTATCCTCTTCGCCGCTCTGCTCCCATACTATACCGTAGTGAAGCCGGTGAGAAAATGCCTCAAAGCTCAGTGGGGACGCAGAGGCAAGGACATCGCGCTTCAAAACGCGAAAATCTATCAGTCGTTGCAATTCGAGCGCGAGATTCGACTGATATCTTTGAAGCCAAGCCGCCGACAGCTTGACGAGATCGAGTGCGAAACTTTCCACGCCAAGTGGGACAAATCCAGCTATGAAGCGCTTTCGTACGCTTGGGGCGACTCAAGGCTGCAGTGTGCTATTAGGGTGGATAATCAACGATTTATGATTACGAAAAATCTATTCGCAGCCATGAAAAGATTACGGGATCGGTCAGTTCCTCGTACGCTCTGGATTGATGGCATTTGTATCAATCAAACCAATGATGAGGAGCGAAACAAGCAAGTACAACGCATGAAAGAGATATACGAAAATGCATTCAATGTTGTTGTATGGCTTGGAGAACCTTCCAAAGAGTTGAAGCATGTACCGGACTTCTTCGACCCATCGGCAAAGTTCAATACCGAACGGGCAAAGTCGTTTTATTCACAAGTTCTTGAAAGCGAATGGTGGCGGCGAATATGGGTTGTGCAAGAACTTCTTGTTGCTCAGAGCGTGAGCATACAATATGGGCCTTACGAAGTTGCTTGGACAACATTTTGCAAGCTTGTTAGGCGGCTTGAGCTACATAATAGCCTGCCATTTGGACACCCATTTTCAAAAACAATGATGCGGCTTCGGGAGGAACAGAGGTCCAGAATCAAACCTAAGCTGGGGCTTTTGAGCCTCGCATGGGACTTCCGAAATTGGAGCGCAAGTGACGATAGGGATAAGCTTTACGCCTTGCTAGGCCTCTTACCACCAGAAGATAGATTGATCACGCCCCGGTATTCTGACGATCCACAAAAGGTATTCAGGGATTTTGCCACCTCTTGGATCAATCGATACCAAAGTCTATTCATAATAAATCTTGCTGGGTTACAGAGTTGGCGATCTTGGTACCCGAGATGGGACGATTACCTTGGGACTGAGTTTTTTGGAACCGATCAAACTTTATTTTGGAACGAGAATCTAGTTACGGAGCATCTTTTTGCTGAGCGTATTTTCACGCAACTTCATGATCGATTTGGTGTAAAAACCCGGAAAGTCATGTGGCAAGGTAAGTTTTCCGCTGCTGGAGGATACCCGGCTCCAAACTGCATTCATCCTGTCAACAAGGATATCCTACTCCTCCAAGGATTTTCACATGCCAAAGTTACATCAGTATCAAGTGCAATCAATCTAGACATTTGGCACCATCCTAGAGATCGGGAATCGGTTATGGCTGAATGGAGAAATTTCGCCTGTGAGGCTAGCGGGCTGCCAATTGAAGAGATCGAAAAGGAGTTTAATCTAACCATTACGGCTGGCTTTTTTGATTCAATTCCTCCACCAGACCATACCGCTGAATACAACAATGCTAGAGATGGAGCTTGTCTAGGACGTCGATTTTTTGTTACCAGTAAAGGTTCCTTTGGGTTGGGACCTGAGGGCACGAAGATCGGGGACAATGTCTGCGTTCTTCTTGGGGCTCCCGTGCCGTTTATTCTCAGAAAGAGAAAGAGCAGGGCACTTGATAAAAGATGGAAAAAACAATTCAATAAAAGGCGGCTACTAGAAAAGCTTTCGATACCTGGTCAAGGTATTCCTTCTGCAGAAGAAATATCGTATCCTTTGTGGAAATTTATTGGCGAAGCTTATGTACGAGGAATTATGAATTATAATGGAAATATCAAGAGCGATATTTCTACGAGGAAGCTTTTGTTAGAACACTTTTACTTGGATTAAATGGTTCAAGGAAGCAATCAGATAACATAGACATAGGATATAATACTTGGCCCATTGGCTAACACTACTAATATAATACGAATAAAATAAAAATAATGGGTAATGTGAGAGCTCGGGTCTGGTGGTGGAATACGGAAGCTCAGAATGTATGTGACTCCAAGCTGGAGATCTCAACCAATATGCTCAATTAGGCAAGCACATTGACCAACCTTGGTCCATCCATTCCTTTTGGTTCGATCAAAATGTTTAAGAGAGCAAAAGGGTATGAACAAGATTGATCCCGGACTGCTGCAAAACAGGTTATAATGCTATAGCCGTAAATACAATGTTTTATGGGTGGGTATGCTATGCAGCTACAGGCCGCGGTCCACCTTCCGGAAACTGCAGAGCATGGGAGTACCATGCAGACTAATTCCCCAAAAGCTTGCTTAATATTTCTTTGAATTATAAATACACGGTACATCTCTCGCGATAGACCTCTCTTGTCATTTACGAAGTAAATAATTTAAAGCCACCAGGAACCAGCTTTTGGAACACACCCGACGGGTCGTACTTGTTGCTTACCGCCTGTAGTTTCTCCACGTTGCTTGGCCCGTACCCCTGGATTGGCTTCTGTGTCTTGTAGGCGTAGTTAAGGTATGTGTAAGAATTCAGCCCGTGTTTGGAGGCAGCATAGGCATCGAAAGTGGTAAACATGTCGGTCACAGCATTGACGATAGTCTCATCGTCGGCTTCATCGCTCCATGTTACGCCGAGCAGTACAACTGGGGGGACAATTAGCATTGAAAAGTACGGATTTACGCATCGACACTACAGGGGGAACCACTTACGGACGATGTCGCCATCGCTTGGGTCCAATCCAAGTGCATTCCCTCCAGTCTGAGGACCCCATTGCGTGATAGCAGTGGGTAGAGGCTCTAGACTCATGGCATAGTTTACCAAACTCTTCAGGGGGTTGACGACCTGCATGCTCTCATTTAGTTGGTTGGCGAGCTGGGTCAAGAGACCAAGATCATTGGCATAAGTTCCCGTGTAGAAGATTTGTCGGAATCCATATGGGGTGCCTTCGTTGAGTTCCAAAGCGAAGTCGCTAAGGTTGGAGATGCGCATCGTATTGGCAAGCTGTGGTGTGATGGAGGTGTATTGCTGAAAGGCCGGCGGGTTGGTCACAGGTGCAGTATACACGATAGAGTTTGAGACAAACATAGCACCAGCGGCAGGCTCGTAGCCGAAGCTGTTAATGAGAGAGGCGTGAGGGTCATAGTTCTCACTGGAGGTGAAGTTCACAAAGGCCGAGAGCTGCTCTGGGAGCGTCTCGATAGGGAAGCTGGCTTTTGTCAGGTTACGATTGGGGTGTTGGAACAGAGAATACGTACACTATCGAGCCGCCCCAAAGGAGTCCCTGGGTAAAGGTCTTGAAATCGAAACGGGTCACGACTCCAAAATTATTAGAGCCACCTTTGAGAGCATACCACAGATCGCTGTTCTGCTCAGAATTCGCATTGACGACCGAGCCGTTGGCGAGGACAACCTAAATAATGTCAGAACTATCGACATTGGGATTTAACGAGAGTCGCACTTCGAAGTTCGCAACATTGTCGCAAACAAATCCTACACGAGGAGAGAAAAAGGACACCCCGCCTATATACCATCTCACTGATTAGAAGGTCATTAATACCACGGGAGAGAGATATATCTAGATACCGCCTGTGGTTAATCCACCGACACCAACGGAGGCAACGCGACCGCCTGAGATGGCTAAACCCATCGCATCGAGTTTGAGATAGGCATCGATCCATCGCGCTCCTGGGCCCACCGACGTGATTGTCTGGTCCTCAGACACCGCGACCTGGCTGAGAGCACTGAGATCAATGACGATGCCATTTTCAATGGTGGAAGCTGCGAATGGTGTGTGCCCACCACCTCTGACGGCAAATGGACATTCCAGATCAAAGCGGCTCAGTTGGCTGATGGTTCCCACAGCTGCCGAGACATCCGCTGTGGCGCTGGGTGAGACGATACAAGCCGGATCGACCGCATTGTCCTGCTCCGACCAGTACGACTGGACGGACGCATTATAGGCAGCGGAGCGAGGGAAAGCGATCTTGCTGCCCAGCTCGGCCTCAAGTAACAAGCACTATATGGTTGGTAGAATATTAGCCCGAGTTACAGGTCGGGTCATCTCCCTGCTCGAGGCGCACATATGAAAGGGTTGCCTACACACGCCTCGATGGGAATATTGAGGGCCTGAGCAGTGGCCGCGTTCACCTGTGCCGAAGAGAGGCTCCCAGCTGCGACACGCGCCCCAATCAGTAGCGAGACCAGCTGGAACTGCCTCATGACCATGGCGAAGGGGAATTGCGTTGTCCAGGGATGATATGCAACTGTGGACTGCAGGTTCAGTGCCTTGGGGTTTCAACGTTTCTTATACTCGTTGGTTCGTCAGCATCTGCAGTAGGTACCTGTGCCCCTGGCCCCTATTCGCCAAAGAGAATAGGTTATCCGAATCGCATCTTGACCCGCCAATAATTAGGGATCTGAATAAGAATTAGACCTTTGCGCCTGCCCCATGCTATGACAGTAACTGCCTGGTGCGTCAACAGCATGTGGCCTGCTCTATGTTAGCTGTGCCCGGTAGGGGCAGGGAGCGGACATTGCAAGGCCACCGGACTCTCACCCGAAGAACCCGCATGTAATTACTGGGTATGGAAGGTGATATCGTTCCTCGGGTGCATATCGTATTTCAAGGCGCAGCCGCCACTGCTTCGCACTGGGCCGATTCATTAGCACCTCCCTGCTGGCGTGCCCTTGCTATCCTAAACTTAATTGGACAAWWCATCAGATATGAGTTCTCTATTCGTGAATTGTCATGCTAAAATCAGGCCTGTACCAGCAGCAACAAGCAGGCAAGGGAATGTTGAGGGACCTAAGCATTCCCAGTCACACGCTCAACCAACGTTTTTGGTTACGTACCGGGAGAGCGGCACACGGGATGAGCCCTTGCATCAGGGACCCGGTGCCGTTGGGTTTCAAGCCGTGTCGTTGCCGTCCCCTACTTTGCGGGCGCCAATCCCTGTTGCAAGCGGTGGCAGGTTCTGTTGGTGGCGCCGCGCTGAGTTCTGTAGAGAGAGCGTTGGATCCCGTCCGCGGTGTTTGACATCGTATATTCTCACACTAAGCAGCCCTTCTCCCGCGGAGCAAGTTTCTGGGGTTGAATATTTGTATGGAGGTATCTCCTCCCTCCGATTCCCAAGCCTCTGCAGATCAAAATGAGTCGCTGTTGTGGTAGCTGTGGCCATGCATTTCAGACGGGTGACTGATGCTTCTGAGCCCCCTCCCAAAGTCAATGAAGCGACATTTATAGTAAGACCCCTCATTTTTAGGAGCGTATCGCTCACGGGTCTATCCAAGCAAATCATGACTCACAATTGATTCTCTTAGGCTGTGATCTGGGCCGGCGTGGCCATTGCGAGCACGTTCATAGTTTTGCGGGGGTTCCTTCGGTTCAAACACAATGGCCGTTTTCAGCTCGACGACTTGTTTGCTGCGTTCGCCTACCTGCTTCTGATAGCGCTGGCGGTGCTTTATACCGTAGGGCACAAGGATCTGTTTTACGTGCTTAGGATCGCTGCCGGCCAACTCCCTCCACCAACCACGGAGGCGGGGTTGCAGGACCTTATCGCTAAGTCCGAGTTCGTTCTGAAGCAAAGCTTTGCCAGCATGATCTGTTTCTGGAGCTGCCTGTGGACCGTCAAAGCTTCTTTCTTGGCCTTCTTTTACCAGTTGAGCGACGGGCTGATATGGGATCGACGGCTGTGGTACGCTGTCGCAATCTTTGTCAGCCTTTCATACATCGCCATCATCATCGACTTTCCCCTCACCTGTGGGAATGTCGAGAACAACTTCAAGTTCCGTTCGTCGTGCCTGTTCATTGAGAGCAACAAGAAGTGCATAGAACTAACTTTGTGCTCATAGAAGCTTGTAACACAGCAAGGAACATTCAGCTCGAACAGCTCAGCCTGCGGATGAGCACCGCTCTAGATATTCTAACCGATGTGTCCATCGTCGTCATCCCCTGGAAGATCATCTTCCTCGTGAAGAAGTCGATCAGGGAGAAACTTGCCATTGGCTCTGTCATAAGCCTTGGCGTCTTCATTATCCTCTTCGCCATCATCCGAGTAATTGTTACGAACACAACACATACCTCCCCCGAGCCCATCTGGCTCGAATTGTGGTCCGCTATCGAGACGACTGTCGCCGTGACCGTCATCAGCCTCACCTCGCTGAGAGTCTACGTGGCGAGGGCCGTCGCGTCGGGTGGCAATCATGTCCAAGTCTGGAGCGACAGAACCCCAAGGTCAACCTATGGGCCTAGCATCCGGGTCGCTCGTCTGCAGAGGAGTCAGGAGGGCGTGATCACCCTAGACGATGTGTCGCAGGCGGAATCCGAAGGGCACTTCAGGTCAGATTGCCATGCTGAGGAAATAAAGGGTAGTGCAGGCCACGACTCGGTCGAGATTCTGGTTGATTCATGAATTAATGAGCGTTTGGGTATTGGTTAATATAGAAAGGTTTGGAGTACATGTAAATATATATATATATATATGCAAGATGCGTGCGCCTTGACGCAGGACGACAATGTTTATAGGACGGCCAAAGGGCTGCATGATAGATATGCGAATAGGCAACCCTTTGAAAATAGAATCATATTTAGATCTCCCAACAAGACTACTCTTTAAACTTTTTCCCCAACGTTAAGACCACCAATTATTCCACAACTCGCTCCCACAGAACCCCAGAAGGAAGAGCACACCCCACATCCTATTAAAACAGTTTCCAAGGCCCTGGAACGGCTGTCTGGAAAACACCCTTCGGGTCATACTTCTTGCTGACCTTCCGCAAAGCCGGCATTGTACCGTACGTAGCAATCGGATTTTGATTCGAACCTGCATAATTGAGATACGTGAAATTGACCCAGAGTCCCGCCTCCTGTAATATATGCACGTGCTGGCCCAGAAGGTCTTCCACAGCTGCTTGAATCCTGCCATCTTCGGTTACACTGTTGTAAGCCGCTGCAATGGTCACAAGCACCAGGTCAGTCTCGTAGCGTTTGAGGCCAAGTGAATTCGTGTCGTTTGTGACGGGATGCGGCTGCATGAGAAACTCAAGCTCTAGACCTTCTACATCTGAGATCGAATTGACGCCGTTCATAATTACTTGGAATAACTGAGAATAGATGGAAGGGTCTACATTCTTAAACGAGTAATCCATTTGGATAGCGCTGGAAAAAATAGCCGTCGAATTAGTACCATTCACATATTTGTCTTTGGAAGAAGGTGCTTACCGAGAAAGCGATGTAGGAGCGAATTCTCCAGATGTCGCCACGATTGTAGACACATTCGATACGGCCAGAATACTCTGTCCTGGAATAGCAAAAAACTCATCGTAGACCGAGGGCTGGAGAACCGGGTCTAGATAATAGATTGCATCCGACAAACTCCAAGCACCAGCAGTCCAAACAAGATCAAACTCTATGAGTGCCAACAGGTCGAAATTTTTCGGCTCCATCCAACTGCTGAAGGCTTTTGCATGGTCATCCAAGACCGTATTAGTGACGTTGAACAAAAGGAAACCTCCCATCATATCGCCTTGTGGGAATGTCGCCAAATCGAAACGAGTGACAATGCCAAAGTTGTTCGAGCCTCCCTTCAGAGCCAACCAGAGGTCACGGTTCGAGTCTGCCGAGGCGTAGACCACCTCACCCGTTCCAATAACCACCTCGTAGCCATAGATATTATCACAGGAGAACCCGTTTCTCCGTTCGAGGTAGCTGAGGCCGCCTATATAGTAAGTGAGCGAGTGCCATCACGGGTACTTCGGCCACTTACAACCAGTATTGAATCCCCCAACACCAATGCCCCCCGTTCGACCTCCGGCCACAGTCAGATTGAGCGGATCCAGATTCGGATACACGGTCTCATCCCATATCGAGCCTCCGCCTACAGACGCCGTTTTCTGATCCTGGCTCAGTTCAAAGGAGTTGAGAGAGCGCAGATCGATGGTGACACCCCCATCAATATTCGCGGCACCGGCGAAGAAGCTGTACCCTCCACTTCGAAAAGCGAATTGCGGTGTCGAAACGCAATCACTGGTAGCCACCAGCTTTGCAAACTTAGAAACATCAGCCGTATTGGTGGGCCTGAAGACGCAACCCGGTTCAAGGTCTCTTTCCTCGCCGGTGTAGTAGCTCAACTGCGGATTGTTGTACGCCAAGCTACCTGGATAGGAAATGCATCCTGGCAGAAGCGAGTTTGCCTGCTGGCAGAGACGGGTCTGTTTTAGGTTCGCAGGCAGCGAGACCCCACACGAGATCGCTGCCAGATGTATCAGGGATCCGGCAAGTCGAGGGGTAAATCCGGGCATGATGGATGGGAGGGTGCAGCTCCGAGAGGTAGAAGACTCTAATGCGCGACAAGGATTCAATTCGGAAGTACTGCAGCAGCTGATCTTTCCTCTATACAGTGAGTAGCAGGTATGGAATTTGCAGGAACTTATATATCTCTTATATTATGGCTACCGAGTGCTCTTGTACATAATATGCTATGAGAATTTCGCCCCTGCTTATAGCCCGCCGCCACACAATTCTCCAGCAGCGTAACAATAGTTCCTCCTGAGCCGCAAATTACATCAGTCTATTGGAAATAATATTAAGAGACTGTACCATACACGTGCCAGCTGGTTTCATTGTAACTTCGGGGAAAATGCGGCTTTTGAGCCTTATTTTTTGTTAGCATAAACAATTGACTTGGGTTGACCATTTCAGTGCTAAATCATTGTATTCGATTAAATATAATGTAAATTGTAGATTTTTGACACGTACTTCGATATTATATTCGTTTTGAATCGGTTACTAATTAGACTTGTTTTTATTTTATCCTAGTTAATATGTGTCGGTTCACCTATTTGCACGTAGTACGCTACGTAGTCTTGTACGTAGTATACTGGTGATGCATATATAGGTTGTCCCTTGTTGTATGAGATCGGGGTGCGCGAAGCTATAGGAGCTTCGCTTCCCGATCGGGACTAGCCTACGGTTGCACGTGCCAACACGTGACTGCTACGTCTACAGCTATACAGTTATATACCAACAATATGCTTTATTAATAAATAGTTTAAAATTATTTTAAAATAAAAGCGTATTATTCAAGCAGTTCTGTATCTGATACTGCCGCCTGTATAGTTACAGGGGCTTCAGGTAGCCTTATTAGGCCTTTCACCATTTTATGCAAGTGCATAATGTAAAACTGTGCCATTTATTCTGATGATGAGGTCAGATGGTGAACGTTGTAAAACGAAGCAGACCAATTATATTCTGTTATGGAGCCAACGTAGCGCAAAGCTGAACATCCTATTATGAAGCTTCTATATAGCATGTTCCTATTTTTCTTCTTTTTATTTTATCCAAGCCATTAGGATACTCTTACAAGAGATAGTCATTGAAGGAACGAAATTTATGGTTTCTTGCTATTGGTTGCTGCGTAAACCGTATGCCTGATTTGGTATACGCATAGGTAAACGACGCCAAAGCGCAACTACCTGCCGCTAGCTAACAGCCTCACGATTGCTGGACAAGGACGAGTGAAGATATTGCCTCTTTCAACCCTAACTCGGGACTTAACTTGACGCCATCGATCTGTCAATTCATCCGTCGGCGTAACAGACGAACCGACTCAATTAAAAATTTTCCATGATCTTGACTCTAGCGCATCCCGACGGTTTGTCTGACCGCGGAGGTCAGAATGTAGTCCATACATCGGCATTCGCTTGGACCTGGCATTTGGCTCTCATTGGCTACCTACTCACTCAGGAGCACAACAGCATCATGTATTACCAATGGACCTTATCCTTAGTTGAGTAACGTTATTTCTTTATGCAAGTAACACTACCATGCAAAATCTCCCCCGCTTCCTAGACCGAGAAATAAATTGAGCAGTGGAGAGTCAAATTTCCGAATTCTGGGCTGATCAAAGGAGGCTACGGAGTTTATAGCCAATCACTTTTTCTCAGATAGGTTAATCCCGGTATATTCAGGAGCGGAGACAGCATCCCAAGGTTGTTTTTTCGTTCGGACTTCCGAGGCCTTTTGCCATAGCTCTCGTATATCGTAGATGGACGTCGTATTCCTAAAAGGAATTGAGTCTGTTCCTGAACAGCAGCCGAGGTCGTTTTGATAGGCATTCCCACAATTATCATTCTTGATACAAATTTGGGTCATTTCCTACTGGATATTTAAGCAAGAAAACGGTACTCACCAATTGCTTCAAGGATAACTCCCAAGAACAGAACGAAAATGACACGTCTCCTTCAACTACTCCCGTTGTTCACTCTCCTGGTGTCCACAGCATGGGCATTCCCTTCACCAGCTCAATCTCAGCCCTTACCACCTAGTCAGGACCCGTTCTACAAGCCTCCTCCATTCTACGAATCGACGGCTCCGGGAACGGTTCTTCGAGTCCGCACGGCCACTGGAAACCTAGCGTCATTGCTGAATGCTTCTGAAGTGTACAATGTTCTTTACCGTACTACAGACAGCCTCTACAAGCCTTCTTGGGCAATGACGACTCTAATAGCACCTTCGAATCATAAAAGTAGCGGAAAGAGCGTAACACCAAAACGCTTACTTTCATATCAAGTACCCTACGACTCACCAGACGTCGACTCCAGCCCGAGTTATACCCTTGCTACGTTGTTCAATGACACTTTCCCGGACTTGGAACTTGCACTGAATGACGGATGGTTCGTTAATATACCAGACTACGAAGGACCACATGCGTCGTTTACGGCAGGTGTGCAGTCCGGCCACGCTACACTCGACTCAGTTCGTGCCATACTAAATTCGAAAATCCTCGAAGCAGACGAAGAAGAGGTGCGGACTGTTCTTTGGGGGTACTCGGGTGGTGCTTTGGCAACTGAGTGGGCAGCTGAGATGCAGGTTCAATATGCGCCCGAGCTGAGCATTCGAGGAGCAGCAGCTGGGGGTCTTCCTGCCGATATCCTTGCAACGATGGCCGCTGTCAATGAGCAGCTGTATTCTGGATTGATAGTGCTGTCGGTTTTGGGCCTAGCCAGTCAGTATTCGAATTTCTCCGAGTACCTGCAAGCCCACCTGAATCCGAGTGGTCCATATAATCGGACTACATTCATGGAGACGGTCAACATGAACTATCTCCAAGGTTTGACGGTGTTTGCTTTCCAAAACATCAACAACTATTTCACAAATGGAGAGGCGTTTGCCGAATCAGAAGAGTTCCGAAGTGTATATTACCGTGACGGATTGATGGGTTACCACAGCGTTCCGCAGATCCCCATGTTTGTCTATAAGGCTATTCACGATGAAGTGACTCCTGTGGCCCCCAGTGACCTGCTTATTGAGCGGTATTGTGCTGTGGGAGGGAATATTCTCTATCAACGCAACACCATTGGCGGTCACAACGACGAGAACACCAACGGTCGACAAAGAGCTTGGACATGGTTGACGCAAGCTATCGATAACGCATCATTTCAATCAGGCTGTGTGATCCAGAATGTCACGGTGGGTACAATGTCTACTGGACAGTGAATATATTGATATAGGACCTTTGTTTTGGACTTTATCGCGGTGGTTGCAGGCAGAAATTGTTTTCCATCAATAGTCTTGACTTCTCTCATTAGTCGAAAAGTTCAATAATAAGTTATCTCGCTTTTGGATTTTATCTTACAGATGTACGATGGATGCATGGTGACTGAATGAGTGCTGCTCGGGTTGACCCAACGCTTAATCACGAGCGCGGGGAGAGGAAAACCTAGCAACCGCCCCACATAAGGAGGAATAGGAAGGTTTGATTATCGAAAGTGCCGCGAAGCACAGCCTGTATGTAAATGACAGAGATGCATCATGTTCTTACTGATCATATCCACCAGCCCTATCATCGTTCTAGATTGAACTACTGATGTTGGTACTGTGTTAGCGTTGCGTACGTAAGTAAATACTGATCAGTGCGCTGAGCTGCATAGATCGAAATTTGATAACAGCATGCTACGCGACATCAAATGGTAATCAGATCTTTCGACCCGCACGTTCCGCCACAGCTTTGCAGGCAGAAAGCTGACTTACCCACATAGTCGCGCCATCTTGGTGGATGATTTCGCAGTGGGGCGTTTTTTTGTTCGTATCCATGTGCTGCTGTGAGCACACAAGGGAAGTCTATAAAAGTTATAATCATGCAAGGCCCGAAAGGCCCGAAACAAGGTACCGGCCAGTCTAGAACAAGACGAATACTTGTTGTATTAGCAATCTTTGCCAGCTGCCTTCCTCTCTCAGTGTAAGTTCTCACTGTCCTAATCTCCGTCTTCACAAGAAGGTGTTGTTCCTGACGAATCAGCTACTGGTTTCCTTTATCACTGCGACAGTAATCAACTTTGTCAGGTAAGCAACCAATGTATCATCTCTCACGAGGAAAACCTTCCAAGGATTAAATTTCCAGTTATTAATGGATCCTGAATCTGATTCATACGCTAGCCAACTATCTAAAATGAAATTTTTCTCCACCAGCTCTGTCTGGGGTGTCAGGATGTGTTCTGTGAATATTATGTTGAATTTATATTCAACATATATAATTTCGAAAACAAAAGCTAACACATTTAATAGCACGAGTAAATAGCTTGGGTTTTGCACATGATAATAAAATTAGATAATATCGTATACAATTATATCAGTTGCAAAATCACAGGCAAAAGACAGGAAAATAAAACGAACAATTAGCCACCTGCTAGTCGATCGATGGCGTCATGATCCCTTCAAGCAGCCATTCCGTGGAGCTGCGGCAATTCTGCCTTGCGGGAGCGTGTGCTCCACCAAGAAAGTAGCCATTCATACGTAAGCCTCAGGCAGCAACTTTGGAAGAGGGCCTCCGTTCCTCACGTTTCTTTGGGGACCTTGAGCGGAGGAGGGGCAGAGGGGCAGAGCTGGTGGTTTTCTTGACCAACAGACGGCGGCCGACTGGCGGCCGGTTTGGACAGAGCAGCGTGTCGCCAAGACAACGAATCGCATGCGCCGTTTGTTTACGACCCCTCAACGCGTTCGGCCACGAGATCCACAGCGACCGCGGTGGACCGTCTGATTGGTGCGGATTAATGTTTCTACGCGACCGAGATAGTCCACAATCACGTGTGCACGTGCAGCGGGAAAGCGGGGGAGGGCGAGTACATCGATACCGTCTATCCGTCCATCACATCGGAGTCGAGGCAGCACTAAACTCACCGTCTTTGCTGGTTTAGGACAGGATATCCCGCCCTCGATGGGGTTCTGGATGGAGCACGGCCATCACCTCTACACGTGGCGAACGACTTGCTCAGCCCGATGGGCAGCTAGAAGCTGAGGGAGCGGCTGGCCAGGACTATCACGCTCCGCCAGGTGGTTATCGCGATCCGCAACTTTGCCTGTTCGGGGCATCGACGGCCGCCATCTGCGTTAGCTGGCACGTCTGGTTACCCGGTTACGCTTTCATGTGGGTGCCAGACCCGTTCCATCCATGCCATGGCCAGCCCAGCTGCCGGTTCCTCGCGGACTTGATACACGTTGGACGCCCAGCCAGAGGCACTGGCTGCGGACGGGCGGTAGCCAGCAAGGTGAGGACAGGCCGCGTTGGGAGAGTTGAGACACGAGTATCGTCAGACTACTGCACCATTTCATAAGATGGCGTGATTTAGGCGCTGGATCTCGCTGGCAGCGTGCCTGGAAGCAGGAAAGTCAGATGCTTTTCGCCCTCAGGGTCTCAGAGGGTCTCAGGGCGCGATGCTGCGACGACCGCGGCGGGGCATGCAGGCGGTGGGCGGCGGCAGAATGTGCGCGCGAGCCAACCAGAGGCCACGCATTACCCAGCCTGCTTACGTAGCTTGGCTCTGCTGCGCCCTGATTGGTCCGTCGGGGGCTCGGGAATATGTCGCCGGGTACCCCATTCATCGATGCGGGGTAGTATCCAGTATCACCTCGACGGCCCCTCTCGCTCCTCCTCCTGGCGGCCGCTCCCCTATTCTTCTGCCCTGTTCTCTCCCCTTCTTCTAGTGTGTTTTCTTCCTCATTCTCTTCCCATCTTGCTCCATCCCAGATTTCTCTCATATATTAGCTGCCCCGACTGCTGCATTCGAGCAGTTCTTACTCTCCAAGTTTCTTCCTTTTTTTTTCTTGAATCTCATATATACCCCCTTCATATCTCCACCATGGCTGAATGTCCAGTGCAACACGCCAACACCGGCGGTGGTGGCACTCGCAACCGTGACTGGTGGCCCCGCGACCTCACCCTCAACATCCTCCGCCAGAACACCGATGTCACCAATCCCTTGAAGGACTTCGACTATGCCGCCGCCTTCAAGAGCTTGGACTACCAGGCCCTCAAGAAGGACATCAAGGCCGTCCTGACCGACTCCCAGGAGTGGTGGCCCGCGGACTTCGGCCACTATGGTGGTCTCTTCATCCGAATGGCCTGGCACAGCGCCGGTACCTACCGTGTCTTCGATGGCCGCGGAGGTGGTGGTGGTGGCCAGCAGCGTTTCGCTCCGCTCAACAGCTGGCCCGACAACGTCTCTTTGGACAAAGCCCGCCGTCTGCTCTGGCCCGTCAAGCAGAAGTATGGCAACAAGATCTCCTGGGCGGATCTGCTCCTCCTCACCGGCAACGTCGCCCTCGAGGACATGGGCTTCCAGACTTTCGGTTTCGCCGGTGGCCGTCCCGACACCTGGGAGGCCGACGAGTCCGTCTACNTGGGGTGCCGAGAAGACCTGGCTCGGCAATGAGGATCGCTACGCCCACGGCAAGGCAGGTATCAAGGGCCACGGCGTGATTCCTGGAGAGGAGCACGAGAAGGGCCACAAGGACATTCACAACCGTGAGCTTGAAGATCCTCTTGCTGCCGTCCACATGGGTTTGATCTACGTCAACCCAGAGGGCCCTGATGGAATCCCCGACCCCGTCGCTTCCGGCCGTGACATTCGTGTCACCTTCGGCCGTATGGCTATGAATGATGAGGAGACCGTTGCTCTTATTGTTGGTGGTCACACCTTTGGTAAGACTCACGGTGCTGCCCCAGCTGACAATGTCGGTGCCGAGCCCGCGGCTGCCAACATTGAGCAGCAAGGCCTGGGCTGGAGCAACAAGTTCGGCTCCGGTGTTGGCCCACACACCATCACCAGCGGTCTGGAAGTCATCTGGACCAAGACTCCCACCAAGTGGAGCAACAACTTCCTGGAGTACCTCTTCAAGTACGACTGGGAATTGACCAAGAGCCCAGCTGGTGCTAACCAGTGGGTGGCCAAGGGTGCCGACAACTTCATCCCCGATGCCTTCGACCCCAACGTGAAGCACCCACCCCGCATGTTGACCTCCGATCTTGCTCTCCGCTTCGACCCTGCCTACGAGAAGATCGCTCGCCGCTTCCTGGAGAACCCAGACCAGCTCGCCGATGCTTTCGGCCGTGCGTGGTTCAAGCTGTTGCACCGTGACATGGGTCCCCGAACTCGCTGGCTGGGCCCGGAGATTCCCCAGGAGGTGCTTTCCTGGGAGGACTACATTCCACCAGTCAACCACCCCATCATTGACGAGCAGGACATTTCTGCCCTCAAGCGTGAGATCCTCTCCTCTGGCATCGCGCCTAACAAGCTCATCTTCACCGCCTGGGCCTCTGCTTCCAGCTTCCGTGGCACCGACAAGCGCGGTGGTGCCAACGGTGCCCGCATCCGCCTTGCTCCTGCCAAGGACTGGGAGGTCAACAACCCAGCCGTGCTCAAGGAGGTCCTCCCCGCTTTGGAGCGCATCCAGAGCAACTTCAACTCCAAGGCTAGCGGCGGCAAGAAGGTCTCTCTCGCCGATCTGATCGTCTTGGCTGGTTCCGCCGCCGTCGAGCAGGCTGCTGGTGTCGCCGTCCCCTTCGCTCCAGGCCGCAACGATGCTACTCAGGAGCAAACTGATGTTGAGTCCTACTCTCATCTCGAGCCCCACCACGATGGATTCCGCAACTACGGCAAGTCCACTCCTCTCGTGCCCACTGAGCAATACCTCGTCGACAGAGCTCACCTCCTGAACCTCTCCACTGTCGAGTTGACCGCCTTGATCGGTGGTCTCCGTGTCTTGGGCACCAACTACGATGGATCTTCCCACGGTGTCTTCACCAATCGCGTTGGTCACCTGACAAACGACTTCTTCGTCAACCTCCTTGACATGAGCACCGTCTGGAAGCCAGCTAGCCCAGACTCCGAGCTCTTCGAGGGTACCGACCGCAAGACTGGCCAGAAGAAGTGGACTGCCACCCGCGTCGACTTGGTCTTGGGCTCCCACGCCGAGCTCCGTGCTGTCGCCGAGGTGTACGGCAGTGCCGACGGCAACGAGAAGTTCGTGCACGATTTCATCGGTGCCTGGAACAAGGTCATGAACGCCGACCGCTTCGACTTAGCTGCCTCCGGCAGCTCTGGCCGTGCCCGTCTTTAAATAATAAAATTAAAAAATGAATAGTCAACCTTTTTTGAGACTCTTGTGGGCCGCAATGGGGCAGGCCTTACTCCAGAGTTATGAAAAAAAGGTAATAATGTTACGAGAAAATTGAAAACTCGTCTCCTAGTGGCCAGGTTTCCCGGGTAATCTAATTGGACAAGAGGCACTAGGTCCGAATAGGACGAGGAGAATTATAAAAAATCCTAGTCAATAGAAGCTCTTAAATTGAATGAAAAATGTATAACTGAACATAAATTTCCAAGTCGTTCATTTTCTCAGTGATTGATTCTTCATAAGTAAAGCACTTTACACACTTCTTTGTGTTTGATTTATTGTGAAGATACAGTACGAGTGGATCAACTTTGCTGGAATGTTTCAATAATTGACCAATATACAAAGTACGCTCTTGCTAAATCAATAGTCCCCTGGCAAACCCCATATCTCTTAGGAGGTCGCCTCTACATTTATTCTTTGCAGGTCTCTAAAGCAAAAACAAGACAACTCCAATAAAAGGTACATGTCGTACTGCTCCTCTTGAAGACACGCAACAGTGTTGGCAGAACATCACAGGCTTAGATATCACTGGACTCGAGTTGAGGACTGCCCATCGTGAAACATTGTAATGTACCCTTTAGATACGTTTCTGCCTGGAGCTGAATCATCTCTTGCAAAGTACGAAACAGGGGTGGAGCATTCAGGGAGCAAGCAGCGTTCCTCGGACCTGAAAGTTATATTAACGAACTGATAACACATGTCTGTACAGCCATTGAGCAATATTTCCGCTTGGATCTTCACGCATCTACAACTTAGACTTGGATAGCTCGTCAGACCATTTAGGTCCCGAATTCATACAACGATCTGGACCGCCATACTATTGCGAGCAAGAATGTGCTTCACTAATCTGTCCCACCCTCTCTTCTGCTGCTTTCGGTGCTCAGGCCATCACTCGTAGCCACAGCAGCAGAAGCAGCAGTGGCAGCTTTTTCGTATCCCCCACTAATTAATGCAGCGAGAAGACCGAAAAAGAGACCTAGAAATTCAGGGGCTATTGCCACGAGCAACGTTAGTCCGCCGATTGCCCCGAAGACAATACCACCGATTGCCCCGCTACTCAAGTGCTTTTCGCTAGTTGGAGGTGTACTGCTTCCAGTCGAAGATCCTGAGTTTGTAGTGCCGACAAAGACGACAAGTACTGCAGTGTACGCTGCAACATCCCCAGCAACGTCCTTCGGCTCTGCATTGCTCATGGTAATTGCTAGTATCATGGATACTACAAAGACGAAAAGAGAAGTCGTCAGAAGTGTGGTCACCAGTGTTGGATGCAGTGACATGATGAGCATTGGCACAATCAACGCCAGACTACCGAAATAGGCCATCTGCAGGTTCCTTGCGCGGCGTGTGGAATCTGCCGTTGCGAGAACCTTCTCCGACTCGACTCGCAGGCGGTATTCCTCAGAATTGCGATCTGTGGTTATGGACTCCAGGTTGAGCGTGTCAGAACTACCAGGTAATATAGAGGCCTCATAATATCGCAATTTTTGCTTGACCTGCGAAAGAAATATAACATCTGTGTTATTATTTGTCTCTAATCTGGACTCAAGATCTTCAATGGCTGCCCTTCGAACAGCGATTTGCAATAGCGACTCATCCAAGTGCATGCTTTCCCAATAATGCTGTAACTCGGTGAATGAACGATATTCCGCCATGGTAGAACCTGGAACCCATAAGTATGAAGCTCGAGGACAATGTGAGACCAAGTTGAAACACGACTTACTATACGTCTTTAAATCTGCTTGTAATCTTCATATCATTAGCAGAAGTGCTGTCAAGGGGCTGTTAGAGGTTAACTTACTCCACCTGTCCTTCGCCATTTCCTCCGTCCCATTTCTCGGCACCCTGGCTCGCGATCTTGATGTAGTCCTTATATAAGGCTAGACGGGCTTTGGCAATATTGAACCGATACAGCTGATTAATAACCTCTGTGCCTGTTTTCTTGGCAGTCTCTTGATTCTAAAATGTCTCCAGTATTGACGAAGGATATTTCTGTAATCCTGCTCAACACTTGTCTTCTCTGTGAACTCTTTCGCCTGTGGGCCAGAATACTGCGGACCCTGAGAAGTTCGGGGGTCTGGAGAACTCGTCGGAAGCGCCTGTGTTTCCGATGCGGAAGTAATATTGCCAGATGCCTTTTTTGGAATTGATTCAATTCTCGGCGCTGACGTTTGGCGCATTTCCGTTTTGGTATGGCTCTCCATGCTCAAAGGGTTCCGAGTGACCCTCGCAGGGGAAGCTTTTGGACCTGACAGCGGCTCATCTAAGGCACCTGTATGGCCTTTCTCGAGATCGTCCATCGTTACGTGACATATAAATGTCGCCCTGCCGTCGTTTTGAGTGGCAGCTCAAGGCAATGAGGAATACCGGGGTATTGGATATGATAGGACCACTTTTGCTGTTGGGTGAGGTAGAAACGCGGGACTGTATTGCGTGCGTAGTTTCGTGAGGCTGGTTTTCGAAGCTATACCTAATTTAGAAGAAGATCATGAAGAGTTGAAGGGCCCATGCATATTCCAGGGCGGCACCGGGAGTGATCTAGTAACTTGAACACCTAGGTTAGTGATACCGGTAACGGGTAGCTCGCTTTTTATTATTTCGAGAGACTGGCGAAATTCTGTGAGCGCTGTAGCTGACCCCCAGCTGCTAGCGGATGTGACCATGTCAGACGTGCTAATTTCCTTACCGCTAATAAATTATAACGAGCGGGGCTGCTAGCAGGATTCCCTTGTGACTGAGCTGGTGGCGCTCCTGCGGATAATATGCAGATCGAAGGGGCCCGGAAAGGCTGCCAATCCAAGTGCGCTCAATCTCAGAAGTGACATTCTGATGTGGAACAATTATGAATTACTAGATGTGATTATTAGATAGCATCAAGGGGATGTATGTGAGGTTCAAAACTCAGTCATCGATTCTAGCAGTCCCTAATTACGAATGTGCTGGACAAAGTAGCCCTTGTTTGGCGCTGCGTTTCGCGTAGCGCTCCGATACCATATCTAGACACTAACACCGAGCTGAGGCGCAGCAAGGCAGATATCCCTTTCTTCTTTTTAGCCCAAAAATCAAAGAGAGCCTAAGCTGCCATTAATTTCATAGTAACTGAACTTTGAAACAACTCTCCGTCTGCTTATGATTCTGATAGAGCCGACAGCGCTCTTTGTTAGTCCTCTCGTTTATCATTTCCCTCAAAATGGCTCACAGCCTCGTCCCAAACAGACACATCGAATTAGTAGTTGGGACGGAGACTTTCACAGTAAGTGGGATTGCACTCGGAAGAAGCAGTACTCTTCACGATTGGTCAAACGGATCAATTCCCAAGTCAGTGGAGAAGGGTGGAGCTGTGGATTTCTCGCATCACGATGTAGAGGTTGTGCGTACCGTTGTCGCATATCTAGAAACTGGCAGCACGCTTCCTGTATCGCGAGATAGAGACCCTACTTTCTATGTGAAGCTCTACAAACTTGCTGGAAGTCTGGGGTAAGGATGCAACCAGAATTCACCTGCAGCTCTAACGTTTTATCTTTCTCGTTTCAGCATCAATGAAGAATTCCTTACCGCATGCCTAAATCAACTTCGATCGCAAAGATACGACATAAAGACTCTTCTGGAAATTATGTACCATACTGCGGGGGCAAAGCTAACCGAGGATCCTGGAATTATGGGGTGGATGACCCAGCAAATCACAGAAGATATGGAAAAGCTTGAAGAAAGCCAAATTTTTAGGGATGTGGTTGAAGCGGGTGGAGAAGGGAGCTGGAGGATTCAATCAGTTATGATGGCATCTTTAAAGTATAGGAACAAGCAGTTGCATGAGATGGGTAGCTTTCACGTTTTGCAACAACCAACACCTAGCTCCAGCCCACCCCAACCTTCTTTAAATCGGTATGTGAATTTTTAGTTCTCGACGCAGAGTGAATTGGAGCTCTCTCCCCCCGCATTCTGCTGGTTATATTAACAAAGTTTAAAGATCGCAGTATGCATCAATGCCATCTCGGAGGCTGAAAGACGTATTTAACGTGCATTTGGGAGAGAAGCCTCTTCGTTCGAGTCAACAAGTGCTGGTCGAGAGCAGAAAATCCAAAGCAGGCAAAAGAAATTTGAATGCCACCGTGGAAGATGCACCGCTTTCGGACGAAGAAATAGATACAAGAACTTCTAGCGATAGACCAAAAAAGAGTCGTCACTCGCTATAAGATTTGAGTACGGGACTTGAATATCATCTGTTAACTAATTTGGAAATTTTAAACGGAAACATTATACTTCTACCTGTACAAAGAATGGGAATTAAACACCACTGTGTAGGCTGTGTAAGAAGGGTCAAGCCTTGTGGCGAGCACAACGCTGATTGAAATATATTACTCTCAGGAACCGCTTGATAATGTGTATAAAGAAAGTGAAAGAGCAGCTGAACCATAAGAACTACAGGTTGAGACGCCACATATAAAGAACGAGAGAGGCCTACCGTCTTCAAAGCGTTACAACTTTCTCAGAAAACTTAGATCAAAGAGTTTAATAGATGATATGGCTGTGTATCAATATCCTCTAAGTACTATTTTTTTTTTAAATTTTCTTTGCCGCCTTTAAATTGCAATTGGGACCTTCATTCATAGCCTTGAAGTGCCTGAGAAACAAATGCAGGTTAGAACAGGCTTTCTCGAAAGAGACATATACTTATACCTACCTTCTAACGGCGCCAAATCTTTTGAAGAGCTTGAACAAACCCAACGAAACCGAGAGTCATAGAGCGAGACTAGCTATGCTAATGAATCTGGATATGAATAGACATCCAATCAACTACGCCACAACGTGTAGTTGGCCATCTGATGCTAACAATAGTTACTAGTGCTGATACGGACTGGCCCAAATAACTGTAAACCTTGGGTGAACAAAATGGGACACAATGCAACGACGCCAACTAACATAATTCTTCTACTCATAACCTTACGCATTATAAGCCGGAATGAATGCACAGGTGAGGTTTGCGACAAGTGTAATGTTTCCTAAAGACTACTGCTTGTATCAGGACAAGGATATAAGACCTTTAGCTAAGGACCGTCAATATCAATGAGTTGTTGATTGATATAGAAGTGGTCTTCTATATATACACTTCGTTAATTTGCTGCATTTTCTTTGGCATATTGTTGTTACAGAATTGGATACTACTTTTAGATGGGACATATGCTGTGGGCACTAGATGAGAACAGTAGGCCCTCAAGAAGCTTATGGCTTTCTGCCATGTAAATGTGCTCGGAGAATAATCTTAACTGGCGGTGAATGAAAAATCTGCATTTCAAGCTAACCATGTGAAGCCCTGTTGATCGCGACGGTCATCCTTGAACATTTGGTCCATAGCCATCGAAAGCTGCCCAAAAGCTATCATCAAAATTGGCGGGATCATCATTGGAGTTTGAGGCTCCGATAGGATAAGGATTATAGGGCGCATATCCGAATATATTTGATAACTGGCCGTTCTGATCATGGTTCAACACAGAAGCAAGAGTTTCTGGGATGTTTGCAGATAGCCAATCTGACGAATCAACAGGCACAGAATTAGGCTGAAAGTAAGGCGTGGCGGTAGACATATTGAGAAGAGGAGAAACAGACCGAGACTTGGCCACAAACATCTCGATCGTATGACTCGCAAGCCGTTCAAGACTTAGTCTCGATTTTTGAATCATTGGCCACCATTCGCCTCCTGCACCTAATAAGCTCGAGCACCTACGACAGATGCTAGCAAGTGCAGGCAGTGTCACGATATCCCGAACAGCCTTTGAAATCCACACGCAGTACATAACGGTGGACCCTGCCAAAAATAAGTCTTGAACTGTCCGCCATGAGAATACCAAATTTCCAGATTCATATGACGTCTCGTATAGCCGTAGACGTTCGGCCGCATTCTCATAGCACAGTTTCAAGGCTTGATCACTTGGTTGAATAAATGCTTGTGATGGTTGATATAAAAGACATAAAGCTCCATGGTACTGGATTTTTAGTTTTATTGTGAGCCGTAACTTCAGTTCGGCTGGCGCATTGAGGATAACCGATGGTACTTCTGAAACCCATTGCTCTAGCTCGTTCCGTATCTCTCTCTGTGTCGAGAGTAGATTACGGGGCCACGGGCTAGATGGCTTCGATAGTCGATAGAGAGTTGTCTTGATCTTAGAAACCAATTCCGTCAGTTTGAATAGATGGATTGAAAAATCCATATACTCATAGCTGCTCGAGTTGTCGGATGATACCTCCTCGTTTGCGAAATTTCCGTTATTCGTTGACGGTAGGTTCACATCGTAGTAGTCATCACCTAAGCTGAAAGGGCGGCCCTGAATAGTGCTCGTGGATCTGTGAGGGTATCAGCTTAAGGTTAACCTTTGGGACGAAGTGTGAACTACCTATCGAAACTGTAGATAGAATAAAATACCCTCCTTCTCATTTCAACAGCCACTCTGGAAAATTTCATATTCTCACCGACTTCGCGATGGAACCCTAGATCAACGCAATGTGCCATGGCAAGGTGCGTTAGTGTCCATATATCCGGCCCGCCTGGTTCAACTAAGCTGTGAACAAGGAGGAGTAGTAAAGCTTGCAGAGAGGGCAAGGATGTACCGCTGAAGACGTGGTTTGATAGAGACAGTGCAGAACTGAAGAATCTACCAGGCACGTGATAGTATAGTCGTCGTCGTATCTGTAAAATTGCTCCAATACTCAAAACGAGGAACAGTTGAAATGCCGCAACATGGACTGGAATAGGGATCAATTTCCGACCGTTAGAAATATGTTCTTCGCCATTATAATCAAATGGTTGGACGGTTACAGGCCAACCATTGTGCTGAAGTAGACAGCGAGGTTCACTAGCGGCACAAATATACAGAGAATCAATCATCCAGTTGAACGATGGACGGTGGAGAAATGGATGATTCGGGTGCAACTGTGAGAAGAATTGGTTGCACAACGTATCGCAGTCTTTGCGAAGTGGGAGATCCTAACGAACAAGAAATCGTCAGACATAATTTACGGGTTTGGTAGAGCGCGTTTGCTTACTTTTCGGAGCTGTGCATAAAGACTGCTAATGGTTGTTCTCATCACATCGAACTGCACAGAATTAAAGGCGGTATTGGAGGTCTCGTTATTTACCTTGGCAGAATCATCAACTTCTTGCAAAGGTGATGTCCCTTTTGATCCACTTCTGTTTGGATAGTTGGCCGTTCCGGCTTGGACTAATGATGCAAGCAAAGATCCAGATGACGAACCTAGATAATGTAATTGTCGCGAGTCCGTGTTGAGCGATAGGAGACCGAGATCCAAAGCAACCGAGCGCGTATCCTGTTCTACAGAAGATTCTCTATTGGAGGGATCTTGAATACTTGATATGGGCCGTTTTAAACCGTGATTTTGGACTGTCGATAGTGTCTCTGGGTTCTGTGCATAGGTGCCATCTCTTGAAAGGGAGCTACCACCGTATTGGAACTCAGAAGTGGACGAATCATGTGGCGAGTGTTCCACCCATTGTGGTGCAGCGAGCTGTTCGCCATCCCGTAAGTAAGAGGGAGCTGCTGTTTCCGAAAGACTGGCATTCACATCGGGGCCATCGTTAAGGTTTATATTGGGTAGCTGAGTTCGAATTATGTCCTCAAGCCATGCAATTCGGGCGGATGCATTAGTTAAAAAGCTATGAAATAACTTAATTCATCATTTCAGAAACATTATGGAGCATTTATTTGGCCTACCTCCGAGACACTTTTCGGTCAGAATTGTGGCTGTCGACATCGATACAGACACTGCCAGACTTGCGACAATTACTGCAAGCCGGTACCTGACCGTCACACTACAAGCACAGGTTATGATTCAACATGAAAAGACGAAATAACCGGGCATCTATGGATTCTACCTTTATGCGTCGGTACCTACAGCGCTCGCAAGCCAATCGGACTTTTTTCGCCCGCCTCGAAGATTCATGGACGCTGCTGCCACGCTGAGAAAATGTCTCTGAAGACGCAGCTGATCCCAGTCTCATTTCTGAATCATCCATGGTTGTATAGAACCATTATGGCCGGTCCTTGCCCGTGGATAGATCCGTTCGAAATATTGGGTGTATCCAAGTCATGCTGAGTTACGCGGAGATGTCGCGGATAAAAGCTTCGCGGGGAACCAACAGGGCTAGACCGGGATTGATCAGTTGGGGTTCACGCACGTGACATCCCTTGACTCGGAGTCCAATCATACCATTCATTTTAAGACTTAGGCAAGAAGGATTTGAAGAGATTGTATTCACTCAGTCTTGAAAAAGAATTAAGAGTATTTGCATGCGCAGATGTGTAATCTTGGATGGATTGACTTCAAACGCTCTTGGGTTTGGGCAGCGACCTACTATTTGATTGCTATACCTGTCTAGAAAAACTGTAATTATAAATGTAACCACTTAACATGGAGAAAGATATTTCCCAAATATAATGAGGGAATCCTTCGTGTAGTCCCCAAGAAGATCCAATTCCTCACCAACACTTAACCGCTATTGTAAAGCAATAGATCAATACTGATATCTGAAATCCTTCTTCTCGCGATCAGTAATATCTAGAAGTCCTTCGGATAGGACATGATTGTAGTGATCATACTTGCCCTCGGCTATTGCCTTTTCTTTTGCTTTGTTCTGCCAGATACAAATGAGCGCATACGAGGCCGCAAGAGGTATGGCAATGGCGGCACAACACATCAGGGTGATGTAGCCTGTCTGAAAAGAGTGGCCAAAGAAGAAAGGTCCGATAATAGTACCGACAGAATATGCAACAAATGCTAACATATTGTTTGTGACCTTTTTAGAGTGGCCCGAGGTGTTTTGCGCGGGTAAGCTGGCGCTCAAAGTGTACGCGCCCCAGAAACAATAAGAGAGGTAATAGGCAGCAAGCCTACCATGGACCTTCTCCGTCGGGAGTTTCCAAATCAAAGCAGTTGCAAATAACGGTACAAGGCAAGTTACACACATGGTGATGACGCGAATGTTCTTGGCCTGAACACCAACGATAGCGCAGATGATAGCACTTGACGTCTGCATAGCCCCGGTGGGCATTCCCAAGAGCACCGATGCCAGCTTTCCATACCCAAGTCCATTTACAATTAGAGAGGCGAATGTTGTCAGTCCACCAGTGAAGGAGGCAATAAGAACCTGATAGACAAACAACACCCAGCTTTTGGGGTCTAGGAGCGCCTCTCGAACCTGATTCCACTTGATTTGTTTGTTTTCAATACCTGTCTTATTTTTCTGCACACGGTGAATTGCAATATATCTCTCTTTTTCAGATAAAATTCGCCAGGTTGCTGGATTAGCTGGGAGTAAATAGAAAGTCCACAACCCCCAGAGCACGGTAATGGCACCAAAAGTGATAAACAGCAAACGCCAGGTAGCAATGGATGCACCTGTACTCACACCGATGCCATAGCTGACGGGACCCACAAACAGAGAAGCCAGAGCTGCCAGGTAAACTGAAATGCGAAGAGGTTGTTCTTCAGCAGTGTACATCATTACACAGTAGACCTGGCAGGATGGGAAAATTGGGGATTCTGAGAATCCAAGGAGAAACCGCAGCGCCATGATGGTTTCGAAGTTTTTCGCAGTTCCAAGAAGCATGGTAAATGTTCCCCAGAGAACAATCATTGTGGGCACCAGAAGATTAAGCCTCAACCGCTGGACTAGGTATGCCGCGGGCATTTCACCACACAAGAGGCCAAATGCTACAATAGCACCAATCCAGCTCAACCCACTCGAACTGATATGCAGATCCTTGGTCATGCCATAGAGTGCAGCATTAGAGACCACAATTTTGTCAACTGCGGAAATCATGCCGGTAAAGAAGAGAACAGGCATGAGGTGCAAATCGATTTTGTGACGGACAGCCCGGGACTCATTCTCGGTGTATTCAAAGGCATGATTAGCTAGCACATGTGCTGACAGGTCAAGGTAACGCTCATCCTCAACTTGTTTCTCTACTGCCCCGTCGTTGGTGTCTGTGATGACAGGCGCAATGAGTTCGTTCAACTGTGCAGAAGGCACTTCCTTGGATTCTTCAGCCATGCTAGTTCAAGGAGGTGAAGAGGAGCAGAGATGGTAACGGTAGTTGAGCCTCGACAAAGAATCGGCAAGGAGATGCTTGTGTATTAATTAGTGGGATATCGAGCTTACTTTCTCCAATCCAACAACCTGGGTTTCGGTTGCCGAGTTTCCCCAACCTGGAGAATCTGCTAGCGACACATCAAATGGACACCAATCGTGACTTAATGCTTAACATCAACTGGTTGAGTGGGTCCATTTCCAGCTCTGCTTTTGAGAGCTTTAAGACCCACACTGCTGAAAAATGCCGCGATCATACGACAAATGGGAGCTTTGTTACCAGCTGGATGCGCTGATTTCGGCTTTTGAAGCGGCAAGAAGCTCTATCCGTGGACGACCCCGACAGACACACCGAAATTGCCGCCAATGCAACGCCATGTGCGTTCAATAATATCTGGGTCCGTACGGAGTAGAGCCGATAAAACTGGGGAAGCGGCTTGGAATTCAAACATGGGGTGCGGATGGCTCCGTATGGCCCGTGCGCTGTACATCCTGTGACTTGTGGTAGTCCGTGATATCTCATGCGGCTTGTCTGTTGAAGGTACAGTTGAATGATTTCTGGTTAGTTTCATTCTTCCAGACCTCCGGTAACCGGCACTCATCCCATTGCTCGATAAGCATGCCATGGAAATACTTTGTGACTGTGCATATTATTTTGCTTCCTTGTAAAATTACGCCAATTCTCCTATCTACTCGCATGTGCTCAAGCTAAGACAACGTGTATCTGCTTATTTTCCTCCTATCCACGTCTGAGACGCTATTGATACGATCATCATTTGTCATCTTACCCAATTTCAGCTCGTAAATCTAAAAGTTAAGCCGAGTTGTTAAAGTTAAAAATGGGCGAAGCATTCTGCCAACTGCCACGGACCTTATACGACAAGGTTCTTCAATCGCACATTGTCGATGAGAGGAAAGATGGAACGATATTGCTTTACATTGGTATTAATATATTCTCGCTGGAAGTTTGACATCAGTCTGGATCAAGAGCTTATGTTTTATTTACACAGATAGACATCTGGTCCATGAAGTTTCATCACCAGTACGATAGTTTTAATGATCGTTGATTTATACTTTTTACTGATCACAATTTCCACTAGCAAGCCTTTGAAGGTCTAAAGACGGCGGGGCGGAGGGTTCGAAGACCGGAGCTCACACTTGCAACAATTGATCATGTAAGCTATGCCAGGTAAACATTAACTTTCTAGCCCTGTTGCTCACAAGAGTTATAGAATATCGCTACTACTTCCCGCAAAAATTTTAAGAATATCAAAACATTTATTCATGAGAAGAGTTCAAGGCTTCAATGTATGACACTGGAAGATAATGTGAAGGAGTTCGGAATCCCATACTTCGGTCTGGGGGATAAAAGACAGGGAATCGTTCATATTATTGGCCCAGAGCAAGGATTTACGCTTCCAGGGACAACCCTAGTCTGCAGCGATAGCCATACATCTACACATGGTGCTTTTGGGGCATTGGCATTTGGCATTGGCACAAGTGAAGCCGAACATGTACTCGCGACGCAAACATTGATAACCAGGCGAAGCAAGAACATGCGAATTCGAGTTGATGGAGATCTTCCTGTTGGTGTCAGTTCTAAGGACATCATTTTACACATCATAGGTCAAATTGGCATCGCAGGTGGTACTGGTTCTGTTATCGAGTATTGTGGGTCAACTATAAGTGGATTAAGCATGGAAGCACGGATGTCAATTTGCAACATGTCTATCGAGGCTGGGGCACGGGGTGGCGTGATTGCACCGGATGAAAAAACGCTGGATTACATCAAAGGTAGACCTTTGGCACCAAAACAAGACTCTCCCGAATGGTTGGAGGCCTTAAAATACTGGAAAACGTTATATTCGGATAAGGATGCTGTATATGATAGAGAGATTTTCATTGATGCGAAGGATATAGCCCCCACTGTGAGCTGGGGAACAACTGCGGAATGCGTTGTTCCAATCACAGGTACCGTTCCTGACCCCAAGGCCTTTTTAACCAAGGAGAGGCAGGATGCTGCTCAGAGAATGCTGAAATATATGGGACTTACGGCAGGGATGCCGATGGAAGAAATTTATATCGACAAAGTCTTCATTGGTTCTTGTACGAACTCAAGGATAGAGGACTTAAGAGAGGCAGCACGAATTGTAAAAGGGAAAAGAGTTTCTGAGAACGTCAAACTGGCATTAATAGTGCCTGGGTCCGGTCTTGTTAAGAAGCAAGCCGAGATTGAGGGCCTTGACAGAGTTTTCTTGGATGCCGGCTTTGAGTGGAGAGAAGCAGGATGCAGTATGTGTCTTGGCATGAATCCTGATATACTTCTGCCTAGAGAGCGTTGCGCGAGCACAAGCAACCGAAATTTTGAAGGCAGGCAAGGTTCTCTCGGCCGAACTCACTTAATGTCACCAATAATGGTGGCGGCAGCGGCTATAACTGGCAAACTTGCAGATGTCCGCAAACTGACACACCTCACGAGTCCCTCGTCATTACAAGATCGCGCTGTGCAATCTTTGGGTTTTGGGACCGAGTCTAATAATACGGTAAACAGCAGTGGTTCTGAGAAGCAAAGTAATAGTATTGATGATCTTTCTGAGGATAGGACGCTTGGGCTTAAGGAAGTTGCAACTGCTTCAAAAGGACTTCCTAGTGGGCTTATTAAATTCACAATTTACAAGGGTATTGCTGCTCCTTTGGAACGTGCAAATGTCGATACAGACGCGATCATCCCAAAGCAATTTCTGAAGACTATCGCTAGGACCGGGCTTGGCGACGGCTGTTTTTACGATCTACGATTTAATGAGGATGGCTTCGAGACAGATTTCGTTCTGAATAAAGAACCTTACCGAACAGCTCGAATTCTCGTTGTCACCGGCGTCAACTTCGGTTGTGGTAGCTCACGAGAACACGCTCCTTGGGCACTGCTTGATTTTGGCATTAGATGCATAATTGCGCCATCTTTTGCTGATATATTCTTCAACAACTCGTTCAAGAATGGTATGTTACCAATTACTATCACTAATGCCGCCGATTTGGAAGCCATAGCCGCTCAGGCCCGGGCCGGTAAGGAGATCGAGGTGGACCTCCCTAATCAAACAATCAATGATGAGAAGGGCAGACCAATATGTTGTTTTGAAGTAGAAGAATTCAGGAAATATTGTTTAGTCAACGGGCTGGACGATATTGGGTTGACGATGCAAATGGAAGACAAAATCAAGTTGTTCGAAACAAGCCAATCTAGTATGAGCCCATGGGTTGATATATCTGCTTTTTCGAATCGAAAGAACGGGAAAATTGAGGTCAGTCCCGTTGAAGTACACATTAACAGGGATGAGGAGCGGAGAGAGCAACTTGAATGGTAGAGTGAAGCATTGTAGGGTAATTAATGTGTTTAGAACAATATGTCCATAGACAATTTCAATTAGCATAATACAATTAAAACTAGTACTGATAGCGGAAATCCCTCTTCTCCCTTTCCGATAGGTCCAATAAGTCGAGGGACAAATTATGCTGAATGTTGTCAAACTTCCCCTCTGCGACTGCCTCATCCTTCCTTTTGTTCTGATAGATACAGATAAGAGCATAGCACAGGAAAAGTACAGAGGCTAGAGCTGCACTGCTCATCAATGCTATGTAACCTTTGGTAAACTCCTTCGAAAAGTATTGTGGCCCAATAATCAAGCCTGTGGTATAGGCTACAAATGTCATGGCATATGTTGTAACTTTCTTGGAGTGTCCCGACGTGTTAATAGCTGGCAAAGATGCAGACAGGGTATAGGCACCCCAGAAGAGGTAGATGACATAGTATACTGCGAGTCGTGCAAATTTATGGTCGGCGGGCAACTTCCAGATAAGGGCTGTGCCTACGAGTGGAATCAAGCAGGTCAGAGATATGAAGATACATCGTGTATTAGGCCATATGGTGCCGATGTAGGACAATATAACCGACGATAATGTTTGGATAACGCCCGTTGGCATGCCGAGGAGAACCGTTTGGAGAGGCGTAAATCCCAAATTGTTGACAATCAGAGCGGCGAAGGTAGTCAAGCCTCCGAGAAAGGTACAGATCATGACTTGACCACAAAGCAAGACCCAGCCCTTGGGATCCAAGAAGGCTTCCCAGACCTGATTCCATTTGATCTGTTTATTCTCGACGCCAGTGTGATTCTCTCGTACTCGGTCGAGTGCAATATATCGCTCGCGTTCAGAAAGAACCTTCCATGTGGCTGGGTTGTCGGGCAGGAGCCAAAAGAGCCATATTCCCCAGAGAAACGTCACGCCTCCAACTGTGATGTAAAGCAGCTTCCATGTGGCGATAGCAACTCCCGTGCTCCTTCCAATACCGTAACTCAAAGGGCCAATAAACAAGGTGGCAAGCGATGCGAGGTAGATTGAAATCCGTAGAGGCTGTTCTTTTCCTTTATACATCATCACCACATAGACCTGACAAGCTGGAAAGATTGGCCCTTCAAAAAGTCCTAGAAGGAAGCGCAGCGCCATAAGTGTAGAAAAGTCCTTGGCAACAGCCGTCAAACAGGCAAGAACACCCCACATAACGACAATGATAGAAACCAGCTTGCCAACTGGAAATCTTTGCACGCAATACGCACCAGGCCACTCAGCGACAAGAATGCCAAAGCTGACAATGGAACCAACCCAGCTGTATTGCGAAGTTGACAAATGCAAGCCGGCCTTAAGGCCGTAAAGCGCGGCATTCGAAATAATGATTTTATCCACCGCCGACATCATGCCTGTGAAGAATAACACCGGCATCAAATGCAGATCTATCTTCCATCGAACTGCTGTAGCTTCCGCCTCAGTATATTCGTATGCCTGGGTTGCAAGAATGTGGGCCGACGAGTCAAGAGCGCCATGTTCCTCACCAAATTCCTTCTCGAATTTACCGGTCGTCTCGTACACCTCAGCAGGAGCAGCTTCGGTGATTGCTCTTTTATCGGCCATTGCGGTACGTGTCGATTACAGATATGTTGGTTTGAGCTTCTTCTACGGCGATGGATGGCTGGAAGGGTTAATAGGCCTTTTCTTGAACTGCGGAGAATTCCCAATAGTGCGGGGGTTCATTCATTTTTCTGGGGAATATCTGCGGCGGATTGTTCCAGAGGCTTGAACCTGGGGAACCCTTGGCCTCATGACTTCCTCGGCCCAGGTACAGTGTTCTGCTAAAACAGGTAATTGAAGTTGGGGGTCTGCCTGGCTCCCTTCATTTTCAATTGGCGGAAATACTCGGACGCATCCCACTGCCTGATCAGTCAACGTTTTGGGTTGGCGTGCGCGGATGCATACAACGTCAAGCGTGGTCGGTGAACGTTTTGAAGCTAACGGAGCAATCCACTAGCGCCTGACCAGGAGAGCTACAGGGTACTTTTGTGCCATATCCCCCTTAGAGAGGCTTGATTGATGACAAGGCCTCGGCTGTAGACGTTGACATTGGCATTCCTCGAGAACTTTTTGTCAACTGATTGTTTCCAGGAATTGGACATCACGTTAGTCAATTATGGCAACGAATGCGTCGACAGCTGCATTGGATGCACTGAAAGAGTTTACCTCCTGTGATGTAAGCTGTCCAATTTTTACCAGCACCCATTAAGAAACCAAAGACTTCATATCACTAAAAGAGCTGTTTCAACATCTTTATAGCTAACAGCTGGATAGGTGTCTGATGCACTGGTTAAATTGAAGGTCCCATATGGAGGATACCTCCAAGGCCTGACAATGTACTCTCCAGAGCGAGAGACAGGGCTGGCCAAAATTTTTGGGCCTGCATTTACTGTACACACGGTGATGGAAAGCGACACAGCTGCTCCAAAACCTACGGGGCATTTTGTAGACGCGATACCAAAAGGTTCAGTTGTTTATATCCAGCAACCCAAAAACACTTTCAGTAGTGTCTGGGGTGGTTTAATGAGCACCAGGGCTAAGATGCTGGGAGCTCAGGGTGTTGTCATCGATGGGTATTTTCGGGACATAAATGAACAGAAAGAATTGAATTTTCCAGTTAGTCACACGTGTGTTTTCAATAACAATCCACTGACATACACTGTAGGTCTTCGCTGAGGGGCTTGCAATAGTAGGCTCAAACACCTTCACTCGAACATCAGCCATCAATGTTCCACTTCGATTTACCTCTCAGAATCAAGTAGAACCACTGACGATCAATCCGGGGGATATTATTCTTGGAGATGCGGATGGAGTCGTAGTAATTCCACCGGCCCTGGTAGAGAAATGCCTGCAGCTCTGCCAGGAGAGATCTGAAATTGATAAGAAAACGAGGGAATGCTTGGTAAATGGAGACGCTTTCGGCCCTACAATTGCTCGATTACGGAAATGATCTTTCGTGTTCATTTATTCAGAGATGGGAGCTACCCCCCGGCGAAAGCCGACTGCTTTTTACAATTGTCGAACTCTCGTATAATGCGCCGAACCTACCTACTAGATCGGATATAGACTTTAGAGGCACATTGAAATTAGATAATTTATTGCAAAGATCTTGAATCTGGGAATTATCATAATAGCGACACCACGCTCGTGAATCCTCAATGATCGTACGTCAGACTTCCATCCATTAAATATAAAATCAAAGCTGTGATTCGTATAATGCATCGATCTCGGATTGGTATTCCGAGAAACTCTTTTGCCTATTAATAGTCCCCTTAGGCGTACGTTGGAGAGGCTTTTTGGGGATGGTGAAAATTATGTATGATTTTTGTATTCGGACATACTGTGAACACTTTTCGTTGGCTTCGACGAAAGATGGCCAGATCTGGTCAAGCATAGTTTCAAAATCTTTTTCGCCGGTGGATGTCTGATTTACCCTTTCAACAATGGCAAAAGGTGTAGCGCGTCCTTTTCCGCCGATAACAACAGCTGCAATCTCCGGATGCTGGGCAATAGTATCCTCCATCTCAATGGGGTTGAGGTCCTCACCATGTGAAAAAATAATTAAGTCGTCGACACGGCCCTGATACTTCCACAAATCTGCTTTCGTTGGATGGGGGATAAATAAATCCTTGGTGCGAAATGAGTTAGACTGTGGATAAAGATGGAAGATGCTCTGGAAGTTATGCAACACTGGGTCACGATGAATCACGAGCTCATATACATCACTACCTTCATGCCGCTCCATCTGGTAACCCAGATAAGGATGGAAGCGGAAGTAATCCCAGTTTGCCGATTCAATGAGTAAATTAGCGCAAACACCCATCTCTGTGCTGCCAATTGCGTTGTGAAGCTTGGTGCGGCTGGCAAGCATTTCCCCAGTGCTTCTAGATAGAGGTGAGCCGGCAAAGATTATGAAGTCCAGCTGAGATAGAGTCTCTAAGCCGCTAGGTAACTTGCACATCTGCTCTAGAATGGATGGTGGATACAAGCCACCATCAATGTGAACTTGTTTATGAATTTGAACAACCACATCAGCAGAAAGAGGGCTTGTACCAGGCCCTAAGACCACACGGCCATCAAGAAAAAGAGGCAAGATCAATGACATGAATATCCCACCAACCTATGTTGTTATTGTTAGTAACACTGATCTTGCTACCCACGAAAATCTTATATACGTACGTGCAATGTTGGCATGGGGGAGAAAGCCGTCTTTCCTACCATCAGATGCCACCATAGGAGCCCCTCATCCTCAGGCATATACCTCTGTGCATCATAAGCAGCTACACAGCCGTTTGTATAAAAGAGCGGTTTTGGATCCCCTATATTTTAATCAGGATGATGACCCAGTCTCTCCATATATAGCTGTAGACTGACCTGTGGTGCCGGATGTATGGATGATCATGAAAGGATCATTTTCCGCTTCTGAATACGATTTCGTATATGGGAAAGCCTGAACCGGCTGGGGATCTAACACCTCGTCAAGTGAGAGCATGTCTTGAACATGGAGAGAAACCTTTTGGTTGATTGCGTCCATAATCAAAGAAATAGTAGATAACGGTGTCGCGCAGAGAATCTGGTTACACTTGGTGTTTTCGAGAAGAGATAGAAAAGCCCGGGAGGAGCTAAATGGGGAGGGAAATAGAACCTGGATATAACCTTTAGCATCATTGTTAACAGAATATAAAAAAAATCAAAGCTTGCCTTCCGGCCTGTCTTAATTGCTGCCAAGGCTAAGATTGCATAGCGGATATCCTTTGCTCCGATATATGCAAAAGTCTCAAAACCCTCGTTCTTTGGGCCTAGCAGGCTGTCTAACCACCATGCAGCTCGATTGACGGCATTAGCCAAATCTCGGAAGTTTAAGTCTTGAAAACCGTTTTCTAACTCGCCGTTTCTAGGGAATGTGGCATATATTCTTGTGGGATAGTATTCGGCATTGTATTCGACAACCCGTACAAGAAGCCTCTTTGGACCCGGATGCATAGTCTTAAGGGGTAGGGTGTTAGCGGTTGAAGCAATAAAAATGATCACGATATTAATTTCCGGAATTCTCAAGCTGTGACAGGAATATAAAATTGGAGCCGTTGAAGCTGTCAACCTGCTGGCTATATATACTTTGGATGTGTATCGCATAAACTTTTAGATTCATCTCTTTGACCCCTGCCGCAATACGAGTGCTAGGGCTGAAAAGACCTCAAGACCATGCCGTGCATTGAGATGAGGTCAGGTCACTATTCTATACCTTTACCAGTTCCAGCCTGCCACACCAGAACGAGGGTTCAGGAAACTCTGCTAGACCCTGAATACTAGAGCTTCTGTGTATATAATGTACGTACTCACCCCGCTTACAGGTGCACGCAGAGTCATTGTGTGTACGTAATATACATACCTACTCTGCCGAAAGAAGCATCTGGGGTTCCTGTAGTTGCAATACGGTAGCTCGTTTAATGTCTACGTTCGTGTCGCATAGTTATACCCCGCTAGCCTTATAGAGAGAGCTAAAGAGAGCCTATTGTACGTAAAAATATACGTGAAAGATTGACGTACACATCTGAGTAATTGAAGTGTTTGTCTCTATGCACATAGTAGATACTCTAAAACTGAGGGGATTTTTCTCCCTTTTTTGGCTGGTGGGAGAAAGGTTAGAAGAGTGATTGTTAAACGTTGCATGCGCCGATGGCTGGCAGTATCCACTCAACGCTTTAATGAGGCTCACAGCTCGTTAGCAATTCAACTGTTTATTTCAGAACTGTATTGACGTGATTTGGGTAGTCTCACCTTTTCTTACGACATTCCCTATTGCAAACATTACGACCGAATTACTTACCACCTGGTCTCACAACTGTCTCTTAATGGACTTGTACCTCGTTATCCATGATGCTTTGCTTACTCGCATTTACTTGCTCATGTCCAAATGCCTTCACGCTACATCATAATCTCGGCTTCTCGAGAGTCGAAACTAATCAATTCCGAATTCTCCTAAGCCTGGCGGGTCGGACTTCACAACACCTAGCAGCACCCCCGTGGGCCTTTCCGCATCGATCGCATTTATACCACTATTGCCAGAGGGTATCCTCTTTAAATTTGCATTCCTAAGTCATACAAATGTTCTAGGATATCCATTCCCCGATCAGCTTTGTGATTTCCAGAGTCCTAAGTTTCTCAAACGCCGATTTATTTACGGATGGTTATCAAGTTGGTATGCGTGCATATACGTGAGTTTCACCTCAGAAAATGACTGTGATGAAATTACACAAGTCTGATTACGCTTCTAACAAATTCAAGTTTGTCTTAGTGTAAACGTGACCCTCAATTTTACGTGCGCCCGCTAAGCTCTCCACTCGTTATTCGAAAATACGAAATGATTATCCAATAATCAGCCATACTATCTCCGTAGAGCGGAGTTGAGCTCGAGGAGTTTCCGCTCTTTCCGAGGAAAGGAAAGAGCTTTCCCTGGAAAGCAAGACAGCGTGGGTCTCTCCATTTCGTATATTCGAAGGTAAAAAAGAGCCATCATTATAGTATTGATAATTATTTGTGCACGCTCGAAGGAGAAAACACGGAGCTATCTAATCTATTGGACAGATTCCTTATCGATGTTTCTAAGCTTCATGTGATACTTTCAAATCTACCTTTTATGACCAAGTATCTGCCCAGTGCCGTGTCTAATAGTTCACACAAATCCAAATGTGTCGGAAAATTTAGTGGCCATCATATTTCCCTGAGTTATAGACGCGCATCTTTCAAGTTCAAGGTGTGTTCCAACGCCTTGCTTCTTTTACGAATGCTTTGTGTACCACGTTTCTCGAAGGCTCATGCGTGGGGCCCCGGAAAGCCAACTCCACATCTCTCAACACCCGCCATCGTGAGAAGTGCCACCATTGACCATGTGCCTCTCGATTTTGATTGTCCCGCGGAGTTAACTGGTTGCTGGAAAGCCATTATCCGGAAAGCTGGTGGGGTTCAAGCTACCACAATTAATATATCTCGTGCAGTACTTCCGAACTGAATTATAGAAAACGCTGAAGCATACCCCGCGAACCTGAGCTGCTTTGCCTTGTTTGTCCACAGGAGTCTTCCGACAGCGTACAATATTCACCGATAATTGATAAGCAACTTTAGTGATGGGGGGCGAATCTGCTTCCATGCTCATACGGGGCGGCCGGGTGTTGATGTTCGATGCAGAGAAGAATACCTCGTTCCCAGTTCTTGATATTCTCGTAGAAGGTGGCATCATCTCGAAGATTTCCCCCCATATTGATCCAGAACCGAATACCCGGATCATTGATGCCACTGGAAGGATTGTATGCCCTGGATTTATCGATACCCACAGACATCTTTTTCAATCGCATATCAGAACCTCAGTCGCAAATCAGACTCTGCTCGAGTATTGCGGGCATCTTCTCATGGGTAGAGTCCTGTACTATAAACCACACGATGTATACTTGGCACAGTTAGGTGCGGCATCTGAGGCGATCCATTGCGGAGTTACTACGATTCTTGATCATTCTCATATTCAACTCTCCGAAGAACATATTCAGCAGTGCATTAATGCTAGTATTGAGTCTGGAATTCGCAGTGCATACTGCTTTGCGCCTTATGGTTTGCCTGAGAGCATCAATCCTTTGAAGTTCTCGGACAAACCACAGGAAGTTCACCAGAGACAGCTAGACTTATTCTATAAGCTATCTGAACAATCGCCCCTCGGCAACACGCAGAATGACGGGCGAGTTACACTTGGACTGGGTTACGATGGGATCGAATACCGTCCGGTGGAGGATACAAAGAAGGTGTTGCAATTCGCCCACGGAAGAAACTACCCAATTACATTCCATGATGTCCATCGCCACGGCATGTCTGCGATGAAATTCATGCGACAAAATAATATCCTCTCCGATACCATGGTATTATCTCATTTCACTTTCCCGTCAGAGGAAGATTTCGCAGCTGCCAAAGAGCACGGGGTGGGGATCTCGTCAACGCCAGAGTCAGAGATGCAAATGGCCCACGGCTGGCCCGAGGCATTCCCAGCTATGAGATATGGCTGCAAGACCGGGCTGGGTGTGGATTCCAGTGCAATCTGCAGTGGGGATCTGTTCTTTGCGATGCGCATTTGCTTGCAAGCACAGAGAGCTCGCGACAACCATGAATTAGCAGTCCGTGATAAGGTCCCCAAGAAACTCCAAGCAACGGTAGATCAAGTACTCTACATGGCAACATTAGGCGGTGCTGAGGCAATGCATCGAGAATCAGACATTGGGAGCATCGAAGTTGGAAAGAGAGCAGATATTACTATAATCAGCACCGACTCGCCCTGCATGGTTGGTGCTAGCAATCCAGCCGCCGCTCTAGTGTTACATGCCTCGCCTGGTGATGTCGAGTCGGTTATCATAAATGGTGAGATGGTGAAGGAGAACGGCAAGCTGCTGAGAGTAGATTGGGCGAAACTGAAGGTCGAGCTAGAGGAAAACGCGAAAGAGCTAGAGGAACGTTGGAAGCATGTGGATTGGAGCCAGAATACACTTGAGTTAGCGGATGCGTGGTATATGACTGATAAGATGGAATAGGCAGTGCCATTTCGTCAGGAAATGCTGTATGTGGTTATGTAGGGCCGAAACTCTTGTATTTTAGTTGTAACGGACGTACGAACTTAGATCTTACTTCCACATGAATATGCCAGCTTGCTTTTGTGCACTTTATGTTCACATTGGACACTCTATACGAGCCTATACATGCTGCACAAATACAGTAAGATCTGTCGGGCCACAAGTTTGTAGCGGCCCTAGAACCGTTACGAGTACGGCCTAGGTAAGTGGGACCTTTGCGGACAGAGTAACCAGTCGTTCCGCGCGTTCCGCGGGAAGGCGACATTCCGGACCGGAATCGATTCAGAACCCGGCTTTCCAGAGTTTCCGCCCATCTAGTAGATCAGAGTTTCTTGAGACATGGTAGCGGTGTTGAAGTTATATCACACGTGAAATGGGATCCAGGAAGGAAGATATAAGAGCCAAATCGATTGCTTTTTCAATGGGTCAATTAACAAATCTCGTAATCTCTGAAAATGTCTGCATTCAAGAACATTCTCGTCGTTGGAGCCTCGGGTAGGGTTGGAACTGCTGTGCAGACAGAGCTGTTTGCGAAGTCACAAAATTTCTCTAAGCTCGGAGTACTAAGAGCTTCCACCACACCCCAAGATCCTAAAAAGGATAGCTACTGGGAAAGCCTCAAGGCACGGGGTGTAGAAATCATTTCCGCCGACTTTTCAGATCATGAGGCTCTTGTGAAAGCGTTTAAAGGTGAACAACGACATATCTCATGTGATACACCATGAACAGCAGCTGAAGAAGTATTGCACAGGTTATAATGCGGTCATAAGTGCCGTTGGTCTGCCATTGGTCAAGTCACAGCTGCCTATGATTGAAGCAGCAGCTGAGGCAGGAGTGAAACGCTTCTTACCTAGCGAGTATGGATTTGACCTTACAATTCCGAGCAATAGAGCGGAAAAAGTCTATGCGATGAAGATAGCAATTGCAGACAAATTAATGGAAGTTTCCAAGAAATATCCTGATTTCACCTATACTCTTCTATCTGTTGGTAAGTCTTCGTAATCTTCACCCTCTTCACATACCGACTTTTTTTTCCAGGCAGCTTTGCTGAGTTCCCTTTCATGGTACCCGCCATGTTTGACTTCAATTTCGAGGAAGGCAAGGCTAATATTATTGGTGACGGCACTGCCGCGGTTTCATTTACCAGTTTCACGGAGTAATCCCAACTTCCGTTCCTTGACAGCGTAACAATTATCTGACCAGATTATTAGTACCGCTTCATTTATAGTAGCCATCTTGTCACACCCAGAGGTAACCAAAAACACAACTATCAGAGTGGAGGGTGCCGTGGCTAGCTGGAATGATATTGTCAACGTCTTAGAGGAAACACAGGGAAAGAAGTACAACGTATCGTATCAAACCAGCGAAGAGGCAAAAACAAAGGAAGAAGAATTATGGGCAGCGAGCAACCCTGGGGCAGCGAGATATGCCTTACGACGTGTTATGGCACAAGGAGATGCTAAGATGCCAATCGTGCAGAATGAGCTGTTTCCGGAAGTGAAGGTTACGACCGACCTCCGCAATATTATTACGACAGCGTTGAAGGACAAAGGTCTATTGTAATATGCACTGATTCTCCTCAAATAGAGTAGGAAGGGTATTTCAGATTAGAGAAACGAGAACACTACGCTGGTAATACCTGAAAAGTCGTATAATTCATACATTATCCTCAGAAACTACGTGAGGTGGAATCATTCAAGTCTAACGATTCCCCTGGAAATCTGGCAACGTAAGCTGCCCATTGGTCCCATTCAAAATTTAATGGGGCCTGCCAGAGATCAGGAACATCTCCAAATTGTGAACCTGAAGGTCTCGTTTGCATCGAGTCTGACGATGCGAATTGAAAATCCACCATGCCATCCCCATTATCAAAGTTCGCTACGTGATCGAACTCGGACCAACCAAACTGAACAATGGAATTATAGGAAGATGAGTGATTTATGTCTTCGTGATGAGCTTCAGAATTATCAGTATTGAGACTAGAGACTACCACGACCTCTACAATGTTGTGCTTACCGTTGTTCTCGGCAAACTCTGCTACTCCAGCATGAATTGTAGCTCCACCACAAGAACCAATACCGGGTGTAAAGGCGCTCTGGCCAACCATCCCACTCTTTTGGTTCCTTCGCTCCAGAGACTCGAGCACCGCAGTCGTTTCCTTTTCAATGCGACACGTAAGGGCATTCATCTTCTCTGCTAAGTCACTTCGAACATACATCCTGTCAAAGAGTCTCTTTGCAGCGGAGATAAGCTGAAGGTCTGTTTTAGCAGATGGCTGTCGAGGATTTCGCATGATGGATATGAAAAGAGCAATGATAGCAGAAAATGGGTGATACACAACTAACCTAGCCAAATGTCAAAGGTCTATATGGGTGTAGTGGGCGTTGGAGCAAGCTTACCAAATTCGTAGATCTACTAAACCATGAAATCTTTCGCATAATGACAGCACCAGTCTGAGAGATGTACGGGCAGCGCCAATAGCAATCGCTGAGCTACCGTAAATGCGATTTCGTCGCAAGAGATGTAATGGCCTATCGGGGGTGAGATGAGAGCCGGGAGTTGGCCCAAACGGAAAGGTAAAAATGGCACGGTGAATGTTGTATAGGCAGTTGTAGTATGCTAGATGGAGCTGCAATATATGCTGGTGTAAGGTGTCTGCTTTCCATTCAATATCACTCTCTGGACGATACTTGGCAGGGACAGAAATTCGCCAGGATGCCAAGTCCTCATCGAGGTCGCCCACAGCATCTGCTAAACTGTCAATGGTATGTCTGGCAAGAGACCGCGCACTGTACAGTTTCCGGTATACTTTGCTACTAATTTGTGCTAGTCGGATATTATATACGAAAGAGTGAAGTCGATTGAAGGAACTCGTAAAGGGGCTGCCAGCATCATCGTCACGAGAGCTAGATGGCAATGGAACATCGCAGTCATAGTCGTGTAGTGCTGAAGATCGTCCCACCCCTATTGAAATGGTTTTATCCATCACATAGCAAACCCAGAACACTCTCAACCGCTCATCCCTGGTAATAGGTTCCAAATTCATTGCGCGGGAGTCACGATGCAAGCCGAGAGCCTGGGCCATTTGAGCACAGGCTCCCATAAGGGTCCACCGAGATGCCAGGCTGGTGAACTGAAGATATTGAACCTACATGTTTGTTCCAATTAGAATGGATGGCTCCAGAGATTCAGACCCAACAGATCCAATAAAATAAGATTGCACTTACAATCAACAATAGGGCTTGTAGCGCGCTAAGGTTCGATCCTTGAAGAAGATCCGGTAATTTGTCGTAAGCTGCGACAAAATATTTCCATCCTTCAGTGTCTTCCAACGACACCTTGTCGCGGGATTGTACCGTATAATGGCTACCGAATGCAAGGATCATGCTCCAGGAAGCGCGAAAACACTTCTCTTTTGGAGGTTGAAGCGAGTACATGAGATCCGCCCTCTTCTGAAAGGTGTTACGATGGAATAGAGGAAATGGGGTATAGTCAAAATAGGCTAAAGATTCCTGTTAAGCGCTACGTAAACTTGTTTGAGGTATGCAACTCACCGTCAATGTACTTATCAGCAACATCTTTTGAGGGCATGGGGACATCACTGCGAACTTGCGCCCTTCCTGAGGAATCAAACTCGGATATGTGAAGCTGCTGGTGGAGCGCTTGGCCGTTGTTCAAGAGCTCGGTTGCTTGGGATAGAACAGCAATACCGGAAGCAGGACCTACATGTCCAAGGCTACATATGAGAATGCTGTAATTATTAGAGTCCTTAGAGAAATATATGTTCTCACCTAGATATTGCAAATCTCCTTGTTCATTTACAACCAGGCTTCCTACACTATGTGGACTCTGGTCTTGCTTCTCCGAACCAGTTTCAGGATCGTGATCTTTTGATCCCATAGAATTCACGCCACGTATCGTGTCATGATCAGATATAATAGATCGGTCATCTTCTTGGTCACGACCGCCCAAATCGGATTGACCACTGCGGTATACCGCAGATTGAGAAAGACCGGCTTCGGCAGGATTTGTGGTGCGCTCTCCAGAACTATGCCGCCCTACATATATAGTATGAGATCTAGTAGGGGAAGGGGTTGATCTGACATTCAGTAACTCCTCTACTCTTTGCAATCGTTCACCAACTGATGTATTGGCTCGTTGGCTGGACCTGCAGGATATGAGAAGATCGAATTTCTTGGCTTTGCGGTGACCGACCTTGAACTTGAATCCTTCAATTTACTTTTTGGCTTCTCAAGATATGTACAGTGTATTCCGTAATTAGAGCACGGAATGCATGTCGGTTGACGTCCATCGCATCTAATCTGAGGAATTCCCACAGTGAGCAAGCGGAGGGGATCCAGACATTAAAGGGCTCACTCTTTTATTCCGACAGATGTCGCACTGTGCATATCTCCAATCAGCAACAAGTATTTAATATAGCCAACGTCACAGAAACATACCGCACGGCTCACTCTCGTCCGTTTCGGCCTCTCTCTGGGTGTTTCACCGAGACTGGCTGTGCGGGGTGGACTGCCTTGGTTGGACGACATCGGGGATACCGGGAGCAGCAGCAGACTGTCGAAGCAGTTCAAATTATCTTGCGATGCAGCATGTGCGGTTTCCTCGGGATGGGGAATAAAGAATCATCTGGGAGACAGATCCGGGGAAAGGGAGACGGAACGTGGAGAGTCGGGGTTAGGGGCCACTAATAATATTACTTACGAAACGGATTACTCAGCCCCGGATAACAATCAGCCATGCAGGCGGCGCGGGCATCTATGAGACCAGCTCCAACATGTCTCCATTATTATTGGATCCTAACCTACGACGGTGGAGTAATGGCATTTACCGTAGTGATATTCAGCTGTTCAAAAGGCAGCTTAGCCATGGATACCGCCTTGGCATATTTGAACCCAGCTGGTCTGCTAAGTAGACTCAAGTCAAAAGGGGACTGAATCATTGAATGGAATTTGATAGTGTATGACATTTTTATCATTTGAAACTGAAAGATCCTGCTGTGCTTCTCTGTAATCCAGGTTAACGTCACCGCAAAAATTTCCATATGGGTGGAGTGGCACTAAATCCAATATGGCCAAGCGTTAAACTAACTCTCAAACTCATATCCACGGGTACTAGGAAACCTGAGTATCGGATATACAGCAAATGGAACTCCGGCACCATATAAGTTGAAGCTGGGCGAATCTAGCCCGGTTTAATCAGCCACTCGATGTGTTTGAATCTTACAAGGGAAAAAAAGCAAGTGATTTGGCTGTTTGTAGGTCTGGCTCCCCCAAATATGATCCCGGAAAACTTCACGGAATTGAGATGTTGCTGCAAGCATAGCTTATTGACTTATGGTAGCGTTCTTTCTTATTATTGTATCTGGCCTATGCCATCGCCAACCCCTACAGCTTTATCAGGTACCAAAGCCGCCCGCCTAACTGACCATGATCCCCTGTCTTTATTCCTGCTTTTCAAGGTCGGCCAGATCAACATCAGTTGGCGGCCAAAAATGAGACAGATCTCCCACTGGTAACTTGACCGTGAGACGTGTTTCGGCAGCCATCATTACAAAGGTCATATACCAGCCCAACAGAGCCACAATAAAGCATAGAGCCCCTCCAGCCTGGATTGTGGTCAGCTTTGAAAATATAATTATGGGGGCATACGGGATCCGTACGTGCTGAAGACGGGTGGCTATTTCGTAGTTCCCTAGAGCAACATGCCAGTATGCGGATGAAAGAACAAAGACAGTTGCCGTTGCAAGGCCAAAGATAAGAGCAAATACCGTATTCGTTTTAAGGGTAAAGATGAAGAATGAGAACATAGTAAACCCCAAGGCAATCAGATATAGGCCTATGCCAGCATTATAACCAACAGATAGTGCTCCCTCGGTGGCATTGGCTGTCGATGAATATGAAGCGGCAATTCCAACCGTCGGTAGTTGTAGCATTCCGAAGGAAAGCCAGAAAACACAGAATAGGCCACAGACCATCATCGAAAAGAAATTGCCCATGATCCATTCAAAAATTATAGTCAAGAAAAGGAGTACGGGCCCCGTGAAGAAGAATATCCCACTGACTGGTTAGCATATATGTAGGACAAAAGGCCGCAATTTTGCTTACACCACACTAGTAAGAGAAGTTGCACCTCCCCAACCCATGAGTACCATGGCAAACGTCGCGGCTGCAATAGCAAATCTTATATTTCATTAGATAATCCGCTTTTGCATAGTTTTAGCAAACTGACCCCATAAATCCTAGTGGAGTAGGATTTGCAAATCGCTTTCGCAGGTCATTCTTGTCATTTAATTTTGGCGTCAGGTATAGCTGGAAAGGAGTAAATATCGCATATTAAAGTCGCAGATAGGGATGCCTAACCTTTTCAAATAGCTCTGGGGATATTGTTAAGACTGAAGGTGTTGGTTGGAGCTTGAAGTTTTCTTCGTGATTCGCTTGTTTGATGTCGTCTGCTTGCGGAGACATGATTGATGCGCTGGACAGAGCCGCTAGGATAAGGTCTGGGATGAATGTTTAATAAATGAATGGAATAAGTAAATATATTATCAACACTATTATGGATTTCTCAAATTCGAAAGGCAATTAGTGTTGAAGTTGGGGAATTGTCAGTGGGTCAAGCAATACTTATACTCCTAGCAGACTGTAGCACTGAGCCCACAATTTTCTCCGCACCCCCGCATGCCCCCATACTGATGATCCCTCGGGTCGCATTGTAAGAAGAGAAACTCGGAGGCCGAAACTGTTGGGATACTATCCCTATTATTTGATTGCAGTATCAAGGGGTACTTCCCTTTCCCGTAAGCGTCTTAGTGTCAAGAGTTGCTCTCTTCCCGAGGAAACAATCTCCACCCGCGGACGAGCAAGACTCCGGTAAGAGATAACTATCGAAGTAATTCAATGCTACAAATGAATACAAACATGATTTAAATGCTACATGAACAGCTCATCCTGATGTTTCACTGATTCGCAACCCTGCATCCTTATGTTGATGGAAGGAGTCATTCCTTAACTGCAATTTCAGCAGTGCTTTTGCAGATAACTACCTGTCGTATTTTGCTCCAACATTCAGAGATAAAAGAATGGGGGACCTTTTCGCCTTGGCGTCCTAGATACATGTGGAGCGCATAATTCAAACAATATACCCTTATGCAATTATCACTTTGCCACATCATCTGCGAATCTGTTCCTTCCTGGAATTATTGTCTGGCAATGGAATATTAATACTTCGTTGGGAGTTATTCGTATGGATATACTTAGCACATATGTTTTAGTCCCTCCAAATTTGCAGGGTAAAGAGCTCTATTCAAGTTGAATGTACTGCTGTATACGTGGTTGCTTTTAAAGATCCAAGCACAAAATAATTTATAATTCCTTTGGAAATAAATATTCTTTCCCAACTTGTTGAAAGCGAGATGACTTTTCATCAGACAAAACTTATGATATCATTTGTGCCAAGCCATAGTCTCATTTTGACTATTAACCAGATAATGTATTTCAGATATAACTTCGGTAATTTGTAACTATCCACTCACAGAATGCTTCCCAATCCTCCCGGAACTTTTCTAGCAGTTTGTTCTTCTCATCACTTGTCATGCAGCTGTGCTGCAGGCTTGATTCCGCCAAGCACCTCCAGTCAATGAGAGACATAGAGTTTGAACCGATGAAAACTTGATAGAACTCGTGAGATAAGGATGAACTATAGGTCACATTTGTTAGCTCTATCCTAAAGTTGGCACACAGAAGTTATATTAAAATTGTATTGCCCGCATATCTTTATAGAACTGAGGGATACACAAAACATACTTGAAAAACCCTGGATCATCTGTATTAAGGGTGCAAGGAACCGACTGTGCCAGCAATTGGTACATTGGGTGGCCACGAATGGTGTCGCAGAGGCCCAGTAATTCATTACTAATTGGACAAATCTCAATGGCAATATCATTTTTCTTGCAAATATCGATCAAAAGTGGATGCCGTGCAAGACTAAAGCCGTGACCAATCCGCTTCGAACCGAGGAGAATGGCATCATAGAGGTTAGAATCTGTATCACCACCGTGGTCTAGTGTTTCTCCAGCGTGGAGGATGAATGGAAGGTCAATATTGAGCTCTTCGCATTTCTGGCGCATTTCGATTAGTTCTGGGACCCAGTATGAGAGCGGAAAGCCGGGATCTTCTTGGCCACATAGATCAAACCCTGTTCAAAAGTTAGTCTAAAAGAAACAGATAAGCACCTGATCCAAATACCGCATATAAGCTCCGGGAACTCCATCTTAAGCGTAATCGCTTCATCCATGCACCACTTCATCTGTTCCCTTGAACAGCTCCGCAAATTCGCATATATGACCTTGATCCCGTAGAACGTTAAGCCTTGGAGCAGTAACTTTTCCTTTTCTTCTGTCACGACCCTGGACACTATTTGAAGCATTTCCTTGTGGGAAAGTAGTCGCTCTCCGTCGTTGCTAATTACTGTACTACCATGGTGGAGTGCAAATCGAATTTCCGCATAGTAGATACCATCTTCCACCAGGTTATTTACCACTAGGCGAATATATTCTTCCCATGCTTGTTCGTATCGCATCAGTCCACGATTTATTCTCATTGAGTTATTGAAAATTTGCCAAATCCTGTCACATAATGGATTTCAGTTACGTGTCGAGCCCTCTAAATGTAAATTTGACAACCTACCCGTTCACCGTCTGGTATGAATGGTAAATATCTTCGAGTCTGAGGACAATCTTCGAAGATATCCATTTCTCAGCGGCACTATGTCCATTAGGGAATCTATCCAGAAATGTTGAATATAACATCCATTTACCAACTGTATAGCTGTGATTAAAAATATCGCTATCATCAAGTGCATCCATTTCCTTTCGCGATAGAAGCGAGAGCTGGGGCAAAACTGTTGTGAACGATCCAGGTGTTGATAGAGGGCCACTTGTTCGAATACACATATTGGGAGCATTCTTCGCTAAAGCGAACATGGAATCTGGCGGTAACATTGCGTCAAGATGACAATGTAATAATGCCCCCTTAGGTGCCCTACGAGCTATTTTCATAATCATGCTGTTATTTATCGTTTCTATGGCGCGTCCATAATGGTATCCTGGTTCGGGTTTCAAAATATCACCAGTGCGACCATATAGGTGTTGACCTTCTATTTTCCTAATCGACTGTAGTATTTCGTTCGCAAGGGTTTCAGTTGAAGATGATTGTTCAGCAGCTTGGAGACTGTGCGCTAACTTCCGTTCCTGAATAAGAAGTTGGTCACGTAACAAAGAATACTGTTCGACGGAATTGTATGTGGCTTGAAATTCAGTCACATTCATCGCGGATGTTGGAGCTGTTATGTTCTATATCAATCCCAGTATTGCAGCCCTGATGGTGGTCGACGCGTCGGTGGCAGCAGAGAGCTAAGGGTAATTACTATTGTTTGGGTGGAGGGATGAGTGTTTTATCCCGATTAGAATTTTAAGATGCCGCAACACGTGTCCAACCTTAGTCTTTATGAATACTCACAATCGCTGTGGAGATCCAACTGCATACAAGGGTTTGCGCTGTCAGCCTATCTTCCTAAAACCCACTGCCTTCCGCTGAAGAGTTGCTGAGACAGGGTAAATATTAACACGCGGAAGTGAGACACCTAGCTTAAACACCCACCATAATCAGGACAGCCACAATTGCTCATACATCAATATATTAATCCTAACAGCTAATCATTGTTGCTTTTTACGAGGCACCGGCCGGTTCCTCGGCGTCTCCACCACCGCCCAGCCGCATCTTACTCTGTCACCTGCTCATTTTTACCGGATCTACAGTACATCATGCATTACTTATACTGTATCTGATGTGAAGAGACAATAGAGGTATCATTACAACGTTAGTTAATAAAGAAGTAGGGGAAGATATGGGACCTGCGATGCCTATCTTGGTGAATCGGACCGAGGACCTTCGGTTGCAGCACTGAGAGTGATGAAAATGGAGCCTCGCCGGAATAACAACGAAGGGTCTCGAAGAGAGACGGTGACACGTAGAACCGGTCCCCGAAGTATCCAATGTGGATCTCCAATCAATAATTTCGGCCTCGAAGGTTTTCATCATGCGCTTGCGGGCAAGTGCACCAGCCATTGGCTGACGATATTTGCTCCGAGGCCAACGTCGTAGCAAAATTGATTGGCGCATTGTGACAGCCCGCGCTAAATGTCAGCTGGTTGCAGGCCATGCGCGATCCCCTGCAGACCCCAGATTCTTACAAAATATGCTTGTTTTAGACCGCGTTCTTGGCGCATGGCAAGTACTTGCGGTGCACAACTCAGAAATTTGGAATGATTAAGTGAATCCTACTTTCCTGCGTAGGTCCGAGAAAACCAAGAGACGAAGTAAGTAGAAGAAAACATCAGTATCTGTATTACCTATCTACGTGTTGTGGCTATGAAAAAAAATTAATTAACTAATCTCAGCGTTCTTAACTAATTCAAGGTTAACTACTTTCACGATCTTCATTCCCAAGCACCTTTTACACAATACCAAATGCCACAAGACTATCAGCAGTGTCAAGCATCGTTTCCTCCGCGGATCGTGGCTTCCATCCGAGAATGCTCTTGGCTTTCTTATTTTCCGCTATCTTGATATCCCCGAGTTGTGACGATATACCTCTAGCCGTTGGGGAAAATAGTGCCATGACGTGGATGAGCAAATTGGGGAGTTGTTTGGTCGGTACCTTCGCTGCCTTCTCTGGTCTATTCTTCTTGATTATCTTTGCGATGTCGAGGATTGAGATCGGCCCTCCGTCATTTACTGCTATAAAACGTTGCCCGTTTGCCGCAGGATCCGTCATGGCACGGATGTGCAGGTCTGCAAGGTCTCGGACATCCACCGTACCAAAGTACAACTGTGGGCAACCCGGTATACTCCCGTCCATCAGCCGCTTTACAATATCAATGGAAGAAGAGTAATCAGAACTCAAAATTGGTCCGAAGATCCCCACCGGGTTGATCACGGTCAATTCAAGACCGGCACCCTGGTCTTTAATAAACTGCCACGCAGCCTTCTCAGCGATGGTCTTGCTCTTATGATATGCGGCCACACTGTCGTCAAGATTTGACCAATCCTTTTCCGTAAACGGTTCCTTTTTCGAGCGGGAGTGATGGCCATATCCAATTGCTGCAAAGGATGACGTCAAGATCACACGCTTGACGCCCTCTTTCTGGGCGGCCGAGAGCACTCGCAGCGTTCCTTCTCGCGCGGGAAGAATGAGCTCGTTTTCGTCCTTCGGAGTCCCTGAAGGAAACGGGGAGGCAACGTGATGGACGAACGTGCATCCTCTTATAGCTCTGGGCCATCCGTCGTCTTTAGTGAGATCTGCTGCAAAAAATGAAAGACGGTCAGTGCCCGCAGCGCCGGCATCAAGAAGCCATTTGCGTATTTCATTCTCCCGTGAGAGATTCCGGATCGTGGTACGCACGATATATCCGGCTGCTAAAAGTTGTAAAATGAGATGTGCTCCCATGAAACCAGAGCCTCCTGTGACAAGTACGGTGGTTGATTGAGTCGATGCCATATGTGCAGCTATGACGGCTCTAGTGATCGAAAATCAAGTGTCCAAGTAAAGTTTGTAAGGGAATATTCTTGCCTCCAATATATACGGAGACAACATCAGTTCTGAAATATCCCATAATACTGACCTACGGTACTTGTTCATATGCTATCAAGGGACAAAATGGCGAGCAGTACCCAGAGGTTCCACAACCTGGTACGCAAAGTCAGCTGGCTGCAGATAAAAATGGCCCGCCCCACTTTGACTTCGCCCTATATCGTTATTTTGGGGTTCGTAAGAACTCGGTTGCCTAAGTTAGCTATGGAAGCTAAACTGAGGTTGGCTGAATGTAGTACTCCATAATCGTAGAACATATTCCCAACTCGTAATACCACTGTGTAGAAATAATCCCAGACGACGGGTCATGCGACCGACTGCCCGGCCGTACACAAACGACTGTAAATGGCGAGGATCAGGCAGCTTGAAGTTTACAGGCTAGAGAAAGCGGCAACTTCAATTCACCCGAGGCGCCGAGGCTATCAATTACTTGATTGCTAATTTCTAGCGGTTGAGCAAACAGACAATTTCCCTATTAATAAAGGCCCAAGTCCCAGTGTCCTTCAAGTATTTCCCTGTCAGGGACTTACATCTCTTAATGGTCTATATTGCCTGAGCTTCACCTTGCACATAAAAGCAAAGGTTATTAGACGAATAATGAAGTCACTAGCTATTATTATCCTTACTGGAGCGGCTTTCGCTCTAAGTTCTGACTTTGTAGACGTACAAAGAAGACAGTCCAACTGGACCGTGGGACAAGTAGTTCAAACCACCTCCGGCTCGATCTCTGGACACCCAGCTACTAATGTTTCCCAAGTGTCAGAATACTTGGGGATCCCCTATGCGCAGGCTCCTATTGGAGATCTTCGGTTTGCTGCGCCCGTAAAATACGCTGGAACAGAATCGCTAAGTGGAGCAAAATTCGTAAGTATTCGGACTTTCAAATTTCATATGTATCCTAACACAGAGATGTTGTAGGGCCCATCATGCCCCATCCAAAGCTCAAATGCCTCTATCCCGCTTACTGCAATCCAAGCTTCGAACCTGACATCGGTAGGACTCGCAGTCTTGGGAGCCTTGAATAATGCAGGATCGTTTAGCGAGGACTGCCTATATCTAAATATCTGGACGAAACCGCAAACTGGCGATGCCAAAAAGGCGGTAATGGTGTGGATTTATGGTGGAGGTTTCAGCTCTGGAAGCTCCTCTATTCCATTGTACAATGGAGCAAATATTGTAGACCAAGAAGATGTAGTTGTGGTTTCATTCAAGTAAGGTGTGGGCGGAGGTAATAAAGTTTGGTGCTGACTCATACCCTTATAGTTACCGCGTTTCTATCCTGGGATTCCCAGGTAACCCAGACGGCCAACAGAATCTAGGTTTCCTGGATCAGCGCCTTGCAATGGAATGGGTCCGCGATAACATTGGTAATNTTCGGAGGCGACGCAGCAAGGATAACATTGTTTGGCCAGTCTGCAGGTGGAGCCTCAGTGGATTACTACTCATACGCTTGGAACTCTGACCCAATCGCCGCTGGATTCATTGCTGAATCCGGGACCGTATTCAGCTGGGGTCTCCCGTATACCCAAGGAGAAATGAGTGAAAAGTGGTACAAGGTTACCGCCACTCTAGGATGCGGTGGTCCCTCCTCAAGCTCTCCCGAAGTTATGGATTGCATGAGGTCCAAGAGCTACGCAGATATTCTCGATGTTGTGCCAGCACCGAATAATGTCAGCACATTAAGCTCCTTTGGACCCACTGTCGATAATACTGTTGTTTTCTCCAACTATTCGGAAAGGACACCTGCCAGTATTCCTCTGCTGATTGGCAATACTGATTTCGAGGCTGGCATCTTTCGAGTCAACCTGGCTCTCCAGGGTGCCTTCTTGCCAGAGGCTTTCTGGGACTACTTCAACTTGCTAGGATTTACTTGCCCTGCAGGTATCCGAGCTAACGTCAGTACAGTAGCCCGCAATCCCACTTGGCGATATCGTTACTTTGGCGTTTTCCCCGACCTAGCATTATCACCAGAATCAGGAGCATGGCATGCTTCTGAGGTCCCTCTACTCTTCGATACTGTTCCTGTGAATCTACCTCCAACGACTGAAGAAGAGTCGATAGCAAAATATATGCGCGGCGCCTGGGCTACATTTGCTAAGAATCCCGTAGACGGATTGACAACATATAGTGAAGGCTGGCCACTCTATAATTCTAACGAAGATACTCTCATTCGACTAGCATTCAATAATATAACTGGAACGAACCTGGCTGCTCCGAGCTTATATGATGCTTCTTGCAGCCAGGTCAACGTATCGAACACTAATTACAGTGCATATTTAAGCCTTTCCACTCCAACTCCAGTCGCGAGCGTTACGACCGCAGCGTCCTCAGCCTCAAGTAGTAGCAGCACCGCAACCAGCACACAATTTACGTCTGCCTCCAGTGGACCCCTAAATGCATCAATGATGCTTTTCATAGGTGAACTTCTTGCCGGAATGATACTTTAGACGGCGAGAACACGGACTGAAGATATAGGCAATACATGCTACAGTTTTGTCGAAATACTGAAGTTCCCGATGGGATGTGATACTTTTTGCTTCCTGCTACCCATAGGGTATCTTTAACCTAACTATAATATTCATTCTGATATAATTGATGTAATGTAAACCATTTACTAAAGCTTATCCCGATCAGAAAGTTAAAAGTCTTCACGCATAGCTTTCCAAACCCGGACTTAAGCCCTTTGACAGTTTCTCTAGTCAGGGAGGGTTTCATGAGCATCTAATATATCATATCAGCTAGCGCACTATATCCAAACTCTACTTGCCAACGACTAAAAGATCACTTTAATATGACTGTTACGTTAATACGGGGAAGTATTTATTATTTATTCAATACGAATCGCATGGCAGCTGCAAAAGGCCATTTAGATGACTCTCAATGGTCAACTTTGCTAGTTCTGTGGCAGCCAAGTATCTTTCACGCTCCTGGAACAAAAATGACCTTTTCCTTCCTTAAGCTTTCTTTCTTCGGGTGGTCCGAATTAAAGATGCCCTCAATCTCCTCAAGATTCCAGCCCCGAGTTTCAACAAATGTAAAGTACACCACGACTGCCCCAAACGCGTCGAAGAGGATATAGAAGATATAAAACCGCCAGGACACGTTAGCAATAGCAATTGGGGGTACGTATGTATTAATGACGAGTACAATATTTCGGGTGAGGTTGTAAAATGCCAGACCCTTTCCTCGGGAATTGAAAGCAAGAATTTCGGAGGGATATAAAGCTTGGTTTGGAACCTGTCATGCGCTGTCAGTTACGGCTCAAATGAATCAGCGGTCACTTTCGACTTACCCAACAGACCGCAAAGGAAACTAGGAAAACGTAGAGAAAAGCAATTCCGACCCCGCTCACGATTGGCTTTCCTTCATGTTGTGCGGTACATGCGGTGATAATTGATAAACAGATGCTCATCATAATACTGCCCGTTATGAGGAATTTGCGTCTACCCCATTTATCAATTAGACATAAACCACAAAGAGAAGCTATCATCATAATCGGCGTTTGTAAAGCATTGAGCAATAGCTGTGTGTGGACGCTAGTGATGCCGATGGTTTTAGCTGAGTGGGTTAGTTGCTTGATATATTCTCATCGGAAATTTGATAAACCTACCCATTAGCGGCAGATAATAGCTGGTCGGAGGAAGCTCGATCTCAGAAAACCAAGCAACAGCAATAACCAAAAATGTCCTATACCTTGCGCCCTTCGTATTGAACAAGTCTCGGAAATCCCACCATCTTTTGTCAGAGCCAGTAATTGAAACCACCTCCATCATCTCTTCCATCTCAAGCTGCACTATGGCAGAATCTGAGTTACCATCACCGTGATATTTGACCAATATCTCTCTTGCTTTATCATGGTTGTCTTGGGCCATCCACCTATGCAGCATGTCAGTTCCACGATACATCTATTATTGAACATTTCTTAGTCTTACCAGCGGGGAGTCTCAGGAATGAAGTACACAGCACACAGCAGAATGATTGATGGCACAGTTTGCATTGCCAAAGGAAGCCGCCACGCAACCACTGAGTCCGCAGGGAGGTAACTAAGTCCAAATTCAAGCCATGACGTACTAATTGTACCGCAGAAGAAGAACGCCTGGTAGAGGCCAGTTAGAAAACCACGATACTTAGGATACGCCATCTCGACGACGTATGCTGGACCCGAAGAATTGGCGATAACAGCTCCTAGTCCCAGGATGAATCTGCCAGCCATGAGGTCGCGCCTAGTGGTAGCGGATGCTTGGACGGCAGCTCCTATAATACAAGTTAAAGAGCCAGCAGCCATCCCAACCTTACGGCCAAAGCGGTCGGCAAACGGTCCTGCAAATAGACAACCTGCGATCTGTCCTACGACATAGAGAGCGACCACAGCGCCGTTATTTGCAGGTGTTAAGTCAAAATACTTGGCAAAATTTGGTTCTGCAGATAGACCACCTAAAATCGCTGATCAGATATGATTGAAAGGATTGGTTACACTAAGGCTTACCAAACGTATTAGCATCAAACCCATTTGTAGAAGAACACATGTAAGCCACTGCAAGGCAGAGGTAGAGCTTGCAAAAGCTCTTTCTAAACGGGCGAGGGTCTTCCTGTGCCAAAGCCGTTGCCAATGCTCTGCTTCGAACCTCAACCGCTACTGCCACATCATTTTTGGATCTCATGGTCTCATTGTGTTCGACATCTACTTTGATGATAACAGGCTCGCTTGGTGGTGCCATGATTGGTTCGCAACTATAGCAGTGCCGAAAGTTCGTTCCAGCTAGTTGGTGTCCTATATGCGCAGCTTGACTCTGGCTATATATCCTGGCGGATCTCCGTAAACTCCGACTCTCATGTGCGGGGAAATTGTCACCCCCATTGCTGAATGAATGTGGCTTGATCTGTCCTCTGGGGAATGGACTCAACCCACTGGTCGCGATTTACCCCATACAGACACTGGAGGCTCTCATAAGTGGGTAGGGGTACACAAGAGGTTTGAACCAGAAGTCTGGTTTGTGCTGCATAGTATCCTGGTTAACGATCCGCTTCTAAGTTCTATCAACTAGTAATTTATCGCTATTTAATCTCCCGGCAAATAAAACTACGATTGGCTGAGGCAGCTAGGTCTGTCATCTCAGTGGTTGAGCAGACTTTCAGTCAGCAGTTACTGGCCCGTTGTGAGGAGTTATCCCGTTTATCTTCGTTATATCATTGAACGGATAAATGCGGCAAAAAGCAGATCTTCAAGCACAAATTACCCTAGATCACAGGAGAAGAGGGGATAATAGCTACGCTGAGTGCTTGATTCCAAGAGGTCCGAGGGTCCTTGGCTGTAGAATTACCGAAAAATGGGATGTGTTCGTCAATCCCGCTTTCGCTTGCTGTACCGGTGCTCCCATAAGGTAATAACTTTTGAAAACCCTTATATTTTGATGTTTCCTGCTGATTGATAATCAGTTGTGCCTGTTACTCGACTAATCAAGATTTAAAGAGAAGCGTGACCGCCTCTAAAAATAGAAGTGTACCAAACATAATATACAACAGACAACCAGAGTTGTTTGATTGCCTCACATCTCGAAACTCAGGTCCAAATACTGTTGAGCAATTGAGCAACACCTCTCAATGAACTGCTTCAGGACAAGGACCACCGATTGACTACAGCGAAGTGGACATATTGTTGAAAGTATATTAGGAATACATTCCGGTGCGAGAAAATATGATTGGAATAGTCTATCCATTGAAAGCTTATCAAGGCTCATCATTCCTAGTTGTACCAATGTTGAGGATATAACACGGCAGTCTGGATCTCAATATCACCGTCCTCTCTGATCTACTGCTTTTCCTCTTGAGAAAAAATGTCATAAGCCTTCCAATGGAGAGAAATCCTTAAGACGTCCTAGCGATAAATGGCGCGGAGTATCTCTCATCATGTTTTGCGGCATGAAATAGAGAAGTGGTTTTCAGAGAAGCACCGGGCTTTGAATGCACTCTTTGTCTCAAATTGCGCCACGGTTCATATACCATGAATTAATTATTAAGGTCAACGGGGTGAGTGGCTTTTGTCTAACTCGTATCCACAATTACGTACATGCTGATCACAGAAAGGCGTTGTCTTCCTTGGCACCCTCAGCTGCTTTTTTTTCGGGCTGTGCTCCTTTGCCTCCTAAGCTGGGCTGACGAATATCAAAACAACGCCAAAAGTTAATATTTGATATCATGCCACTCGTCACGCCATACTATTTGATCTTATTGTATTGCTGCGCACTTATAGGAATCTTCCCTGTGTCAAATTAGCGAAACCGCACCGAAAATCAGCTTACAGACGCGTAATATTTGGGTATGCCAAAACGCCAATTCCACAACAAATCACGCCGCGGTTGTGTGAATTGCAAGAGGAGACACGTAAAGGTAGGTAGAAGGCAAATAATGTTGTCGCTAACTCAATTGTCACCTTCAAGACAAATCAAAATCAAAATCACTAATAATATACCCCTCAAATGTGCAGCGTGATGAACAAGGCCCGCCATGTGCGAACTGTGTAGCGCGCAAAGTCAAATGCATATATAACAACAGCACCACGACACCTAGCGTGGGAGAGTCGCGATCTTCGGCAGCACAGCAGTCTAGAATATCAGTAGCACGTTCGCGGGGCAACTTTAGCTCGCTGACAGTCACTCCAGATTTTCGCAGATTGCTCGAGCTCGACCTGATGCATCGGTGGACGACGCGTACCTGGAGAAGCCTCTGTTGTGTATCTGAGGACTATGACTACATGCAGAATATGCTTCCCCGTGAAGCCCTCAGTGAAGGCTATGTCCTTGACGGCGTCTTTGCAATGGCTGCACTGGATATGTGTATGCTGTCTGGCACCCCCAACTCCGGCATCTATCTCCAGGCAGCACTTGAATACACCAACCGCGGTAGTGGCGCTTTTCGGGAAAAGCTTTGCGCAATAACTCCAGAGAATAGTCATCTTCTCTACCTGTATTCCGTCATAACAGCCATTGTCAACTTAATAAATAATACCACACTGCTTGTCTATGAGGGCCCGTGAGAAGATACATAGAAGCACACTGGAGCGTGTAACTACGTACTCCAATTTACTCATGGGTGCAATAAATATTGCAACAACTCATTGGACGGCTTTCCTAGACGGTCCAATCTCTCCACGTGCAACTCTTAATTCCCTCCAAAACGTGTCGGTCGAGTTCCTCAGTGACCAAGAAAAGCAGGCCCTGTGGCTTCTGAGTTCGGTTATTGAACAGGCTTATCCGGCCAGGCCAGATGACGAGAGCGAGACAGAGCAACCTGCTCAGGAACAGAAGTCACTTTCCCAGCGTGACTTATATTACACAGTTTTTGCGCAGATAGTACTTTGCTTCGCCCAGGATGGTCGAGGTGTTATCCGAGGGTTATGTATTTCTATGCCCAACACTTGCGGAAAGGATTTTATTATAGCGATGACCAGGTCTGAGCCCCTGGCACTACTCATTCTTATGTACTGAGGAGTACTCATGGATAGACTTAGCGAGCAGATGTGGTGGATCCGATGGATAGGCAAGGGCTTAATGGTGGAGCTTTCGGATATGTTGCTGCAGACCCATTTGCCGCAATTCCAGCAGCTCGGCAAGGTATGTCGTGGGCCCGAGAGCAGGTTGGTCTTGAATCACTAGAATTCCGAGATCTACTAGTGCCAAATGAGATAGAGGAAGCTCTGAAATAGGTTGAACTTGCAAAATAATAGAGACTATCTGTATTCAAACACCAGTTGTGCGAGACTGCTCCGCGACCTGTAACGCCAAATCCTCAGTAAAAGCAAATATGCATAAACAAGAGCAATTAGAACCGGAAATACGATATGAACAAATAGATAATTGACTTACTTGGGATGCTCAGGGCCTTTGATTTACATTTACGAGATCGGACAGGTTGGAAAATCTATATCAACATTATCCATTATTCTTGTGAAGTTGCTAGGAAACCCAGCAACTCAGAATAAAAGAAAACGTAGCATGAAAATCACATAGACACAGAGATAGAAGAAAATGCAGAATTGTTTCCCCATGCACTAGCGCTCCATCAAGAGACAGCCGGATCAGAATTAGCGCCCGTTTTCTTCGGGTCACCAATCCGAGACGGATGCCCCGGACGTAAGAAGGAAGCGCCCAGGCGTAAGACGCAGCCACTCAAGATCGCCTGAGGACCTATGCCCACAGCCACGGCCTCTCAACTTCTCCCGAACAGGCATAATGCGGAGTAATAATTGTCTTTTGCACATGAGATTGCTTACGATCAACGATTGAGTCCTCCCTTTTCACATCACGCCATCTTTCTTGGCCAGCTACTAAGATCAATTTGGTCCTCTCGGTATGTATTAATGTATCATTGAGACAGTACCAACCCGGATATGGTACCCAAAGTAAGGAAGGCCGATGATACAGCATGATGCAATTTGATCTCGGCTGAAAGTTCTTGTGCAAATAATTTATTGCACATACCTAACTGCCAGTTTGATTATCTTTTCTCACTCTCCGACGGGAGCCAATGCTTACTGCCAAGGGAGAACTTACCAGCCAGAGTGCGGCACAAGGCAAATCTGGCAGGTCCCGTAAGGGAAATCCATACCTCAATAATCCTTGCAGGCGACTCCAAACTCGTACCAGATAAGCTAAAAGCTGCTGCCTTTCCCGCGAAACTCTCGCAACATCCCACATTCATCGCCGTTATCTAGTGAACCTGGTACCTCAACTTGGGCTTCGCTATATTACTCCTCAACAATACATCCGAACGGTGGCCATGGTTTCTCCCTGGCTCATAGTAGCCTTTGCCGTCGTGCTATACCTGGTGTCGACGTCCGTTACCGCTTCATGGCGACGAAAGCAACTTGCGAAAGAACTGGGGTGCAAGCCAGTGCACGTTCGACCGAACCGGTGGCCGGGCGGACTGGATCTCATGTGGGACGTGTACGAGGCGTCCAAAAGAGACCAGGTTCCAGAAACCATCTCTGAAATGTACCTTGAAGAGCCCCCAACATGGGGGGTTGACTTTTGTGGGACTCCTCAGTTGTTCACGATCCATCCAAGAAATATTCAAGCAATTCTAGCAACCAAATTCGAGGATTGGGGCCTTGGAAATAAGAGGAAAGGGGTGTTCTATCCAGTGCTCGGGAACGGTATTTTTACACAGGATGGAAAGGATTGGTAAGCATGGCGGCTTGATATACTCCAGACTATAAGACATCTTTCTCCCTCCAACGATACCAGACTACTGTCACGGCGGGGGTATAAATGCTACCACTCTGCTGATTATATTCGATATCTAGGGAGCATTCTCGAGCATTGCTTCGTCCGCAGTTCACCCGCGACCAAGTCGGCGATCTCGAAATGCTAGAGACCCATTTCCAACGCTTGCTGGCCCATATCCCCGCGGGAACCGGAAGTTGGACATCTGAAGTAGATATGGGTCCACTATTCTTCAGCCTAACACTAGACTCGGCAACTGAGTTTTTTTTGGGGCAAAGTGCAGAGACTCTACTGACGTCTCTTCCCGGCCATCAGGTCTCTGATTCCGTGGCGCAGTGGCAGTCCTTTGGAGAAAACTTCAACCAAGGAATCGCTGCGCTCGGTGATCGAATACGGCTCTTTGACTTCTATTGGCTCTATAATCCCAAATCATTCCGCGATAACTGCAAAGAAATCCACCGTTTTGCGGACTACTGCGTCAACCTAGCATTTGAAAAGGAGAGAACGGGAGATATTGAGGAAACTAAGGAGAAAAAATATACCTTTCTGCATGAATTGATCAAGGTGACCAAAGACCCTTTCGTTCTCCGAAGCCAGGTATTGAACATTTTAATCGCTGGCAGAGATACGACAGCCGGCCTACTCGGTTGGACCTTCTTGTGCCTCGCACGGAATCCCAACGTCTACCAAAAGCTCCGACAGGCTGTTCTAGACACGTTTGGTACATCCGAAAATTCCAAAGATATTAGTTTTACCACATTGAAAGGCTGCAATTACCTGCAGTACACGATGAACGAAACCCTCCGGCTCTTTCCTCCCGTTCCAAACAACACTCGTGAAGCTCTTAGGGATACAACCCTCCCATTCGGCGGGGGTCCCGATGGTGAGTCTCCAGTATTGGTTCCTAAAGGCCACGAATGCAACTACTCCGTATATGCTATGCATCGGCGCAAAGATATCTGGGGTCCCGATGCCAAGGAGTATAATCCCGATCGATGGCATGGGATGAAGCTGGGTTGGGAATATCTTCCTTTTAACGGTGGTCCGAGAATTTGTCTGGGGCAACAGTATGCATTAACTGAAGCTGGATATGTTATTACAAGGCTAGTTCAGAAATATGACGGGATCCAAAACTGTGATCCTGAAGACGAGATTCGAAACGTCTATGGTGTCACCAGTGCTCCGAAACGCGTTTTGGTGAGACTACATGAAGCCTAGACTTGCCAAAGGATGACACTGAAGCATATCACTACTGTTTGGCATTTTATTTAGGAGCTGATATCCAGTGTGCAAATGATGGTAATCTCTACTTATTCTGAGCCAATTATATTTTGTAAGCTATCATTAAAGTTTTTCGATGAATACCATGATGCCAGGCATTGAGAGTGTCTTCAATCCGTTATATTTCGCAACACTGTGCACTTTATGCATCAATCTTTAGCCTAGGTGACTTGTGTCTCATTAGGCTTAATTGGGTCATTATAGCCAAAGTCTGAATGCAATCTGCCGGCGACTTCCACGGGGATAGCAGTCAAAGAGTGCGTAGGGCTTGTATTTCGTGTTCACTAATTGTAATTAGAGGTAATAACCTCACAACAGTCTATTTACGCGAATCACTAGCTGGTCTTCAATCGACACTCTATCTGGGCTTGCGTTCCAAAACCAAACATCCAAATCTTCACAATTTCTAGTCCAGCAGCACTTAAGATATCACGGAACTGTTTCTCTGTCTTCTCCTTGCCATTCAGCAACATCATTGAGAAATCTAGCCAGTAGATGGTCATGTCGGTTCCCATCTCGGTCTTATCAGGCAAGATCATATCCGCGACAATCAACCGAGAAGTAGGACCCATAGCTGAGGCTATATTCTTCAAAATCTGGATGCAAACGGGCTCGTAGAAGTCATGCAAGATACGACGAAGGAGATAGATGTGAGCATCTGAAGTTGAAGTTAGTCACATCTCTGCAAAGGATTAAGAGGGAGTACTTTTGACTGGTTGTGGCGTAAAGAAGTCATACGCCATAGGCTCGATGTTCGGAATATCTTCTGGCGTCAAACTGCTGATAACTTCTGGTCGATCTTGGAGGATCATCTTGGCACCGAATCCCGCTGGTGCCTCCTTCTGGATTGCGACGAGTGATTGGCCCCTGCCACCGCCAATATCGACGATGAACGGTCGGTCTTTCTCCGCCTCAATTTCATTCTTAAGTGACCCAAAAGGGAACATGCCAAGCACTGGCACCTGACTTTCCATCTGCATCATGGTCATGTTGAACATGTTAAAGCGATCCGCGTCGTGGGATATCGCGTCATAATAAGTCATTCCTTCAAGACCAAGGGCGTATGCAAAGGGGGATTTTTTGAGATCGAATAGATCCTCGTGTGAGTGAGTTCGAAAGTACTCAGGAAGCTTCACATATGCTCGAACATGCTCGACGCTGTGGGAAGCCTGAGCACGAGAATACAGAAGGAGGAAACTGGTTGTGGATGGACCCCACACTTACCATATGCGAAAGAATTCGACAGCTCCTCCCTTCAAGTAAATGCGAGACTTGTCATTATGAGCAAAGACGCTGGGCGCGGTCTCTACGCCAATTCCAAACATCACGGCCATTCTAAATGCTCGAGCTGGAGACAATCAGCGCTGAGTTTCGTAAAAGGATCGGGCGCAGTAAAACCTATAGCGGATTCATCGATGCCCACCAGAGCAGCCAGGTCCTCGGATGAGATTGACCCCTCCTTGGGCATCTTCTCCAAGGCGCCCATCTCAACGAGCAAGTGGAGCGCAGCCAGAAGATTGCTCTACGACCGATGATGAGAACAGTTCATACGAGCAACTGGTTGCACTTTAACACTAACCGTTTCCCACTGCCTCATCACCGTATCTAAAGGCGTTTCGACCAAGAATCGAAGCTTGTCCGCCTGTTTCAGCAGCTTCATCTGCTCGGAAGGATCTCCATTAAAGTTCTTGACGGCGGCCGCGAAGTTCTCCGCTGCCTCGATCAACTCGGCTTTGTGTCCTGGAGCTGCCATCTCGAGATGATTGTGACGAGGCTCTCGAATCAGCTTATCGCAGATGTGACGATAGACCGCGGTCTCGCTTAGTGATACCAACAGAGAGTGTTGGTTGAAAAGATGTTGTTAATAATGAGGAAAACCGCCGTGTCTGTCAGGCAGTGTTGGCCCGGGCCGCGGGGTGTTGCCGGTAGTGGAGACTGTGCTGGGGTGCCGTTCCACTCAGTCCGCATCAGGCCTCGTGATTGGGGCAGCCCCGACGCATTTTCTGTTAAGACAACCCCGTCACTATGGTTCGCGAATCTGATTGTGGGGGGCTTTCTGTGTTTTTTTGTATTATCCTGTTGCCGCTCAGCCCGCCAGAAGCGCTGCACTCGGCGACAAAAGAAATCCCTGATAAATCACGTTTTTGCCAACACACCATGTCCAACGGAGATGGTCGTTGCGTTCCTCGCTGAGCGCACTGCACTTTTAATAAGTTCACTTCCATTCGAAAATTGGTGTTCCTCCCTAGAATACTTTATTTGTAATTGCTTTGGGGTTTTAAATATTGCTGAGTATTTCAAGGGACTGCTCTCTTTCACATGGCTCATCAAGACTCAGAGGACTTTATCGAAGCTTACGATGATTCCTCTGCCGACGAGGTAGGTACCATTCCCTTTACATCCTACAGAGTTATCTGACAATCATTGAGGGAGCGAGTGTTGGAGATAACCAGAGCTCTCTGGTATCCTTGGCTTCGACCATATTAGCTGGGGTCGAGGAGAATGGAAGAACGTATGCAGCGTATGGAAAGGAAGGTCAGCAACCATCTGTGACTCGCCGATCACGGAACCTACTTACCAGAACTCACAGAATACGGAATGCCTATTGACGAGCAAGAGATGGACAGAATTGATCTGGCGCATGCGAAATATTTCATCTTGCTGGATAAGAAGCGATTTCTTGCTCCCATACCTGAGCGTCCGCAGCGGGTCCTAGATTTGGGAACTGGCACAGGTATGTCTTTCTTAAGTGTGTGTAGTGTCGGGTGATATGTCCGCGTGTGCTTATGATAAATTTCGATAAGGAATCTGGAGCATTGATTTCGCAGATGAACACCCTTCCGCTGAGGTATGATACATAACCTTGAACATTCCGAATTACAACTTAGGTGGCTAACCTTTTGGGCATAAGGTAACAGGGGTCGACATTGCTCCAATCCAGCCAAGATGGTAACTTTGCCTCTCGTATCCATTCACGAATGACTCACTCATTCCGCTGCTTAGGGTTCCGCCAAATGTTAGGTTCGAAGTCGAGGATATTGAGCAAACATGGACCTGGAGGCCGGAAAGTTTTGACTTCATCTTTGCTAGAGACCTATTATTTGCCATACGAGACTGGCCAAGGCTAATATCACAATCGTTCGAGTGGGTTCTGAATTGATCTAATGCCAGTAGAAATTCACTCACACGAATATAGACATCTGAAGCCCGGCGGTTGGCTCGAATTCCAATCCATCTATGGGGTGTTGGGCTGCGATGACGGTACCTTGCCCGAAGACAGCGCTTACAGAGAGTACGACCGTCACCTAAGAGCTGCGGCTAGGAAGGTAGGCACTCCACTGGAAGATCCTGACAAGTGGAAACAGTGGTTCCTTGATGCAGGTTTCGAAAAAATAGTGGAGAAAAGGTACAAGATACCGTCTAATCCATGGGCTAAAGAACCCAAGTTGAGATTGGTTGGAGCATTTGAGTTGGAAAATTTCATCAGGGGCCTGGAGGGTATGAGTTTGCGGATTTTGGAAAAAGGACTGGGATGGAGCGCGGCGAAAACCAGCGCCTTCTGTGCCGAGGTGAGGAATGATATTCGTAATCGGAGATATCACTCTTATTACCCGTTGTGAGTCAAAATCCTGCCTTGTACCAAGTTAGAGATCTACAATGGATATATATTGACGAATGATGAAGTTATGTAGTGTATGCGCAGAAGCCTAAAAGAACCGTCTAATAGCGCGTCAAAAAAAAAAAAAAAAGCTAAAAATTGCTTACAAGGGAAAAGGTAGTTTTATAGGATAAAACAAAGCGAATTCTAACGCTCATGCCACCTTATGAAATGAGATTTTTTATAGGGAACAGGTCTCCTAAATCACTGAACCAATGTAGCGAATTATTAGTTCTTAAACACCTTCTAAGTGTTCCGTTGTTATAATGCAGGAATGAATTTCGCGACTTTAACTGCTACCAATAGGTTGGCAACGGGTTTCTAAGCTCCAGTATCACATATACCGTATTCCTGCGTAAATTTTATCCTATACGTTTGATAGTCCGCAGCATCCATTGATTCCCTCCCCCTGCTAACGTCATAAGCAGATCTCACGTCACCCCATATTTTCTAAATTCCAGCATTATTGCACTATACACTCTTACTCAATTTCATAGCTACCGCTCTGACACATCAAAAAAATGCCCGAACTCATTGCTCTCACTTGTGCCTCCGGAAAACAATGCAGCCATATCGTCCCGCTTCTGTATCGGCAGCCGTCGCGATATAAGCTTCGACTGGCGGTTCACTCGACCTCGTCGCTTGAGCGCCTTCAAAAACAATACCCCGATGCAGAAGTCATCCAAGCCAATTTAAATGATCCACACGATTGCGCGAAGATTTTGGACGGTACCTCAGTGATGTATTATATTAGTCCCACATTTCAACCGCATGAGATATCCTTCGGATTAAATATCATCGACGCGGCAGTGGAAGAAGCGAGAAAACCTGGCTCGAAATTCGCCCATTTTATTTTCAGTTCCGTTATTCATACGTACCTTCGCAAAATGCTGAATCACGATCGCAAAAGGGAGATTGAAGAGTATCTGTGCGAGTCTCCACTTTCCTGGACGATCCTCCAACCTAGCCACTTCATGGATAACACAATGGGCAGGCTATTAAGCCTGAAAGACTCCCTGGAACCGGTATTCTCTTCTTCTCAGAACCCAGAAGTCTCTTTTTCATTCAGTTGCTTGGCCGATTATGCAGAAGTTTCAGTCAAGGTAATCCAAGAACGGTCAGCACACTTCTTTGCCACATATCAGCTCGTCAGCACATGGCCAATGAAGTATTCAGATTATGTACAGGCCGTTGGAAGCGCAATAGGAAAATCCATTGAGTTCAAGCAGATTAGTATCAAGGAGGCAACGGAAGGATATTCCAAGGCCATATTCGGCAATGCAAACGTGGACTTGCGATATAAAGAGGCCCCGGCTCGAATGTTGCTATATTATACCGAGAGGGGCCTCCCGGGGAATCCGCACATAACTGAGTGGCTTCTTGGTCGAGCTGCAACGTCACCTGAAGTCCTGGCAAAAAGATTACTTGCTGCCTAGAGACCGGAGACCCGGTCTAGTCAGCTTAGAGAAGCCCGAATGTAGAAACTAGTGAAATGTTACTTCAATTCGCATATGACCAATTACGTTTTTGTGAGTGTGGTAAATTGTAAATTGATGGTATGTTAGTAAACACCGGTATTTGATTACCCGGGATCGGAATCAATTGGCCGGAAACACCGCTCAATTGGCCCCTTGGTGTCCTTAGCTGATGTGCGTGAGCCTGCTCCTCACTGTATGGAGCGTGGGCTACGGCTTGATTGGGTTCCCTTGGTGAGAAATTCGGTAGGCTCAAGAGTTAAGGATGGCATGCTGAACTATGTAATGGTTTAAGGTAGTTGACAACCATGAAGTCACTTGGAGGACCCGAATAGATTATCTTCCAGTTCCCAGAGTACCCGTCTCAGATCAGAATCGCGCTCACCAAAATCGATTATCCTAAGCTCACTTCTTCGCCCGCGCGGTACTGCTCTTTGTGAAGAATCCGATAACATGGCAGTGGGGTCGCTAATCATCAACCCGACTCGATATCGGAATTTACCCCAGGATAGTTTTCCTCTGTATTGGCGGGTCAACAATGGCTTCCCTCCTTTGTATAAACATGGATTACTGCGACTCAAAGCGGTTAGGTACTTTTCCTAGTCACTCCCGGTATTTCTACATCAGACCGAAACATTAAAATTGGCACATATTTGGTGCTGTACTTCTGAGCAAGGAGACCAAATTTGACCACAAGAAGTCAGCCAGTCTTGATGCTACTAATATCGAGATTGTATTGGAAAATCTCCCGTTTTCCCATATATAAGCCTGTCCATGATGGGATCAAACACTCGATCCATCAACCCCACAGAATCTAAGGTCATCGCGACAACAACGCTTAATGAAAAGATTAATCTTAGGTCTATCAGCCCCTTCAACGATGAGTCCAAAGAGGAGGCTTTCTCGATTAAGAAAGACATTCTAGAGGCTGAGGAGACCCAGCCAGAGTATCCAGAAGGGGGGTTGGCCGCGTGGCTAGTGGTGATCGGGTCATTCTTCGGGATATTTGCGGCTTTTGGTCTCATGAATTCCATAGGCCTATTCCAAGCATATATAAGCACACATCAACTGGCCCATTATAGTGACAGCACGATTGGTTGGATCTTCTCAACATATGTCTTCCTGGCATTAGGTTGCAGCTTACCTATCGGCCCAATTTTCGATGCCAAGGGGCCCAGAATCCTAGTGCTTCTGGGAGGTATATGTACCATTGCTGGGTTCTTCTTACTAGGAGTTTGCAAAGGTACGTGGCGGTAACCCATGTCACTTGACTTACACGTTCTTTTCGGCTCACCAAGCAAAGAGTATTATCAATTTTTCTTGGTCTTCGGTGTGCTTAATGGAATCGCTACATCTCTACTCTTCACGCCCTGTGTCGGCGCAATTGGGCACTTTTTCATGGTCAAACGTGGCTTTGCATCAGGAATTGCACTGACTGGTGGTTCAGTTGGAGGGGTGGTAATCGTAAGAGGTTCTATTCCAACACCTACACAATATAACTAACCTGTGTGGAACAGCCTCTAATAATGCAACCGTTGTTTGACTCAAAGGGCTGGGCATGGAGCACTCGAATACTAGGTTTCATATATGTATTCGTCTGTCTCATCTCGACCATCCTAGTTCGCTCTCGTCTCCCTCCTAAGCCTGGTTCATCTATCTATCCAAATTTGCGCATCTTACGACAACCAGACATTATCCTGTTGATAGTGGGCATGTTCTTCATGGAGTTTGCGCTTTTCATACCGCTGAATTACTTATCTTCGTTTGCACTGAGTACTAACGGTGCTGTCAGCATCTCCTTTGCGTATCAACTTAACTCTATTCTGAACGCGGGTTCTTGTCTGGGTAGGCTTCTTCCCGGGTATATTAGCGACAAAATCGGAAGATTCAACTCTCTTATCATGGCACTTGGCCTCTGTTTTACTTCTACCTTGGGGATTTGGCTACCTTCCGCGATCATCCCATCCTCATCCTCTGCTGTCAAGCCTCTGGTTATTGTGTTTGCCTTTGTGTTTGGGTTTGCATCTGGAAGCAATATATCTTTGGTGCCTGTGTGCATTGGCCAACTATGCAATACGCAAGAGTTGGGCAATTACCTTGCTACTGTATATCTCGTTGTTAGTTTTGCTTCGTTGATCGGAATTCCTGTAGCTGGATCCATACTTAGAGCATGCAATGGCTCGTTCTGGGGAATGGCTCTCTTTACGGGTATTCTGTATATTAGTGCTGCGGCAGTCCTGACCACAGTCCGTATTCGTAAAGTTGGTGTACAATTCTCCAAGAAATTCTAAGTTCAGCATTGATTCCCGGTGTGCCTAACAGCTATTTTGATAGCTTCCTCTTGTGCTGCCGAGGCGACCTAATGGTACCAGAAATTTGTTATATTTTGATTCTGGAATAGCTCCCTATATCCAAATCACGGCTCAACCGTCTCTTCATGCTCAAAATACAGCTTCGTGCGACAGTAGGCTTTGATGGTTTGTCTCCTTAGACTCAAGCTTTAGTCCATGCTCCCGTAATAGCCTAGCAGCTTCTTCGCGTCGGTTGTGAGCAGACCATCACAATGGTCTCCGGCCGTGGCTATGTTCCGAATCTAGATTAACATCACTTGTTGTGAGGTAACAGTTTTAGCTATTTCCTCGTATCTAACTGATAATTATTGGCACAGCTGCACAGACATATGGGTCCGGCGCAAATGTTGGGGGCTGACACATAATCAGTTTACTATGGCGGGACGACGATGCTATAGTTAACGGTCTTATTCGTCTATCTATACTGGGATCCACCAAGTAACTCCCAAATTATCCATGTATGCATCATTTTTTGTGAAACGCTAAGGGTATAACTATTACAGACAACAAAAAGAGATAAACCTCATAACGGCATTCCAGGATATTCAATCCCCGTCCTGGCCAAACCATTTTCAGGTAGCAGGATATACGGCTTAACCGAGAATGGTCTAGGAGACCAAAGATACATCCCCTTTTATTTCAAAGTGGAACGATTGATCCTCTGGCTGTGCAGAAACGGATGGTTTCTGCATTGACATTCGACCGGATGTGCAAGCAGACCATGATCGTGAAAGAGCCCCGTTCAACATGAGTATCTTAAGATGCACTCGGAGAAGTAGTATCTTTAGATGGCTGTGGTGGAGCTTCTTCGGTATGGCTGGTGGTGCCTTCCTGTTCATTGCCGCCTCCATCTTGTCGACCAACTCCCGAATCGCGCGGCGTTGAGGATTCGGTAGCTTTTTCGGCCAGTGGGCCGGGCGCAGTTGCCGGAGGCACCTGCTCTTCCTTTGCGTCGGCTAGGACTGCGGCGTCTTCTTGCCAACTCTTCTTCTCCCTGGCCATGGTGGCTCGCACCCACGGTATGGAAATCGAAGCCCAAATGGCCGCCCACAAAAATGGGACGCCCCATCCTATAATTTCATTACTTAAAAAGACATTAGAAAGGGAGGTTCAAGCAACATACCAATTCCATAGGCAACAGACTTCGGCACCTCGTGGACACAAACAACAACAGTGCATGCAGCAGCCACCAGGAATCCAGGGACAGACCAAAACCAGGATTGATCTCGGATCATCTTTCGGAAGATCGGGCTTGCATTGTATCTCGCAGCCCATCCTTCCCGAAATGGCCGGCCACCGCCGCCATTTACTGCCACAATATCTTCAACCACATAATACATCCCGGGCAATATCTTCCCTCCCTTGGCGGTGGAGCTGACGCGAAATGGAGCCTTCCATCCGCAGGCGCTGCAAATGGTTATGACGAGGAGGGAGCCAGAGAGACACAGCAGAAGAGCCGGAGCAGGCATCGACAGCACACGTAGGAAGACAATATGTGGTGCAGCGCCCACAATCAGCAGGGATGTGACCGAAGCCATGGTGAGCACCAGAATCCAATGCGTGATGTCAAAGACCAATCGCTGGTTCGCGCCGAGGGGCTTGTAGAAGTGCTCCTTGCTGGTGAGACGCAGTGAGCGCACCGCAAACTCCAGATATGTCGGCCCACCCCAGATGGCCGTCACCACGGCAAAGGTGATGTACCCCTGAATATTCCCGCCAAACGTCATTGCATAGTATAACAGGATGGGCAAGATGCACGCATCGAAGACCATCAGCGCCACGTAGCCGGCCAGCTTCCACCGCTTGAAACCATGTCGAAAGGTGAAGGGCAGCTGCGGAAGCAGCTCCGGGTGCTCGAGGTAGTAATCCTGGAGGGTCGTCCCACGTCTCCGGAACTCCCGGTGCGTCGCTGCTCGACTGTCGTAATACGCATCGGCTTCCTCTTCGTTGAGGTCGGACTCGCGATAGCGCTGGGAGGAACGGCGTCGACTCGATGTCGAGAGTCGCGGAGGAAAGAATCGAGAGGCTACGGGGGAGGAGGGCGGTGGTTCTCGATGTTGGTCGAAGGTAACGCGTCGAGGATCAACCGGACTCGTGGGTGGCGAGAACTGCGTCTGCGTCTCGATTTGGGGCAGGGAATTGGAGCGCGCACTCCCTCGAACGACGGCTGGCATGGGTGCGTACTCTTCTTCAGGATCTCGGGGTCATGGTAGAGGGGAAACAGACGTCGAAGGGTAAGTCGGCGGTGGAAATTGAAGCACAAGTTGATGATGATGAAGGGTTTTGAGAAAAGGGAGCTGCCCACCCGTGCCCGAAATTTGATGTCATCAGCCCAGAATGCAACAGTCAGCAAACCGGAATAATTTTATGCGCCACCCGGTCACCGAACGAGCCCTCTTGTTCGAATTATGCAGGATGATTAAATAACGCGGGGATTGCCATCTGGGCCTCAATCATAGGGATAATCTTGTCGCAAGTACACTTGATGGCAAGTCGATCGATGCGTGACGAGATTCAACCTCTTTTGTTCTGAGAGGCTCGATCGTCGTGAGGGTCGCCCATGGTCCTGCCCAGCTCCCATTAGCGTTGGCTCGCACGCCCTCAGGGTCGTTTGCGAGCACGTGACTGGGGGTCCTCCTCTGCAAGCGTCTCAGCTAAGATTGACGTAGGCAGCTGACTAGCCTCAGGCACACGTCTCATTTTGACAGCGGATCGGGTCCCTCGTGTAAGATGCCAAGCCAGCGGTCGTCATCGCATTCTGATAGAGGGAAGAATGCCCCGTACCATAACGAAATATTGCCCAGTTGCAGAATTGGGCTCTGGAAAGATATACCGTATTTATAGCGACTTAGTACTGCAATTATCTCTACTAAACATAGTATATATTTGCTGCACAGTTAAATTTGGAGATTCTTGCGTACAAATATCTTCGGAAGATATATATACTCTTGCAATTTTTTTCTCCCGTCGTTTTTAAAATTGCTGGTTCTGTTCTTTGTACACAGCAATTATTGATAAAGAATCTTTCAACAATATCATCCAACGAGATACATTGCGATCGTATATGTTTTCACTTCTACTATTATTTTATTCATAATGTGCTAAAATAATGACTTTACGATTTCCGAATTCTGGGAAACTATTTGCCTATGCCTCAGGCTCTAGGATCGCATCCTAATAGCTGGTCGTCCAATTCACATTGACATCCTAATGGTGATGGACGATTGAATAAAACAAACTACCATTTCAAGGCACAGCCGGATCAATATTTCTTCCATTCCCTCAGTGTGACTGGATCTCACCATTCTCGCCCATTCGAATACCCACGGCTGTGAACTCGTCCAGATCTTCAGCAGGCAGTCCCAGTAGATCATTGTGGAGACCACGGCTTGACTGGTAGTCACCATCACCAGTGGGGATGAACATGCGACTGTAGAGCATTTTTGTAAAAGCTTTCATATTTCCTTGCTGTACGGCCGCGTAACCATCCTTCCAGCGTCTCTCGGCGGACTCGCGAGTGATGATCCAATCGGAGTCGGTAGTACTGGTGACACGTTTTACGCTCTCAAACATATCCCGTTGGCTAAGTCGAAAACTTGATATGTAGATAGAGCTGTTGCAAAACTGTGACAGCGTGGGTGACTGGTCCCGCTCATTATCAGGCCGTTCCTTCAGACTCAGTAGACGAGCGATGGCTCGGCCGCATTGAGGCCATGTACTTGTGTTTATGGCAACGTCACCCTCATCAAACCAAATCAGGGTGCGCTTTTTAAAATCCAACCCGTAGCGATCTGGTCCCCCGCCAAGACTGAATTCATACCAGAAGTTGCAGACCAGGAGTAGATACGAGCTGACCCCAAGGTCCTTGATCTCTGCACATATGCTATCTCGGAAATGACTGAGGAGGCTGTCATCGCACAGTGAATCGTTGGAGGCGTCATGCCCGAACCAGTTAGGCAGAACATACGGCACACCGGCCTTAGCAGCAGCACGTACCAGTTTGCTGACGGTGTCTCTCGGAGCTGCTACAGACATAGTGACAATTAAGGCTTGCTGTCCTCGAAGAGCCTCCACCAGTCCTGTGTCATCGTCGCTGCCGTAGTCAACACGAACAACCGTGACACCCTCAGGGGGTATATTAGTACTTGAGGGACGAGCAATGGCGGTCACGGTGTGCTTTCTATTCTTGAGCAATTGCTCCGTTATATGCCGTCCTACCTGACCACCAGCCTAGCATGTTGTCAGATACAATATCCTACAATCTTCTCATTCATTCATGGTAACGGAGTGGTCAGACGTACCCCCACAATAGCCACATTCTTAATATAGTTAGAGATGCCCTGGGGCTGAGAATTTTCACNCTCTTTCATCCATGATTCTCTTTCGTAATGAAGCCTTGAAAATAAGAGACAGACAATGCAATGATCACAGAAAGGTCTTCCCATTAAAAACCCATTTAATCCCTAGGAAAACTCTCATCACGAGAATGTTTCCCGTCAGATATAGTAATTAGAGAGTCGTGGCAGCCAATCTGGTTCGTGGTGGTGGAAATATCGGCTTTGGACCCGGAGTTATCGGGTTTACTGATATGGGGGAGGCACAGCATCGTTGAGCATTCCGGTATTCTGAACTGAGTATTTATTCTCCATGGGCTACATAGTTTGGAATTGAGGTATTTATGCAACAGAGAAAAGACTAGTGCGGTTCGGAACGACGAGCCATCAAACATACAATTTGTCTTACCTTAGTTGTTGCTTCGTAACTATTGAGGTCTACTGTACAGATCCACGCAAATCAGTCGAAATATCATCATCTATACATAAGACTGGAGCGTCTATCACCCTCCATTCTCTCTCTCTCTCTTCTCTTTGAGTTAGCATGCACAGTTTATCCACGCAATTTCTCGTCTTTGCTGACAATTATTGCAGCCCAACGAATCGATGCAACAACATTAGAGCCTTGTATAGTAGCAGGCAAAGGGGCATTCATTCTGAAACAAGGACAGAACTCCGGCTTTATTATCCTTGATGCTAAAATACGGGTCCACCATCGTCACGAGCGGCACCCTCTCTCTTTATGAATCGCGGGAATATCGACCACTCCGCAAGGTAGATGTATTATTATTGCTTTGGTAATGATTACTTTGATAATTCCTATTAAAGCCACTACCATCCTAATTTATACAAGTATTAATTCTTATGAGCCATTCTTTCTTTATGCGAATCACAGCTTTGCTCTCGCCCTAACTATTTGAGCCTTCTTTGCAGCCGCTGCTTGATTTAGTTGCTCCCACATCCTTGTTCGTCGCTTGTGTCCTGCAAGGAAGGTGTCTACCCACTCCTTTCTGAATTGAGGCAACTTTCGACCAGGCCGTGATGCTGAAGGTTCGCCAGCCAACCTCCTTACAGTCTCGAAATAGTCCTCGAAATCTGGATAGAGCGCTGTGAATGGTACCCCATCTCCTTTATATGCTATTCTCTCCTTCTCCCATTTTTCTTGCTCCCTGATACTAGGAAGTTGAGCTCTACCAGCCAAGAACCGTGCAGCTAGGACTGACTGCCATTCATATACTTTAAAAGTGAAGCCTGCGGCGACCTGGGAGACGCAGTTAGTTTCGATATCATTTATATATAAAGAGCAACAAGTATGTGGAAAAAGGTGTACATACCGCTCCTATAAATATGAGTGTTGGGTCATCCTGCTTGAATATATGCAGATATAGTCCTGGAATCCGATTATTTCTGATCGGAACCTGTGGGAGAAAGGGCAATGTCCATGAATAACCGGTGCCTAGAATTATATTGTCAACATCGGTAATGACGGAGCCATCCTCAAGGTGCACAGTCCGTTTGCCGCTATCAATGAATTTGATCGGGGCCCATCTTTTGATATCGGGATGCTTGAATGCCGTGTCACCGAAGTAAGCGTTATAGCGACCACGTACGACCGCGTTGACGGGAGTTTGTGCGACTCCCACAATGTCCACGGCAATGTCCGCTGCTGAAACTGAAGCGCCGACTACCACGACTTTCTATTAGAATGTTAGCAAACTGCGTCCGAAGATTTCGAAGTTCACGCCAACTATTTACCTTTTCTCTGTATTTTTCGGGGCCTCGGTAGCCTTTGCTATGCTCTACAGAGCCCGGATAGGCCTGTGCAAACTCGGCTAAACCTCGAATTTCTGGGACATATGGAACAGTAAAATGCCCATTAGCCACCACCACTGCATCGAAGTCTTCAGTCCACCAGTAGTCTCTCTTTTGGGACGGACCAGCTCGTCGTAAGGTAAGCCTCCAACTCCCGGTCTTTCCAAGCTTCTCCGCTTTCTCAACTGTAGTATTGTATTCCACAAAATCTTCGTATCCTTTTCGTTCTAACAGACCCTGGATCCATTTCTGGATGACTTTGTGAGATCGAAAAGGGGTGTCCGGTCCATGTCTCTGAATGGAGAGCTCGCTTCGTTCTTCCGGAATGGGTTCCTGGGAAAATTCCATAATACCGGCTTCGATGTTTGACTCCAAGAGTGGATATACAGATGTCTCTGCAAACCGATATTGTTCTGAGCGAGGTGCATACGTTGGAAGGCCATTGGGGATATCCAGTGGCTTATCGGCACTGCGCTCTGCCAGTGCTCTGAAATCTGGAAGCTGAGGGATTACATCTTCAGGATCTTGGACCCTAACCAGTGGCTATGTTTCAGCAATAAAACCACCAAAATAGATCAAAATACTGGAATAGCTTTGGAAAAGGTTGAAGGTAATCCAAACTGACCAACAGCCTCCAGCTCGCTCTCGTCGCTCAAAGACCCGGATGACATCGAACGCCTCTTCGCTAGCTAGCGCATCTACCGCATTGGCTCCTGCAGGCCCCGCACCAATGACCGCAACCCTCTTGATAGAAACCATATTTGTCCTCAAAGAAGGGACCGCTAAGAGCCTTTTTCGTATTTTTTTAATTCAAAATATCCGCAAGGGACAACTCCGCAATAGTCTTCCTGATATCCCAATGCAATTGAGTAGAACTATTTTCTATATACAATTAGACAGATTACTGAGCAGTTATGGCGCAATCCGGCACTTGAAAGACGCGATGAAGAAACGGCGGGTCCATCACAATTCCGCTGTCGCCAGCATCCACAGTTAATTGCTTAGGGAACGAGCAGGCCCTAATGATTTGCTCAGGGAACCCACTGGATGGGTATCGCCTCCACAGATAGCCTATTTTCAGGGGTTTGATCACCCAAGCCTTTCAGAGAATCAGCCAAGACGGCAGATGCTATAATTCTCCGCCGTTGTTATCGTATGCTCCGGGATTTGAATCAGAGGTAGCTTTCGGGATCTGCAGATGTCTTCTAGGAATGTTGTATGGAAACGGAAAATGCGAAGAAGCTTTAGTGCATATCGAGAGCAATTGCGCCATTTCTGATGAGCATTTCATCAGATATACAGAACCCACTCCGCAGCCAAAGGCTCGTGCTCGTGTCCTATCATGAAATCCCGAACCGTTGAATTTGGAGAATATCAACCTGGGGTGCTATATAGGCGTCGGTTCGCGAGTAAGAGAAGAAGCTAGTGTACGTATTTCAAGCGCCACTATTTTGATGCAGTCTAGATTCTAATATATTGCTCAATTGAACTTTCACCACATAAATATTTGCCCTCATCCATAGTGCCGGTACTTCTGGATGCCTTGCCTTCTTTCTGACTAGGATTAGCTGTCTTTCAACAGCTGTCTCTCCAAAAATGGATGACGGCCATGGGGTTTCAAAACCCGAAGAGCTCTTTGGATCGCACAGTGACCATGATCTTGAGTCAATCGAGCATCTTACCTGGCACGATACGCCTGAGGAACTGAGAGCTTTGAGGAAGTTAGTGAGTTGGATAATCTTTTCTCGCTGAGATTGCTGAATTACCTGTTCAGGGTCGATCTTTCTGTGCTCCCTCTTCTCTTTCTGGGACTCTTTGTTTTCCAGCTTGATCGCATGAATGTAGCAAGCGCCCTCACATCTGGATTTGCAGCGGATATTGGCGTGGATCAAAATACAATTAATCTGGGCAACCAGATGATGTTCTTGGGAATCGTGGTGTTGGAAATACCTTCCAACATGCTTCTTCAAAGAGTCAGTAACTAATTTGAAAACTATAACCACGTATATCTAATCAACGACTATAGGTTGGTCCAAGAAAGTATATCGCTGCTCAAGTATTCGTATTTGGAGCTATTGCCACTTTACAAGTTTTGGTTAAGAGTCGAAATGGCTTCCTGGTTGTTCGAAGCTTTCTCGGGTTGGCAGAAGCTGGATATATTCCCGGCGGCATATACACACTCTCTACGTGGTACCGGAGAAAAGAATTGGCAAAGCGAGTTGCCATATTCTTTTTTGGAATGTTTGGAGGCAATGCACTTAGCCCGTTACTAGCTTCTGGTATTCTAGAACTCGACAAGAAGCACGGAATTTCTGGATGGCAGTGGATTTTCTTGAGTAAGATTTCCTTCTAAGTTATGCGCGGGTATACTGATAATGTATAGTTGAGGGGGTGTTCACAATGTCTGTTGGAATACTTTTGCTTCTATTTCTTCCTGGCTCTCCCGAACATCCAAGACCGCTCTTCTTTAGAGGTCTTGTACAAATTTCAGATGAGGATGGATCTATTCTGCAACAAAGAATTGCAGCTGACTATCCAGGAAAAGAGTACAAGGCTCAGCATATTATTATCACACCACGAAAGGTTTGGAAAACAGTATGCCACTGGAGAAGATGGCCTCACCTCCTCGCCACCTCTCTTGTGTTTTCAACATGGAGCCCTTTAACTACCTATACTCCATCTATTATCCAGTACGATGAATTGGCTACTCTTAACCAAACATTAAACCAAATAATTCAATTCCACTAACTGTTATCAGATCTCTTGGGTTCAATAAGATACAAGCCAATGCCCTAGCATCGATAGGAGGATTCCTTGCTCTCTTTTTCGTGTTTTGCTTTGCATGGTTCAGCGACCGCTCCAACCAACGTGGGCTTGCCGTGGGAATAGCCATTACGTGTTACCTCATTACGCTTATTGTCGCAAGAGCAACGGAAGAGCATGTTGGTAAATGGAGTCGCTGGGGGCTTTGGACCGCAGTTAATGCCTTTGCTGTTGGCTATCATCCTGTTCATAATACCTGGTTGCAACTAAATTGCTCTGATCCAGCTGAGCGAAGTATTAGCATTGCGTAAGTAGTCCCTTCAATTTTCACTAACAGCATAATCTGATCGGAGACTTTCAGCATGTGGGTTATGTGCGCGATCACTGGGTTGATGTATGGGACTCAGTATTTCCGTGCATCTGATATCCCATATTACTATAAAGGATTAGAAATAATGATAGGTACTGTTGCTGCAGGGCTGGCGTTGGTCGTAGCCCAGGAACTCATATACTATTTCCATAACCGGAAAGCGATTGTTGATAATCGAGAAAATGCTGGCGAGGACAAACAAAAAATGATTTATGTTAGTTAAGCAAACATACGATAAGCAGACCAAGGTTAATAGAGAGCTTCATGGCTGAATCATGTCACCCGTAAATATCCTTCTATGTTGCGCAATGTATGTACATTTTATTTCCGCAAGTGTACACAAATCGCGGTGCACCTGCTCCTGAAACTAAGGAGACGCTTCCAACTTCATTTACATCCCGCATTGACATTGACTTGGTCTCCGTCATGTGCTCCTCTCTGTCTCTGAATAATTCCAGTTTTTAATTCCAATTTTTAAGATGCCACAGAAATAATCTCCAAAGTAGGTGACAGAATAAGTATTGCCCACAATTCCTAGCAATCTTGAAGATCATATTGATAGGTTCCCGTCCTTATGCAAATATCGCAGGGTGGCATATCTCACGCCTCCAAACCATCGAAACTGGGAACGCCTTGACAGCTCCTGATGACCATTTTAAGTATCCGAGTTCAACTAATAACTCACTGAAGGGGCGCAATCACAGGAATGAAGCTAATTGAGTATCTGTGTCGCAGCTGTAGTACAGCCAATGGAAATGACAGTATTCTGGAATAGGAGCCAGCCTGTACCGCTATGCAGTCGGAGCTACGGTTTTGGGGACGTTTAGGGATTGCGTTACTGTACTGCCAAAAGATTGACGAATCTGAGGCTGAGCGTCAGGCCTTCGTCCACGTGACTTCGGATATGACCGAAACACCTCGAATAACAGACCTCAGAGGTATCTAGAATTCTTTCCTGACTATAAGCTCCACTGTGTTGTTGTGTAGTTACTTCAATTGGCCACAATTCGCTGTTCTTCGATCACCAGCCCATTCAGTGCCGATATACAACAGTTACGGATTGATTCCGCGCGTTTGAGGCTGAGGCGTGCTTGAGCGCTGGCTGCCAGCAATCACGTGTTCTCTCATCCCAGTAGATTACCGTCACTGACCGTGCCATTGTCAGAATAATAATTTTCACCGGATTACTGGACCGACCACGCTGTAGTAGACAAAAATTATACACTTATAGACCTTTGAAATTAAAGGCTGTAGTCGCAAAACTGACTTGCCCAGCAATCTGACCCGATTAACAGCGTAATCAAAGTTTACTCATACCAGTAACTACCTTATATACAAGGCACCAACACAACCGCTTTTCAGGTTCGTCTCGATTGTACAGAACACATTTTGGGTTGAGCATGTTAGTGACGCGTGACCCACCCCTTCACCTTTCAAATAAGTGTTTCTCTAGGCCACAAAGTGACGTATAATACGATCTAAATTGTCTCCTCGCATCTCACGACATTGCTCCCCACATCTCCATCTCCTGAGATGTCCCCTCCTCCACTACAAATCGCCGTGTATATCTCAGGCCATGGATACGGTCACTTCACACGCACGCTCAACCTCCTCTCCCTCCTCTCACGAACGGCAAAATATACGTTTCACATTCGTACATCCTCGTCCCTGTGTGCAGTTCCCCTACCGTACGCACTCCACCCCGGTGTGATCCAAACGAACCCATACCAGATCGATACGGATCAATCACTACACTCACTTCAGAATTTCGACCCGTCGTACCCGCAAACTGAAGAGAGCCGCTTCCTTAAACAATACAATATCCAGGCTATCATCTCCGACGCCGTATCCCTTCCGTGTTTGTTGGCAAACTCCCTTAATATCCCCGCGATCCTAATCACCAATTTCACATTTGATAGTATCTTCCAGACACTTCTTGATACTGCGCCAAAAAATACCAACAAAACTTCATGCCAACTGAAAGTCGACGAAATGACAAGGCAATACGCCCTTGCAGATGCCATCCTTCGATTGCCAGGATATATACCCTTCATCTTCAATGGGCCGCAAATTATCGACGTACCAATGCATTTCCGGAGAGCGATTCGGAACAGGACTGAGACCTTTCTTGCACTGGGCTTGCAGCATCTTGAAGGACAGAAGGTTCTACTTCACTGTTTTGGGGGGCATGGGTTGGACGCCCCTTCTGAGCTGCCGAAGTTACCGGAAGGATGGGTATGCCTAAGCCAGACTATTCATCATCCGCCTTTCTTCTACAAAATATTAGGGGATGTGTATATGCCCGACGTCATTGGGGCATGTGATGCCATCCTTGGGAAGTTGGGATGGGGGACGTGTAGTGAAGTTATTGGAAATGGATATAAACCGTTTATCTATGTTCCACGGAGCGCTTTTGTGGAAGAAGTAGGTTTATTGAGCTGGATGCAGAGTGCGCACCGAAAGATTGTGCGACTGGAAGTGGACAAATATGAGAGCAATATCTGGCTGGAAGCTATAGAAGAGGCGCAGAAGATGATTCCCATACAGAGTTCTGAGTCCAAAGATGACTGGGTTAAGAAAGAGGATGACCTGGTCCGGATCTTTGGAGATACGCTTGAGACTGCATTGGAAAACAGATGCGAGAGGAGAATGGCTGGTTTGCAATAGTGGCCTATATATCATATCTCTTTAGATTTCCCCTTCAAGTTAGACCATATAGATCATTAATCCAGATTAGATAAGCTCCTATCTTGGACGTTCTCTTCCGAACCGTTTCGATATGAAGACTAGTCGGCCCGCAATACCTCATCTTTGGCAATATTAAGAGTATTGTCATATCAAATTAGTTGAACCACAGCACTAAAAGAGGAAGAAGCAGCTGAGGTCCTTATAGCTAAATACTGAAGTGTTGACCTAAACAGCTACAAACAAATAAAAATGGATAAGCACATATTCACGGCATCCAAGCTTCAGAAATCTTCCAGCCATAAACGATAAGAGCACCTTGTAGCACCTCTACGTTGTTAACATGCCGGATTAATATTAGTATTAGCCTGCAGTATTAGTCTGGCATGAGAAAGGCAAGACACCGATACTGGAATGAAGGCGCAAAATTTAAATTTAGGAATACCTGTGTGCTGTTATTTATTTAGGCAATCAAGAAGCCGCTGGATGATTAAACATAGCACAAGTGGTTTACATTTTGCGTCGCTATCACCACGTTGGTGCAATTTCATGGCTCAATATGGCTAACTTGGGGACAGAAATAGGAGCGCCGATTCAGAAGTGCCATCATTCCTGTGGGTGAGCATCTCGTATCGTATTGCATGTGTTAGTTAGACATGGCCGTCTTAAGTATACTCAGATTGAAGATAGAATATATATTGACGAAAATAGTGATAAAGCGACCACTCTCATAGACCATCCACGGAATCTTTTCATTTGTGGTGCTCTACAATGTCAACGAAGTCTTGGTTGAAAGGGAAACTTGTCATGGATTAGCTCTCCTATCAGTCCTCTGTTTATCCCACTATTGTCTAGACAACTTTTTACCTCTTGTCCATAGAAAAGTAGATAAGCCGGTATTCAAGTATAGTTTTATGGTAAATATCTCTTATCATTTTAATAGTTTGCTTGGTTATCACACCTTCAACAAAATGATTGCAGCTTCGCGCGACTAGAGAACCACATGTGGGTCGGGTGACTAAATAAATCGACTTCAATGCTGTACTCGTAAGCCCTGTAGCTCATTATTTCCAGAGATCGGTTCACTAACTCATCGAGTGGCGCCGGATCGTGGCGCCAAGTTGCTTGTGACTTCCCCGTAAGACGTTTCGCTTCCCCACCAGCGTTATGGGAGGCTTTTCTCATACGCTTAAATTCACAGGGCGGGTTAGTTGATTTATTAGTTGACTTGCAAGCTATTTATAACTCACCGTTGGGTCAGGTCTCTCTATTTGGCCTCAGTCACTGAATCAGAGTGCGATACGCTTTAAATATAGGATTTAACATCCACGAATTATGTTGTTTAGCTGGCTGGCCAATATTAATATGCGAGTGTATTTTAATTACTTTATCTCACGGCTGGTTGCGACGTGCAAAGGTCCTTGATAACGGTGGGTAGACGGCCAAGGTAGGCCGTGTTGCATATAAGGGTTGGTTTTTGATAAGGCCTTGGCAGCGATCACTCGACTAGATAGGCTGGTTACAATGTCATCCGTTATCACTTGCTGAAAAGAAACAGCGGCTCGAAGGTGGGTGAATGAGGAGGGTTACAATATACCCAGGTTTAAAAAGGAAGGTAGATCGAAAGCTTACATCCGATCGATGATAATGGTTAGATAAAGAAAGGATATCTCTACTAGTGTGTATCTTGTATCAAGTTATATATGGTGCTCGATATCTCGCACAATAGCCGCTGTTGCTAGCATCCTCCGTGTTTCTCGACGGATTTGTCGTATGTTTACACTTGCCCATCATGACGCAAGTTCCACCATCTCCAATGATTGGCTTCGACGATGAGAAGATGCGGAAGCTTGATGTTGAAACGAAACCAAAGATTGATAAAGCTGAGGGTATCATAACAGATATATCAGCGATCGAGGATAGCGCTTCTTCTTTAGATGGAGATGATGCTCTCAAACTAGCGGGCAATACCCGTGACCATCAGTTTGATGAGCAGTTCTATCGACGTCTGCGATGGAGGATTGTAAGTCGTCATTAACCTGATGCAAGTATTTTGAAACTAAGAAACTAACATCTAATTGCCCTAGGATCTTCATGTGATGCCTCTCCTCATCTTTGTCTACTTCACGCAGTTCTTGGACAAAAATATCCTATCCTACGCCTCAATTATGGGCTTCCCTGTCACGGGTATCTGGTATAACGATGTTGCTCAAGCGTTCTATATGGGATTCATTGTGTGGATGTTCCCGACCCAGTATATTGGCCAGAAGTTCCCGATCGCTAAGTACCTCGGCGTCCACATTATCGTCTGGGGTGGGCTCGTCATGCTTCATCCGGTCTGCTACAACTTCTCAGGTTTTTATGCGCTCCGCTTCTTCCTTGGTATGCTTGAGGCATGTGTCTCTCCAAGTTTAATCCTGATCGTTAGTATGTGGTACAAGCAAAATGAGCGTGCGTCTCGTATCGGATGGTTCTACGCTGGAAACTTAAGCACATCTGTCGTCGGTGGTGCCGTGGCTTACGGAGTGACCTTTTACCAGGGTACTATCCAGCCATGGAAGCTCCTATACCTCATTCTCGGCGCGCTGGCTGTGACAAACGGCATTCTCGTCTTTCTATTCCTTCCGGACTCCCCAATCACAGCTCGTTTTCTGTCTGAGGAGGAGAAGATCGCAGCCCTCGAGCGCGTCCGTCTCGACCAAGCCGGTACGCATAATAAGCATATTAAGAGATATCAAATCGTCGAGACTTTCAAGGACATCCGCACGTGGATCATGTTCCTCATTATCATGTGCATTGGCATTCCAAACGGCGGTAACTCTGCCTTCAGTAACATCATCACCAAGAGCTTCGGTTGGACATCCCGCCAGTCCCTGCTGCTCGACATGCCTCGTGCCGCCATTGGTGGTGTCGCAGTGGTTGCTGTGGGCTGGCTCTCTGACAGAATCAACGATCGTATGACGCTCATTTTGCTCTTCACCATCCCCACGCTCGTTGGAATGATTATTATGACGACCATGCAATACTCTGGCAAGAAGGGCGTGCTTGAATTTGCTCAGTTGATCCAAAATCTATCCGCTCCTGGTTTTCCACTCTGTTATGCTTGGAACGCAAGCAACACTGGTGGCCACACAAAGAAAGTCACCGTTAATGCGTTCACCCTCTTCACTTTTGGTGCTGGTTCCGTTGTGGGCACCTACATCTTCCTTCCTCAAAATGCCCCTGGGTATATTCCAGGTAAAGCAGCAATCGTCGTTCTGACGGTGATAATGATGATCTGCTGTGTTGCTATGGCTTACGTCAACGTTCGCTGGAACAGACAGAAGAGGGCGGCTCTTGAACAGCTGATCGCTGAAAATGGTTGGACTGACGAGGATGTGGAGCGCGAACGGGAGAAAGCCGCATTCATGGACCTCACGGATAGAGAGAACGTATTCTTCATGTACACGCGGTAATTGTTGCCTGTTTATCAGCATGTTATATCCTATTGTGTACCTTTCGCAGTAGCTCTGGAATTAGATAACCTGTCACTCGGACTCGGTGAAAGAATCCAACCGGAGAGGCGCATGGGGGAGCGCGGACCCACGGAGATGGTGGCACGCCTTCTCCGCTCCATGGAAAGAGCGCATGATATAAAGGCCAAGTAAATCATGTAATTAAGGAGCAGGTGGTCAATTATACCGATTAGTAAATTCACACAAAAGCTGGAATATAGCCATTATTTGATGAACACTCTGCTTAGCCAATTAAAAATGACCTCCCCGTCGGAAACTTTGGTGCTTGTGACTGGCGGCTCAGGATTTCTGGGTTCCTTTTGCATCATCGCTCTTCTTAACGCAGGTTATTCGGTGCGGACCACGGTCCGCGATCTCTCTCGATCCTCAGGTCTGTTGGATATATTCCGGAAAAGCGATCGGGTGGAATCATCATCTTTAGATCGTCTGTCCTTCGTTGCCACCGACCTGACCAAAGATGAACGTTGGGAGCACGCGGTTTCGGGTTGCACCTACATTTTGCACGTCGCCTCACCTTTTCCTGACCACCAACCTAAGCACGAGGATGACCTCATTATCCCTGCTCGAGAGGGCAGCCTGCGGGTTCTTCGAGCTGCCAGAGCGGCCGGTGTGAAACGCGTCGTACTTACTTCCTCTCTAGCGGCTGTTAGTTTTGGGCATCCGGAGCAGTCTGCACCATTTACAGAAGAATCATGGACCAACGTTTCCGGCAAGGATGTCACAGCCTATGCTAAATCTAAGACGCTGGCCGAGAAGGCCGCTTGGGAGTTTGTCAAATCTCCTGAAGGCAAGGGTCTTGAGCTCAGTGTCATCAACCCTGTTGGCATCTTTGGCCCTGTCCTGAGTGCGGACTACGCGACTAGTATTATCATTATCCAGCGGCTCCTCAATGGTGATGTTCCCGGTTGTCCTGACTTGACAGTCAGTGTTGTCGACGTTCGGGACGTTGCCTCACTACATCTGCTCGCCATGACCAATCCTGCCGCAGCTGGAGAGCGGTTTATAGCCATTTCTCCTCCCACAATGTCGTTCCGTGATGTTGCTCTTACCTTGAAAGAGAAAGTACCACAGTGGTCTGAGAGGACCCCAACAAGGGGTGTGCCAAATTTTCTTCTTCGTATTATAGCGCTCTTCGATCGCCAGGTGGCTACAATCATTCCACAGCTGGGAAAGAAGTATGATGCTACAAGCGAGAAAGCACAGAGAGTCCTCGGATGGCAGGCAAGGAGTCGAGAAGATGCTATTGTTGCAACAGCGGAGTCACTCGTTAAACTTGGGTTGATAAAAAATGTATGAACACTGGACTTTCCTAGCTAAGGCTTGTTTTAAGCCACTTTCGAGATATAACACTTTATGCCGTCTCTGATTTCATGGACTCTATAGCCGAGATAAAACAATGTACACGAATTCTAATAACAGCTATAGCTATGAATTCATAATTTTTACGTCGCTTCTGTGTTAGATCTCAGATTTTAGAAACTGCCACTTTAAGCTGAGCTGAAGCGCAGTCCCGGTGAGCTTTATGACACGGTTACCTGGGTTGACGTAGTTCTAGTGTAAGCTTTTGGTGATAAATTAAAACTAATGTCGAAGCCTCAAATAGCAACTCTTAACTCCTGAAGTTCATTAAAAAAATATCCTGCTAATCTCAGTACACTACTATACAGAAGTTTTATCGTGTTAAACATTTAGCGGATCATAGAGAAGGTGTTGCAAAACGTACCAGTTATTTCTAACAGTCTCTCTCCTTTACCTTTTCATTCGCTACTGAGTTTTTGAATTAAAGTACGCAAGCTCAGCCTCGCGTATTTTGGACATAGAGCTGGCTGGAGCAAATGTGTTCCGGCCGGAAAATAAAATACCTTCTAACTTCGTGTCGTCTCCAGAGGGCCTGAAAGAAGGGTTACAAGCGGTTGCCTCGGCTTAGTATCCGTCGTTACCCCGGGACCTCATAGTGGGCAGCAAGCCTCTACCCGCCCGTTTTCAGTTTGCGATTGCAATCTTAAATACAATCGCTTCATGCCTACTGCATTAAGTACTCTTGTAGCTTTAGATCCCACATCAAGTCGTCCGTTACTATGCCTGCGTCCAAAGCGAGCTCTGCGCATAATGAAGACGAGCCGCGGAAGTCCAAGAGGCAAAGGACTGCTCTTGCTTGCGAAGTATGCCGCGGTCGGAAAACAAGATGTGATGGCGCGAGACCCCACTGTGGCCTCTGTATGGATATGGGTTTCCAATGCGAATATCCACGGCTAGTTCGTGGCCCTGCATCGCACACTAAGAATGAGTAACGCAATAATTTTGACCTAGAGTTGAGCTTTTCACTTAGTTCTTTGCAGGATCACCTCCCGAGTCGAAGACAGGCTACTGGCTTTGGAGCAGATGCTTCGAACCATTATTGCAAAGGGAGATCCGCCAATTAATTCTCCAGCTCATCACGAGGCGGCAACGCCTCCTACAAGCACTCCGACTCNTGTCTGGGGGGGAGCTCCCTGACTCCACGAGTGCAGTGGATCCTTGCTACAACACGGGAATCAAATTTGCTACTTCAACCAGTGCCTTGGACGACACTGTTGACGGCATGGGGGTCATCACATTTGCGGATGAGGTGACTTCGGGATTCTTTGGTACGGGAAGCCCAAACTCTGTTTCTAAGTTCATACTAACGATCTTAGGACCTACCTCGAATTCCGGATTTTTCTCATACATTAGTCATGCGTTAACTGTGCAAAGGCATTTCCATGTACATCGGCGGCAAGCTCGCGACTCAAATGTGACTGATACGAGCTATATCTCGCGACCACCTTCGCCAGGATCATCAGCGGAACAACCCCACCGCCATCCTGAGAAACAGGACCCTGTGGATTACTATTCTCTTCCTCCAGAGGTAAAAGTCATCGAGTTAGTTGATCTATTCTTCAAAGGTCCCGGTCTACTCTTTCCATACATCTACAAGAAAGATGTGATAGATAGTCTCTCCCATATGAAGAACACGAATTTTCATGGTGTTAGACGCTCATGGCTGTGTCTCCTCAACACAATAATGGCTGTTGCTACTTGCGTGCGGCCCAATCCAAGTGAAAGAAAAGAGAATTGGGCCGCTGAAGGGAACACCTTTCTACAGCGGGCCCTCGGCCTGTTGCCAAACATCGCCTTAAAACCAGCAAACATTGAAACTCGTAAGTATTGGACCAAGTTTCCATCTCACTGCGACGCTATCTGACGCTTGCACTCAGTTCAAGCTCTTCTTCTGCTTACGCAATATCTGCAAGGAACACAACACTCAGCGCAGACATGGAATCTGCAAGGTACCACTGTTCAGGCCGCCTTCCAAATTGGTGTGCACTGCATGAGCAAAGACAAGGTCATTAGCCCTTTGGAGCAGGAAATACGGAATCGATGCTGGCACATGTGCTACATTTTGGATAAGTCTGCTTCAGATTTCTCTACTCCAAGGTGCCGGTAATAACAGGAGTTTAGGACCTGTAGCATGACATTTGGGCGACCACCAAGCATTCCAAATGATACCTGCAAAATACCACTTCCACAGGAGATAGAACTTGAAGTCCTTGACAATAGAGATAATGCAGAGGCTCTAGCCCAGGTATCCAAACCCGGGTCGTCAACTGCTGCGGTTTATATTCATTCTATGTGAGTGCATTATTGCTTTTGTGACCCAGTTCACTGACTACATCAGCCGCATTTATAAAGTTGTTGGTGAGATAATACAACGTGTATATGAGAAAAACATTCCAACTCATCCAACGATACCGTCTTCTGAGCTCTTTCAGAGGATCATGTCAATAGAACCAGAGCTAGCATCATGTAAAGCATCTTTACCGCTGCATGTCCGAATCCTAACCAAAGAAGACGTTTGGGCTTACCTTCAAGGCCGAGCAACATTCACCCCTTTAAGCATTGTGTTGACGCTTCGATACCACAACGCACGCTTGCTCCTCCACCGAGCTATGGTGACTCGCTTCCTCTCGTACGATCGCATCGATGGTTATGATACCCAGGAATGGGAATTTCTACATGATTTCGGAAGGGTCAGTCTTGAAATTAGTATGCGCTCTTCTATGGAATTAGTTGAGATTATTGCCAGCGCTTCCGAAGGCTGCTTGCCGATGCTTACTGCTTGGTGGTTCTCTCTCTACTATGGTAGATACCTTCCTTTTATATCGATTCGGTGAGATAATCTAACAAGTCTCGCAGTCTTCAGTGCATCTCTGGTTATTTTTGCTGGGATGGTGATAAGGAGTATTCATGGTGTCCATATGCAAGGGTTCGAGTTTCAGGACTGTACTAAGAGTTTGAATCGAGCCTTGAACACGCTTGATGCTTTGGGGGCCGATACACGAATCGCTGTCCGCTGCCGCAAGTACCTTGAAAGGCTCCTTCAAGTTGCACCTTTGATCGGTATTTTAGGTCCTTATGCTACACTTCTCATGGGCTCCGCTGATATATACTTCCGTAGATTCTCCCTCACTTGTACAAGAACATTTTTCTACTCTGAATGGTTTGGACGGCTCATTGGACGATTTGACAGATTTTTCACCACTGGACCTAGGCACAGGCCCGTTTGTGGCCGGGACTGATTGGGACATGCTTGCACAATTCTTTGACCAACAAAATCCACACCGACTACAAAGCGCGGGGATAGGTCAATCTATTGATAGAACACAGTTGGAAATACCGATTCTGATTTCGTCAGATATGGCTTTCTAAATCCGTATATATTATAGACGCCTTTCGTTCGACTTACCAAAATACGACCCAACTAGTATTTGAGCGGCAACTTGAATAGTCTGATTGCATTCCGATACCCTATGTCCTTCCAAGTCTCATCAGAAATAGGCACCGTCTCAAACCACGCTCTCATCTCTGCAATACTTTCGTAAGGGTAATCCACCGAAAACATAACGTTTGAGACATCGGTCTCGGCGAGGAGATTCAGAAGGGCAGATGTTCTAGGCATACCACTTGTATTGATAATGAGGTTGGATTGGAAATATTCTTGGAAAGATCGTTTTTTTGGACCTTGAGCATCTTTCCAAATTCGGCTGTTAGTATGATTGTCTACTTTAGTATCTCGGATGTGACGATTCAAGCCCAAATTATAAAAAAAAGCACGAAAACAGTTGTGCATGTGAAGGAAAGAGAATGTGGTTTAAGCTTACCTGCAGTGTACATTCTAAAAGTTGTGTCCGTTCTGGGTAATATCCACGACAGGCCCTCTCCCATATGGCCGAGACATATCTTGAGCTTAGGGAATCGGTCGAACACTCCCGTGTACATGATCCGAAGCACATGCTCAACCGTCTCCCGTGCAAACCCATACGGTGCGCCGTGAAACACGGGCATGTCTTGCATGTTGTTGATGTTGGTAGATAGTGGCACCCGGGGATGAATGAAAATCGGCTTCTCCAGTCTTTCTGCGACCTCCCACAGTACGTCGAATTGCTTGTCATCCAAATAGATCGCTTTGGTGGGGTCGGTAGTGTTCGTGTAGCCATTGATCATTGCACCAACGAATCCATATTCTTTGATACACCGTTCGAGTTCTTTTGCAGCAGCCTCTCCATTTTGGGTGGGGAGCGTAGCAAAACCAAAGAATCTCTCGGGGTAATTCTGACAGTAGTTCTCATAGACGAATTGATTCGCCTGCTGGCAGAATCTAACGCTTGCTTCAAGACCTGTGAAAGCTTGAGCAGTAGGCTGGTTCAGTGAGATGATTTGGGCCTGGATGTTATTGGCATCCATGATATGGAGACGAAGATTAATGTCGCCCAGTCGTTGTTTCAGCCCGGCGAGAAACTGGGGGTTGAACGTCTCGAACGTCACAGACGTTGCAGGTGTGGGGAATGGCGATACGGCGTGCTCCTCTAGAGTAATAAGACGAGCTGCTTTTCTTGTCGTATTGGTTGGCTTGAAAAGCGTAGGCGGTCTACCTTCGATTTCCAAAGTTGTGGATGTCATTTCGCATGCAATGGCCGTAGGTCTAACCTTGAAAGAGAGGTTAGGTAGTCTAATGACTTCTACTAGTAATTGTAGAGGAATGAAGGTGTAGTTGGAGTAAGATTAAGGGAAACTCCCCATCTCGACATGAAACAAATAATAGTGACCAGCAACGACTCCGGCAATAGCTAAATAGAAAAAAGACTTATCGAGTAGAATCCACTGGCTTGCTTTGTCCCCGAGCAGGAACATATCGTTGCTGCGGCTGTCTCGGCCATAGCAAGAAACACGCTAGTAGTGGACGGCTGTAGAGGCATTAAGGATGATGTATTCCGCGCTCCTTGGTATTTCCAATATGGAAAGGCGAGAGCGGACACGAGACTGAGGGAACTAGCGCGGAATCCCGCCCACGGCTCGTTTCCGAAACATCCCCGGATTATCCCGGATCCTTGGCACCCTGGAACATTCCGCTCATGCTTCAACTTTCTCACGGAGACGATAAGCTCCTGCATGATAGATCAAGAAATCAAGGTATTAAAGTTTGAGCAGTGCATCTGGCCGCAGTCTTACCAAAGCTATATTTCATTTCACATGGTGAAAAGCAGCTTTAAACTTTTCTACAAGACTGCGGCTACGCAGCGCAAAATTTAGGACCTTACGGCCATTAACCCGAGTTTGTTGTAGAATGATAAATTCATGGTAGAATTGTATTAGTAGGAGTAGAAGCAGATGCATGTTGATTTCTGACTTTAGATGAGAGATGTAAATTATCCTGCCAACGTGGTGATATATTGTCATTAAAAAGCTTCTAGATCGAGTACGAGCTTTCCGAGAACTTTCCCAGTCTTAACCATACTCAAAGCCTCGTTCAATTCTGATCCTTCTGAAAGATAAAAGACTCCGCACAAATTTGTACCTTAAATCACTTATACTGTTTGAAATATAAATCACACTTTCCTCCCTTTGGGCGGATGACAAAAAATTCCAGATGACTCATTGATTTGGGAGTCGTATGAGGAGCTGGAGTGATTCTATATTTGCGAAATATGTGGCCCAAATGGATCCGAAGCTGCATATTTGCGAGACTAGAAATGACATCTTAGTGATAGCTTTGTGGTGGGGTGAGGGAGAGCCAGGAAAGGCCAAATTAACAACACATACTTCAGTCCAATACAAGATCTCGGCCCAGAAGAGAACGGGAAAAAATTAGTCCTCATTGCGTCAGTAGCTTGAATCCATCTTTCAGGCGCAAATTTGAGAGGGTCTGGAAACACATTGGGATCGCGATGATTCGTATACGCCTGCATTCCAACCACTGTTCCTGGGGGGATAGAGACTCCAGATACCTGTAGTCCTGTTTCCGGCGCGAGGCGTTCTAAATATGACGGAATACTTGTGTGCAGGCGCAATCCTTCTCTACATACTCCATCAAGATATGGTAATTTCTCTAGCGACTCAAAATCCAGCGGCAGGTCGGGATCGGGAAAGGCTGCCTCTAGCTCAGCGTGCAGTTTAGCTTGGATCTCCGGATGCTGAGCTAATTCAAAGGTTGTAAACATAGCTGTATTTGCGGTGGTGTCAGAGCCAGCGTTCCTGATCAATGGGTTTGGTTAGCCGACAACTCCATCAACCCTGCTCTGATTACGCTTTTCTTACAGGATTTCCATCATCTCAGCGATAATCTCTGTGTCAGACAATGCCGACATAGGATCGACTTTTCCGTTTTGCTCAATACGCGACAGAATATCGATACGATGACGGTTAGTTTGACCAGCACTAGCCCAGCCATCGCGAGCACGTACAGCATACTACAAGTGGTCAGCCAAAATAATTACCAGCGACAAGACTGACAGACCCCTGCGATTTCCTCATCGGCATTGTCCCAGTCTTTCGCTGCTTTCATGCCCAGTATTCTCATAATTGGGAGTATAAATGGGAATGGACCGTTCTGAGGAAATTTCTGTCAGTAGTCACAGTATATATTCCAGGCCTTGTGATTCTCACTAAACTGTTTCTCTTGTTCCGCAATTCTACTTGATTGATAAAGTGTGAGTCCTCAGACGTCAACATACCGATCTGTTGTCCGAATGCGATATCTGTAATGACATCGAAAGTGAGATAGCGGTACCATTTGAAAGTATCCACCGGTGTATTTGTCGCGTCGAATCTTTCAAGCCATGCAAGAAATCTTTCCAAGTGGTGTCGGATAACTGGCTCCATTTCGAGAAGATTTTGGCGGGAAAATGCCGGAAGAAGAGCTCTTCTTCTTGCGTGAGCACTTTTCACGTCCCGAAGACCGATGCACATTTTAACGTCTCGAAATTTGAAGGTGTCGTAGGCATGCGATTTCCAAGCCTTGTTGTTGTAAATCAACTTTAGCCCCACGTCCGAGGCAATGCACACTTTGTTTGGTGCAATACGTATGACAGGGCCATATTTTTGATGTAGTTGAAAGATCCAGTGGGCCCTATTTCCCCTCAGGGAGTGAATGAAAAGAGGACCAGCCGTAATCAAAGTGAGGAGTGGTCCAGGAATCTTCCTCAATGGGCCACGCAAGAGTTTCGACAACAGGTAACCAACGCCAGAAATCGTTATGAAGGTAAGCAGAAGCCCGATAGTAGAGTCAGAACCCAAAATTAAGGTGAATTCTAGCGCGAGCTTTGGGAACATTGTGGAAGAATGCTACAGCCTCTGCTCCGAGATTCGATTTCAATAGTCTGTATAGTTGTCACGTCCGGTATAAATGATCTTCGAGCGGCGGCCCGATTTCTGAACCATGAAATACATGTCCAGATCCTTTCCCCTTCAGATTATTTACAGGTCATGGGCACACAGCTCGGACCGCTGCGTTGCATCGACACAATGACGTTTCAGGGGCTTTTCTTTTGGCCGGGGATGTTTCGGATCTCAGGGAATTATGCTTGGAAGACGGGGCAAACAGAGGCGAGTGGCGGAAGGATATTATCCACATTACCAGACGGTGTCCGGGATGAGTGATACGACCTAAGAACCAACCTCATCCGAGTGCGTATCATGTTCACTTGGGTTTTTGGTCATCTTGGAGATACCACTCAATATATACACTCTTAATGGCTTGTAGCCCGCAATAAGTAAATTTTGACTAGCGAATGGAAGCATTGAACTACGATTATTACATCAAGGGCTTATAGTCGACAGAAAGTTTTAGAAATATACCGCATTGTAAATGATTTTGCGGGTGTTGAATGTCTCCTCGCTTATGTCGAATGCCATTTATATGCCAAGGCCCCATTGTCATGTCCATATTTGAGAAAAATTGTCTTTAGCTCAGTGTAAAGCTCGAGACCATGAACAGCGAGCTCTCGTCCCACCCCGGACTGTTTCCATCCACCAATTGGCATGTCCAAAGCTCTTAATGGGACAGAACAGTTAACCCCCACGGCACCCGACTCTAAATTCTTTGCAACACGTATTGCCCTTTCAAAATCGCGGGTGTAAACTGATGCTATAAAACGAGTTAGTAATTAAGAATAGTGAATTAGTGAAATAGTGGACCGGTTTGAGGTACCGAAAAGTCCAAAATCCAAACTGTTCGCTTCTTCAAGTGCTGCTTCCTCGCTTTCAAACGTATTGACGATCACAACTGGACCAAATATCTCTTGTTGATATGCTTCCGACGTTCGTTTGACATTAGTGATGATTGTCGGCTCAATAAATGCGCCCTGACAGACTTTAGCTGACCTTTTGACAAATCTTTACTTTGCGAGCATATACTTACAGTAGTTGCGTGACGTTTGCCTCCTAGGATTAGTGTTCCATCCCCTTTCCCAGCGTCTATGAGACTTTGGATGCGGGCGGCTTGCGCCATATCAACTTGCGGGCTTGGGTGAAGTCAGGCCTATGTGTAGTGGAACGTGGTAAGGCATCTTACCCTTGGAAAGTACCTTTGTCAGTTGGATCTCCTAATTTGACACTCTGCATCACGGATTTCAGCTGCTCGATGTATTCCTGAGCGACACCTGCTTGAACAAGCACCCGACTGTTTGCTTGACAGTGCTGGCCGCTGTTGTGGTTGATTGAGAAATGTGTACTGCTACAATTAATTCATATGCCTCACATCACAAGCCATTTAACTTACTATCTTACCGCCGCAGCAATATCTGCATCATTGAAAATAATAGCAGGACTTTTACCGCCAAGCTCAAGCGACACATTTTTCAAATTCGATTCCGCAGCCATCATCATGATCCTCTTTCCTGTGGCCACAGACCCTGTAAATGAAATCTTTCTGATTTTCATGTGTCGTGCAATTGCAGCTCCTGTCGGCAGCCCAAATCCGCTTAAGACATTGATAACACCAGGGGGAAATCCTGCTTCTTTCATTAAACAAGCTAGTTTGATGGAGCTCAGAGGAGCCTTCTCAGATGACTTCAAAACAACCGTGTTGCCACATATTAATGCAGGAGCGACTTTGAAAGCAAACATAATTGTTGGTACCTACGATGCGTCAGCATAGAACAACGATTAAAGTGATCGACCATCAGGGTCTTACATTCCAAGGAGTAATGAGTCCTACGACCCCGTAAGGTTGCCTCACACTAACGTTAAGAAAGTTGGCACTGTTGAGACTCGATTGTCCAAGCACATGATAAGCACATCCCGCATAGTAAGCGAAAACGCCAGCACAGCCTGGTATATCCATCTTCTTTAAGAGCTCCACTGGTCTGATACATATATGAATATCGTATTATCTAGAGGGAATCAGCACACTCACTTTCCCATACATATTGCATCTAATCGTGCGAGTTCTTCGGCGTCTCTATGAATCAGTTGTACAAGCCTGAGCATCGGGGCAGCCCGCTCCATTGCACTTAGAGCACTCCATCCTTTGAAAGCTTTTTGAGCTGCCTCTACGGCCAAGTCAACATCCTCTTCCAAAGCTTCGTGCACTAGGCACACTTCCTCTTCAGTGACGGGTGAATTGATCGGGAATAGTTTACTCGATATACCAGCCCTCAGCTACACAGCTTAAATTAGCAAATTTTGTTATCCAACATCCACGTATTTTTACTGACTTCATTGTCAATGAAAAGCCGCGTCTCCATGTCCTTGCTTCCCATTTTGTGGTCCATGAGCTCTTAAAGGTGGTTCGATCTAATTTTGTTATTGGATGGTCAATAGTTAATGTTTTAAATACTCAATTCGAAGCCTTTAAATCTCTAGTGGCAGATTAATATTGTAGCCGAATCAGATTCAAGTAGAAAGGCGGAAATTGCCGTTGGGTGCTTCTGTTTACCAAAGAATTACCGCTTGCGAATGATTCAATGCTTTGCAGCATCTCAGTGTAGGCCGACATAGCCCCGAGGAACCTTAGTTTACGCATCTAGTCGACACGGCCGGCCGCCGATCCGATAAAAACACGTTATGATTTGTAATATGGAGTTATTGAAACTCTGAAACCCATTATGTTCAATAATATATGGGGTGGATCACCTTGATCTTCCACACTGTGCTAGCCAACTTAGAACATTCTTTACTAGCAGACAACAATTCTCTGCGCGAATAATTGAAGAATGATTCTATTGTCAGAATTGAGTTGTCTCATTGGCATCCAGGAAGTCGAAATAGCGTGCTTCTCAACAAAATTGACGATGCTTGATAATCATCCAACCAAGGTGTGATTTCTAAAAGTTATCTCCGTCCTAGAGTGGAATCTCTTCATGATATTGTATAGTTAGTCGTGCTGCACACTTTGAAATAACAATCTTGCATGCAAAGTGTTAACATTCATGTGAGGACAAGAGTATACGTTGAACATTAAAAAATTAAAGAGAGGTTCGGGAGATTCGAGAGCATTAGCATGTCAAGTATGGAAAGGAATTATAGTAACAACTCTTTCCCACTCTTTGCCAGTCAGGATTCTCTTTCTGGCGTTTGTCTTTCCCGTATTAAAGTATGGCATGGGTGCAACTCTACTGCCAAGATAGTGCCTGAGAAGATAGGAAAGTACGTGTGCTCTAAAACCGATAGGTATCAAATTCACTAGCTATCCTCTTAGCGTTCCTACCTCTACTGTGCAATGGAGACGTGGAATTCTCTAGTAGACTACATTCAGGAATCTTTGATAATCCCCAAGAATCCTTCAGTTTCCATTCAACGCTTCAAGCGTTGCAAAAGTGACTCAAGGTACTTCATCCCATCATTTTCCAGTTCTTGAATTTTTGTACTCCAAGATGTGCATTGTTAGAACGCTTTCTCCAGAGGTAAGGGCGATAATCCCTGCCAACAAACCCCCACTACCAGCAAAACCCAAGCTTTCGAACATATCCGGAAAATAGAAAGGGCCAAGAAACCCCCATACTTGTCTAATTAAATTCACCAGCACTCCAATCTCGGCACTGAGTGATCTGTGACAATCAACAGCGAAGGTAATCAGCGTAGTCGTGACTACCTGGTTCCCGAAAGCTGCAATAGCGGCACCAATTAATGGCTTAACAGTCCAGTTCCCAGGAGCGGCAATTTGAGACTCAACTCCCCATATGATCANGTCCGACACAGGCCAGCAGAATACCAACGTATGCAAGATAGAGTCGGGGAACTGGGTCTACAGTGGTATTTCCACCAATCGTGGTTGTTTGTCGCTCAGAATCTTCTGAACTATTAATATTGTGACGAGGCTTGTTCATATAGCGAACAAACCAGTCAGAGAATCGTCCAGAAAGCTGTTGCCCCAGAGCGCTCCCGATTATGATGGAAAGGAACTGTAGACCGACACCTTGTGCACTTAGGGAAAATTTCTTACCCATGACTTGTGGAATCTCAATTGTGATGCATACGGCAGCATACCCAAAAACAATGGCATATGCGGACGCGGGAACTATGACTGAAATATGTCGAGCGGCTTTGAACGGTTCAAGATAATCGGATATAGTTAATGGATTAGGGTCGATGCGATGTACTAATAGTAGTTTCTGTCGCTTTTCACTTTGGAGGCTGTTGGGGCCATTCACTGGACGGTAGTATCGAGACTCCATGTTTGTAAAGAAATAGACCAAGAATTGGCAGAAGTTGATAATTGCGAGGATCCAAAAGATCCATTGGGTAGGCTGCCGTTGAACGAGGAATCCAAAGAGGAAAGGGCCCAAAGAAGTTGACACCGTAACCATTAAAGTCCAAATACCCATTTTTGCAGCTCGCTCGTGTGCGAAAAAAGTTTCAACCACGATCGGAGAGCCAATTGCAAGAGGTGGGCAAATGAATACAGAGAGAAGAACTCTTGTTGTTATCTGTGAGGCGTAAGTGGTACACCGGGCTCCGGCGATATTACAGACGCATGAAGCTAACGTTGACATTAGGAAGATTGGGCGTCGTCCATATCTCGATGAAAGTGGACTCCAGATCAACGGGGCAACACCTGAACAGAGGATCTAGACCGTTGTAATCAGTTGCAGTGTGGGAAGTCAGGATGGAAAGCTGACTTGGACGGAAGTGAGATAACTTGCTTGTGTAAGTGTGACGCTGTATTCTTCGACGAAGATCTCATAGGCAGGGATCAGAACAGCAGAACTGAACAAAGCAAACATGGCATGAAATGCAACTTGGAAGATCCAAACATTCTTCTTCCATGTCGGCCAATTCAATGGATCATTTAGTGACATTGAAGGTAATGGATTGAGATCGACTCTTCCATGGTGGTGCAGAAGAAACTCTCTTAGTTCGGATTGTGCTTCTTGATCCGGAATTTGAGCTTTCTCCTGATGAACTGTGGTAGGGGTAGTATCACTCATAAAGTGACCTTTGACTACCGTGGGATCCATTCTGCTGTTAAGCAGGGGAAGAACGGTAATGTGCAATATCAGGATACAAATGTAGATTTTGGGAGACCGGGAAGAAAATACAATAGCTTCAGTAGAACAGTTGGCACTGATTCATATAATTTCCGCGGAACAACCGGACATTATATTCAAAAGCAGCAATGCTCTATACCCGACACATCCACGATCAACCGCATGTTTATTTACGTATGAAGTGGTTAGCCTGTGCGGGGTCTGCAGATGGACGGCAAAGGCGCTTCAACGAAGCACACGGGGATGTTGCTAAATTCTTGCAGATCAGGGACATCTGAGACTTCCGGGGGTGTCTGTGGAGTACAACACATCCGACTAAACAAACGGAGTTAGCCATGTGGCTCAGAGATGTTAGAGTAGTGTGATATGCTCGCGGTGTGGTGTGGGGCAAGTGCAGTTCGAAGTCACAAATCTTGTCGTTTTGGACTTGGCGAAGTCGGGCAACAATCCGAATTATCCGCGAAGCCAGGAAGGATCGCTTTGCATTTCGCAGTCTTTGTTCCAACTAATAGACTACTCTTGATAGGACAAATTATTAAAGCTGTAAATGGGGATACTATAAATAAATAAAAGTGTAATTGAATCGACGAAAGTGAATGAAAAAGTTTGAGGCACTTGAAGTGTGTCAGAACCCAAATTACATAGAGTGATAGCATGAATATTATAAAGCAGGAGGTCTCGATTTGATAGTAAAGTGAGTGTTAGCTAGGTGGTGGTATAAAGACGATTCCTACATTGGCAGCTAGGCTATGGCGTGTTAGAATTGATATACAAATTTGATGTCTGATCTCATCCTATACTTAGATCCTTACAATTACGGTACTGGAGAGCTGAGTGAGCTGGGTCGGATGGGGGTGATTAGGCAAGGAGTAAAGCAACAAAAGCTGACTAACCCGTCCAAGGCGGCCAAGAAAAAATTTCTGATGTATTACTACTGGAATTTAATGCCATGTAATTAGGTCCAACTAACGCAAGTATAACGACGTCATGAGTAGCCTCAGACTGGCGCAAGGTTTCAAATCGCACCTAAGTCTCTCAAGGAATCGGAGTATATCAAAGTGTCCGTGAATCTAGAGCAGAGAACAAGTTATCCCAAGCAAGTAAATCTAAATTTGGTTCACTTTGGACTGCAGCCTGCCAGAAATCATCAAATGAGATGTCGGTATCCGCGAATCCGTCATGGATGTCTCGTCCTGGGCCAATCGATTGTGGTCCACGACTATCAAAAGAGTTCAAAGTGCCACAGTTATCCTCACTGCGAAGATGAGCTGCACTAGTTGCTGAAGTCACGGGATCAGTGAGGTAGACGCTATGCTTCTGTAGAATGTGACGTAGGGAAGATAAGAATCGACCTAATAATGGAGAGCCGTGTCTAGCTCCTTCAAAAATCCTCAAAGCGTTCTTTACCTCAGCTTTAATTTCCATCTCATCTACTTGATCTCTATTGAAGCATAGATCCATTACCAGGACTGCTAGAGCAAGATGCATAAAATGCATCTCTAATCCCATGCGTATTGTAACACTCTGCGAGGGATTATTTTCCGTGAGACCGTCGTGAAACTGTATTACAATGCGTGCTGATTCGAGGCAAGCTTGCCTCGAGTAAGCATAAAGAGGATCTGAAGACTGCCGAAGTAAAAATCTCTGATGCAGTTTGCATCGTCTGCTATGTGCTGCCTTAGTGATACAGTACCGCAGGAGAGGAAGATGTGGATATATGGTCTCAAGTGGTTTCGCTTGTCTGCGACTTTCGGGATCGAGTCGGAAGAAGAATGGAAGGCTTGAAATGAAGCCTACCAGCTTTTTATCAAAAGCTACAATATGCTCATACGGCAACTGCGCAAGCTTGGATGTTTCCACCGGAACAAGGTCAACCATTTCCCGACAAAGGTGCGCGAGTTTGACTCTCTCAAGGAAATAAATCATACATGTCGGCTGAGGTCCCATTATCGGCTCTATGTTTTCTCCGAAAATAAGATTGTCATCTGTACAATCCTTGGGAAGTTTGACATTGATATGGTTTTGCTGGATTAAATACATGCCCTCGTGTGGGCCAGAAATCGTTGCCATTAGCCTAAAGAATCGTAAGATTGCTCTGATCTTGCAAGGGAACGCATTCATACCACTCTGTTGATGCAATATACCAGAAGACCCTTCGTTTTACTTCGTGATCAATAAAGTGACGCACATCGTTCTCAGATTCTATAGATGACTCGAGGTCGGCGTCCAGGCGATGTAAACCGAGATCCCTAGCAATTGAGATGGCGTCCATCAACAAAATACGGCCTCTTGCAGAAAATCCGTCTAGTTGGAATGTGGCGAATGACATCAGAAGATGAGCTTGAATATCTTCTAAACTACCAGATGTGTTTCGGCGAGAATAATCCAATACATCTAAGGCGCCTTTACTCAGTGCCTTTGAAAGATGGACTGCATCACGGTCGCAGGTGGTTACTTCTGAATTTTCGCAATTTTGACAGAAGATAGCCCCCAGAGACAATATGGATAGAATTAGGGCAGCCCTTCCAGGTAAGACGGCTCCTCCTTGCATGAAAGTTAGGTAGAAAGATTTCATCATGGATCGGGCAGTTGGAATATGTAGTATTGAGCACATCGGTTCTACGCTGGACTCATAGCTCTGGAAGAGAGACACTGCTACCTTATAATCCGGAAATATCGCCAAAGAATCATTAGATCGTTCAGGATCTGACGCAGTCATAGAATTATGGGAAGCTTGTATCTCCAGGATTTTATGTATGCTACATATTCTGAAGGACAATCCATTGGAAAGATTAGGAAGCTATTCATACGTTAGACACATATACTGACGGGCCAACTCCTCTGAGCTTTTAATGACATACGAGCGAATCCTCCCTTACTGCTGCGTGCTCAAGTAGATGTAAGTCTTCGTCTCGAGCTTTTTCGATTTCCGAGGATGCTATTCTGGAAGTAGTGGTAACATCAGACTGTCTGGCGGGATCAATTCCGGCCGGGCCAGATTGCCTTAGCACAACGGCTTCGAGTCTCTCGATACGTCGTAGAAGCTCTGCATTGCTAAGTGTCTCAGAAGTGACTGGATGATGTTTTTCGGGTGGGACCAGAAACGAACAGGCGATCCTACGGGCGGTGCAATTTGAACAAGGATGAACGCGGTTGCACTTTAGCTTTTTTGATCGACACGATTGACATGACACTGGATCAGGGCGGTTTCGGGCTTTCTGCATGATTGTGAGCGTGATGGATTAAATTCAGGAACACTTCAAAAGGGAGTTGGGTCCACGGACATCCGCTTTTAGCGTCCGCGGAGCTCCGAAGAGTTAGTCAGCACCTTGACCCTAGAACGGGCCAATGCCGTCTGTGTATCTTTCCAAACCAACGAAGCTGCGGGGCGGATATTTATATCCTGTCGTAGCTTTGACTCTAACGCGACGAAGCATAGGAGTTGTTACACAGCGGAGTGGATGGTACTTGCCATCGCTCCACGGACATCCATTGTAGCCAATCAATACCGGGCGAGTAGGTACCGTACATAAGCATTGGTACAATATCCGCTTGTAACGTTAACACAGCGCTCCATAGGGGCCTATACGCGTGCCATGCCCGTAACTGCAATGTCTTACCATAAAGCGTCAACTCCACCTATTTAGCCAGTCACCTTGAATTATCACACAATAGGTTCATTGCCATGTTATGGGGTATCAGCTTCTCTCTTGACCCCTGGACTTAGCCACCGAAGATCGGCCCACCCCATTTATGGCTCTTTCAGAAACCTTAGAATAATCCTCCCATCAGTGGTTCCCATTACCTCTGTCGGCAGGATAAGCCTTGCTTGATATATAGCTGTCTATAGGCTATCTGAACTCCTTGCAAGACGCTCTACCGATCTATCTATCTTGGCAGATCATGACAACGGATCAGACATATCCGGACAAGCATGTCCAAGGAGGGGAGAGTAAGTCTGTATCACCCGAATCAAGTTCTTTAAGTCTAATAAGATCACTCAGGTATGAGAGGAGACAATTCACCTTCCGACCAACCACAAACTACATCTCAGACAGACCCCGAGAAAGGATATAAAAGGCGGGCAAACGGCCACGAAATTGGTGTTCTTCATCCTGTTTGTTCCAGGACTGAAAGTGCTAGAGCTTCAGTTCTAATTGATTGGGAAGTCGATGATCCTGAAAATCCACATAATTGGTCAAAGGTGGCTTGCACCTATAGCTCAGCTACATATACACGAATTGATATCTTTCCTTAGTCCAAGAAGATTTTTATTCTCTTCATCACAATCATGATAGTAATCAACTCGACAATGAGTTCTTCCCTACCAAGCATGGCTATCCCTAATATTATGGAAGAATTCGGTATCGTGTCGGCCGAACAAAACGTGTTGCCAATCAGCATCTTCCTGATAGGCTACGTCTTTGGACCAATTATTTGGGGTCCTCTGAGTGAACAGTTTGGGAGACAAAAGCTAACCATAGGCACTTTCATGATTTTCTCCATGTTTACTATGGCTTGTGCCTTGGCACCCAACTGGCATGCTCTACTTGTGTTTCGGTTTGCTTGTGGCCTATGCGCGGGTGCTCCAATGGCTATCGTGGCTGGGATTCTTGCAGACGTGTATGAGAAGCCTAGAACAAGAGGACGAGCCTACGCTATTTTCATGGTGGTGAGTCTCGCTCTTTAATCCATTACCATTGGAAGCCATGCTATCTAGTGCTAAGTGTCGACTCTAGACAACTCTGTGGGGCCCTTTGTTCTCCCCAATCATATCTGGCTTCACCTCTGTGACAATCGGCTGGCGCTGGTCATTCTGGGTTGGCCTCATATACGCCGGTATAACCCTGCTCATTACAATATTCCTCCCGGAGACTTTTGGGCCAATTCTACTCGCTCGTCGCGCTCGAAAACTACAAGAAAAGAACCCCTCTTGTCATGTTGTAGCTGCTCATGACCTTGAGAAGATGGATCTCAGCAAGCTCATGACAGTCGTCCTCACCCGACCGCTGCGCATGCTTGTCTCTGAACTCATCGTCACCGCTACCTGCGCTTATCTATCGCTCATTTTTGCCATCTTCTACATGTCTTTTCAAGCATTTCCGATCATTTTCCAGCAGCTTTACGGTCTTTCAGCGGGGGTTACGGGTCTTTGCTATCTTTTCATTGGCTTCGGCGCCGTTCTTGGGTTGCCTGTGTTCTGGTACTGGGACAATGTCTTGGCAAAGGCCAAAGAATCGGGTGCTCCTTGGGTCAAGCGTGAGGAGTATCACCGTCTACCTCTAGCCTGCATTGGAGGGCCGCTCTTTGCTGCCTCTATGTTCTGGCTGGGCTTCAGTGCGAAGCATTCAGTCAGTGTTTTTGCTCCCATGCTTGCCGGGATTCCATTTGGTACAGGATACGTACTGATCTTTATGGCACTACTTAACTATCTCACCGACGCTTACGAAATATATGCGGCTTCCGCCAATGCCGCCGCTTCCTGCTGCCGCTCCACTCTAGCTGCGATCCTGCCACTTGCTACAACTCACATGTTTACCAAACTCGGAATCGCAGGGGCTTGCTCCCTTCTTGGTGGATTGAGTACGAGCATGTGCATAATACCGTTCATATTCATTTGGAAAGGACCAGCTATACGAAGTCGATCCCGATTCTGTATAGCTCTCAGGGAGCAAAAGCATAAACGGTCAGCGGAAGCAAGTCACATATAGAGAGGGCATCAAGTAGAAAAAGGAGTTCAATATAAATGCATACATGATGGCAGTCATAGGTGAGCACAGTAGCATTAATGCATGGGATGTCGAGATCGAAAGGTTTAATGCTGGCGTTTGCCAAGGGGAAATACCCCATTACCGGTGCCAGGGTCCATTATGTGTGACTTACTTGCTAAATACCTGATATGCATAATGAGCCCATTTCCATACAAAACGGGTTGGAGAAATGTCACGAGAATATTAGTTTGCAAAGTTCAGCTAGAGACATGGCAAAGATAACCTGCAATTTTAGACAGCCTTAACAAAACCGCTTCCCTAACAGCATCAGCTCCCTCCAAATTAGATTAAAACTCAATGAGGCCCCGTAACATTGTATTCGATACAAAAGATAGTTCTGCCCTAGCTCTGCGGAACGGAAAACTACCCACTGGTCCTATGAAGATTGCATGGAAGAAATGATTTGCTCAACACTCGCGAAACTGAGTTCTTGAAGCGTCTCGGTCCAGATTTGATCCGTTAGCTCTTTACCGTTTGTATAAAACCAACTGGCGAGTCTGCTCATTGGAGAGATAAGTTAGTAATATGTGCAAATGTATTGGCACTCAAACGAGTCCGGATGGGTGACATACGGTGAAATGCTGCAGTTCATAAGGAAGCAGCCGTGGGACTCCTTTCCGTGCCCTAAAGCAGCATCGATATAAGTGGCTGCACCTTTCTCGACAGTCCTTCCTGCGATGGAAAAGAAGATCTTCGCCGCCACGGCGGTGCCTCCCGAGACCTCCCGGGCCAGACCCGTGCCTTTGGTGAGGCCCGGGTCAACCATGTTGATGACGACGTCGTCAGGACTAATCTTCTCCGTCAGCCTGACGATAAACAGCTGGCCCAGCAATTTGGAGACGCTGTATCTCTCTTCCGCATCCCACGGAGTGATTGCTGTATCGTCGAAGGAAGGTAAAAAGGGTCGCTTGTCTTTGTTCGGAAGCTTGGCGAGATGGGACATGATCGAGTTCACGACGGTGATGCGTGGCGGGTTCTGATCCTTGGACTTTGACTTCAACACCGGAAGCAGGAGGATGGTTAGGAGGATGGTGCTCAGGAAATTGACCTGTATGGCCTTCTCATGGCCGGTTGCCGCGGCGGTCTCGAATTTTGCTGGGGAAAGACCGGCGTTGAGGATGACAATATCGATCCGCTCGAGGTCCGCTTGACACTTATGGGCAAAGTCCTGAACGGATTGATACGATTCCATGTCCAGCTTCCACACCTCGATCTTGGCCGAGGGGTTGGAAGCGCGTAGCTTCGCGGCCGCAGCGTTGCCTCTCTCCAGCGATCGCACCCCCATCACCAGGTGCGACAGACCCAGAAGCAGAAGTTGGTGGGCGGCTTCGAATCCGAGGCCAGAATTTGAGCCTGTAATAATGGCGCACTTGTTCTTCACATTGGGATAATCCTCCTTGGTGGGCACCCTGATCTTGGTCCGGAACTGGTTCTTGAAAAAGACCGGCCCAAAATTGTCGGGGAGTGGTGCCAGGTCTCTTGACGGCGTGGAAGAGCTGGTCTGCTCTCTGTTGTGCTTGTGATGTGGCATCACTTGTATCGTTGTTGGAAGACGGAAAAGACTTGGAGGAATCAGATCAAGTGAGGCGTGTAACGGGAAATAAATGAAATCTGCGACGAAAAAAGTGAAGGCAGGATAGCCATCGATTTTATATCTTGCGCGGAATTCTCTCCAGCACCGGTCCTGTGTCTTATCACGTCCCACGCTCAGGGGTCTCTGGCGGAAGGGGAGGTCCATATCCATCCTCTATTAAAGGCACAGCGGCTTCCCCGTCTCAACGGGGCAATCGCAAAAGTCTTGGCAGCCTGGCCAGCCCCAACCCCGTTTCTGACTGGTTGTAGGCACGTACGTAAGCGTCTGTCGTTTGCATCTGCTTGGTCATAGCTACTGCCCCAGTCAGGTCCAGCACAAAATCTTTCGCCATCTGGCATCTGGACGTTCCAGGCTCAGCATTACAGTCACGTGCTCTGCCCCAGGAGGAAACGCGGCTGTGGAGGGACGTGCGCGGCTAGTCCAGAACAGGAAGTCCCAGATGTCTTGGCAGGCGTCGGGTGGCGCAACAATGTTCCGCCGGTCCCTCGTCAGTCACCGGTCTCTCAGTCGCGTACCTCGCCGCACAGGCAAACCTCCTTCACCTCTGCTGATGCCAGTCAACCTCCAGCCATTCTGTTTCTTTCTCTTCCAGGCCGCTATCGTGCAGTGCATCCCATAATGCTGACCGGTAACGGGAACTCCGTTCGCCGAGCTGGTCGCTGCTTCTGATTGCGAGATGGGCGGCATCAAACCACAGCCGCAGGCCACCCAGGTGGGCGGAGCCATGGCGCAGCCCCAGTGTGAGTGAATTGCCCTTGCTGCTGCTTATCACGGCACATCTGGAGCCCAAGTTGATCTTTGTGTATCACCGCGACTTAGATTCGGCTGGCTTTCACTTCATCGTGGGCAATTCTGCGCAATCCCTGAAGAAGGCAGATCGCAGGGCCATCAGCAGTCATGCGACCCGAGCCCAGGGCAGACGTCGGAAGGCTGCTCAGCTCCGGTCTTGGATCGGGCCTGACCGTATTTTGGGGCTGATGGACATGGAATCGCCATTATCCGGTGCCCTTCTCTCCCCAACTTCTAGCCCTAAGCCCACCGGTGGAGATTTCTCGGCGTTGCAGCTGCCCCAGGGGGTGGAGCCTGTCATGATTCAAGATCTAGCAAAAAGTAAGCACTCCAGACCCGGCCTCATGAAACCCAATGCGCGACTACTGACGTACCCTGTAGTCATCAATCTCGATATCCGAGGCATGTATCCATACGAGGTCTGTCTCCATGTCCACCCGGCGGAGCGAGGTTGGTTCCCGTACATGATCAGCGACATCTGCTGTCTCCATGCAATGATGTTTTCTCTCCGGGCTTTTGTGGATGGGCCGTCGAACGAGATCCAACTCAGTCGCGCGGCAGCTTTCCACCACGCCCAGACCTTGAGGCTTCTTCAAGCTCGTCTCAATGACTTCGCCCAGGGTCAACGGGATATTGTCCTTGGTGATTCTACTCTCATGGTTATAATCTTCTTGAGCTTGGCTGCAGAGCTGATGGGAAACTTTCAGGCTGCGGAAAATCATGTTAGTGGCCTTCTCAAGATTGTCAATCTGAGGGGGGGCGTGGCATCGTTGGGCACGAATAATAATGTCCAAGTCAAGGTCTGCAGGTAAGAACCCAAACCCATAGATAGAGGGAATGTCTGTCCAGTCCATAATACGTTGTACGAAGGTCGAATCTCTGACTAGAACCGCAGGGCTGATTTAGGACTTGCATTGCGAACAGGGAATCGTCCTCAACTATTTCGGAAGGGTATCGCCTGGGACTGCTTTATTGCAGATCGTGGTGTGATTCACTGTCTACATGAACATAACAAGGCTCAGATGGATGCTTTTGTGGACACTTTGGCACCAAAGCTGGCCAATTGTTGGAAAGATCTCCACGCCTTCTCCTGCCTGAGCAACATGGCATACCAGACGACACGGAAGCTGTCTCCAGATACCTATAACGAGGTGATGATCTCCGTCCTTTACCGGCTCACGCATCTCTGTTTCGAGGTCGGTTCACCACAAGAAACAATCAGAATTGGTTTGCTTGTTTTCTCATCCACAATATTTCTGATGCCTTATTACACGACACAGCCTTATGGCCATCTTCTCGATCTTTTCACGACGAATTTACTAGAGCTATACAATTCTAGGAGCGCGACTATCCCAGAGCCGATAATGTTGTGGCTCGTAGTTTTGTACAATATGGTAATCTACAAAGAACATGCTCCAGAGAGTCGGCACACCATTTGGCTTGACAAAGCAGTCTCACTTTCTATGGCGGACACATGGTCACAGATACACAATATTCTGAAGTCTGTCATGTGGGTTGACTTTATTCATGATTCGACTGGAAATGAAATATGTCACGAAGCCCTGAAACGGCTGGGTGAGACCCAATGATTTGATGTTCGGGCATTCCAATTCCACACTGCTAGCTATCTGAGACTTTGCGAACAGGCATAATGACAAACAGATACGAATAAGAATTATTCAACCACCCCAACATGTGTGTAGAACCGTACGTTATTGAGTGAAAGTATTGCCACATGGTAAAATTGATTCGTTTTATTCTTAGGACGTGACGACCTAGGTACGCTGTGCCATGTTCGTAAACTGCCCCAGATACATCCTCGATCGTTTCCAGCATCAAATTGAGGTTTCGAATGCCGACCTGTATGGTGCGTGTGGCCTGGGGTCTTCACCTCGCCGATTTCCTATTTGGGAAGTCTCCCGGATGACTCAAATGGCGAGAGCTGTAGCTGGAACCATCCCTTTGCGGTAGCTGCAATCTTAGACGCCAACCACTGCCAGCAAAATCTAAATGTATCGGATAGCGATAGAGAATATCTTCCATGGCCCAACTAAGAGGGCAAATGACGGGTATAGAATTTCTTCGCGCCCTAATTACAGAGCTGAAATTCGTTGGGTTTATAAACTGGGGCGAGTCCCAATGCTGGCTCTTTTGAGTACCAATCCAACAACCACCTAGCGTATCCTTTCTGCCGTAAAATAACAGCTCAGTATCCTCTGCCAAAATGAATCCTGTCAATCAGCAGCCTTACCATCTCCCGCCCGAGGCAATCTGGTTCAGTAAGTCTTTTAAAACCAAGTATGAAGGGAAATTGACCCTTGGCGTCACATAGTTACTGGATGTTCAAGCGGTATTGGACTTGAAATTGCCAAATTCATTTCTAGCAAGCCAAATCAGCGTCTCATTGCGACTGCACGAGACCCANACCCGTCTCTCATACCTTCCCGACAACGATCCAAACATCCTCAAGGTTGCTTTGGACGTCACCTCAGCTACGTCTGTCGACAAGGCTTTTAGGAAAGCGGCTGCTCATTTTGGAGATGACTATTACATTGACGTTGTTGTGAACAACGCGGGATACTCTCTCTCTGGGGATACTGAGTCCGCGACGGAAGCGCAAGCCCATGAGGAGATCGAAACCCTGTTTTTCGGTACAACCCGCGTTACTATGCAGGCTGTCAAGGTTATGCGCCAGGAAAAGGCTCATCGCGGCGGTTTGATCTTTAATATCTCCTCTCTGGCGGGTGTATGTGCGTTTCCTGGCCATGCCTACTATCACGCCGGTAAATTTGCTGTAGAGGGCTGGACGGAATCTGTCGCTCGGGAAATGCATCCAGACTGGAATAGTGAGTTGACTGTTTTCTCCACCTACCTGATGCTCTCAAACTGAGGACTATCCCAGTAAATTTCTGTATTGTCGAGCCGAGCGGTGTTAAGACCAACTTCGAAAAGGGCAGCAAGAAATACATGGTGCCTCATCCAGCTTATACAGCTGATGATATGCCAGCTCGAAAGCTGGAGACGTATGTCCGAAAAGGTCTNTCAATCCGGCGCTGGAATTGAACCAGTTGCTATAGCCAAAGCTCTGTGGGAAGTCGCCAGCCGAGACCAGAACGTCCCCCTTCATTTGCCTCTTGGCTCAGTTGCTATGATGTTGATTAAATCGAAGTTGGACACCAGGCTCAAAGACCTTGAAGCAAATAGAGAGTTGAGTGCCATTGATCAATGACGGTTACTCACCAGATCATATGGGTACAATGTAATGGGGCAGCATGACCTCTCTAGGATTTTCATGGTCACTCGTACGGACATTCCGATAACATCAATTGTCATTCTTTTATTCCATATAACTTCCCGTTTTTATTACAGTAATAGAAAACGTCCATCCCATAATCACTTGCTCTACCAGGGTATCTTCTGCTCTACCATGTACAAAAGCTGCCGCTCCAGTCGTCACCGAAGTTGGTTCTGAAGTCATCCAGAAACATTAATTAGCAGGATGCCATAACACCACTGCCAAATCTTTCTCAGCCACCAAACCTCTCTTCCTTGCTTATATCTGAGCTTCCGCTAATATCCCTCACTCTGTACTTCGAAGATAGGGTCTCCTCATAACTGATATTGCTGTCCGCCGTCTTCCTTACGGACCCGAGCTCGTGCAGAATGAATTCTTCATCGCTTGCGTCGTCCTTCCTCATCCGCGCAGCATGTGATATAGTTATTTTCGACGGATATACGTCTTTCGAGAACTGTGGCGTGTATTGACTCGGCCGAGAGCTCTTATCTCGCATCCACGGAAGAACCCTGCTGAGCGGAGCTTTCAGCATAGGTAAACATGCGCATATGATAGACACATTGACTTCGAGGAATGTCCAGCTATTAGATGTGGCTTGGTAGTCTAAGCAGCGTTAGTATAGCAACGCAGAGTGGAAGTATTGAGCCATACACATAGTATCTGTAGCAGTAATTGCAGGCCCTACAACAATCATTCGTACGACGGTGCATGAAACGACACTGAGCAGTTAGTTGATGAAATTTTAGGCACAGGGAGGGCATCTTACAAAAACCCTAAGCTGAACATGAAGCCAAGACCAATCTTTTGTGGCAACGGAAGTTGCAACTTTCTGAGTTGGTTGACAGGTAAAAATATAATCGCCAGATCTGTAACGATTGACATAACGCTCGTACTGTACCACACATCGCCAATCTTGATGCATTTCCCGTGAAGAGCCTTATTCCAACTCTTTGAAATTGGGCTGTGAAGATAATGGGATCAGTATATATTCATCGTAAGCCATTCACGCGGCAGTGGATATGCTGTCCCAGGTACGGAAGAACTAAGTGCTTACTCGCATTGCCATATCGTGGCGCATATCGATCCGATAGAATAAGCTATAACCACTGCGCCGGTGACTGCAGCGGCGATTTTGAAACTACGAGTTGAGAATATCCGTACATAGAAAAATAAGATGCTGAGTTTCGTCGTGACTGAGGCGACTTTATAAAGCAATTGTTGAACATAGAACCACTTCATATGTCAACAACAAACTGATGGGTGGGGTTGAGGAACCGACCTTGAGGGCTTCTATCTGATGTGTCTTGTCGACTTGCTAGAGATTTGTTAGCTTTAGTAGATGGAATTTGCAGTGTTCAGAATGATCTACCGAACTATGAAAGCCGAATCCATTATTAACCTCTTCATTGAATGAGGCGGCCATAATGAGAGCCAGAATCTGTCGCTGATCAACATGGCGGCACTTTAAAACCATCATGACACCTACCAACGAGACGATCATCAGATAGTCATCGACCCCCGCCATTTTGTTTATGAAATACCGCGTAAAAAGGCGCATCGAGACGAAGACAAATGACAGGCATGCGAACGCGATTGCTAGAGCGGCCAGGCTCTTCCCGTGATGGTTGGGAAGGCCCTCGTCGATAGCATCACGAGATAACAACATGGCGGGAGACATCGAAAACTGCCTCTAAACAGAGATATTTACAAACAGGAATTGTAGAGAGGCAAGTCAGATGTATGCTGTCTTGTTAACAGAGCATCGTGGACGTGTCCCTGATCGCAGTCTTCCAAATCCAAGGCATGCGCTCCAGGGACAACACTAGTGGCTTCGAGCAGACCAAGAGATGGCCATTACTGGATTGCACAGACTCACTGGATACAGTAAATTCGAGTCATGGTAGACCCTGCAGTTCTAGATTCTTGATGGTCTGTTTCCACATTTAATGTAGTTCTATCCTCAAGCCTCGGGGTATCAGGCAGGCCCATCCCCGAACGCCAGAACATGGCGCAGCCCACCACACCATTGGCTAATCATGCAAGAAACCACTCACTTTCTTCCAGAAACACCATATCCCAAGCTTTTCATGCATGTAAATAACTCCCTTAACCCCACTTTTGAATCCGGTTCCTGAAATCCTTCCCAAGAGGCTTTGTTGCTTGGAGGACCGAGCAGCCATTCCATCCACACCTCCGGCAATGGGAAACATTATCATGATATGATGATGCCTTCCACTTACGGCGTCCGCTTTATTTCGCCATTTAACTTTCATACCCTGCTCGACAACCGGATTTCCTTGCGTGATAAGGGCGAGCAATAACGGCACGAACGTGGAAAGATATTCTCGTTGGGACTTAGATTAATCTAGCAATCGGCGTCAACTACAAAATTCTGTGGATCCAGGGGAACAACTCCTGTTCGTCGCCCCCACCTCCGCTGTTGAATCCCCTATGTTCAAATGATTTCGGGTGAGTGTGTTGGTGTTCCTCTTCACGGCCTGCGTCTTACCCCTGGTAAAAATTGCGAATGGAGACGGCATAAGGCGCCACCAGCCATTCCTCGCGACACCTATTGGCAGGACATATTGCTTCATTTGAACTTACCCCAGAGGAGGCACTAGAAACCAAAAGCCACTGGAAATTGCCGACGGTTGAATGCAACTTGGAACGTAAAAGGCAACTACCGGTAGATACACAGTAAGCATCATAGTTTATCGTTGGGAGGCCTACCGAATGGAGGGGAGAAGGGAGGGGTAACATATTACCACCCCAGCCTTTTATTTATGAAGTCCGGAATTGGATGGATATGAAACGAGACTCTGCTCCTAGACAACTTGCTTTCATTCCTATCTATGCAGTAATGACCAGTGGCGAGGAGAACAGAGCCTGGAACAACGTTACTAAAATGCTCGCTGCCGTTACCTGTCCCCGAGCTGGTATCTTTCGATCGCAACGAGCACCTCGGCCGCCCCCCGAACCAAAGCTCATCAGGGATGTCTCAGCCATAGTCCGAGCTACGCCGCCGTAGGCTTCACTACCGGCGCACCTAAATCTTCAATCAGAATCGGCCAGAATGATTTCCTAACATGCTGTTCTGTAAGAATGATAATTTCAAAGTCCAAACAAGTGTCACAGCGTCGAGGTGGTCAAATAGCCACAGTATATTAAGGACCGAACCTGTTGTGTCGTAGAGGGTAATCAATCCATGTGCAACTTGATAATATTAAAGTTTCTAGTGACGCTCGACCGACTTGGTGGTAGACATTCAGCGCCCAGGAGAACGGATCAGCCGGCCCAGAAGTTAATGTGCGTATGAAATCAAGCGTTGGAGTTAAGAGTCCCCTAGCATCGGTCCGAACGCAAACGAAAGCTTGCTCAGGTGTGATTTCCACAATAATGGGGCATGCTTACATGCAGGCGTTAAGGGTCGGACTGTCTAGCTGTTTGTGGATGCCCGAGCAATTCCCCGTCTCACAGAGGCGCTCCGATAAGCCCAAATCAACCTATGCATCAAACGAGAGAAAGGAAAGGATCTACGGTACTGGGTGTACCGTATTACACCGGGTTGTCGCATATCCTGCCTCCGGCGAAAAAACGTAATGATTCGATAGGCAATGTAGAGACTTGGTTCAACCAAAAAGGATTACGAACAAGTGTGAAGTCCAATTAATCAGAATAGTCGATATATGACTGAAAATAAATGCGACGGGGGACCATCTTTTGTGAATAAATGTAACAGATCTATCTTATTATTGTACAGCAGAAACTAATGTCTCCGTGCTACCGCTCCAGTGCAAGGAAGCACTAGGGAGCTAGAAAGGCCTGGACCACGAACCGATCTTAACAAAACTCGAAGAGCAAGTTCCATTTCAGATTCACTAATGCGGCATCTCGAAGTGTATAATCGATGAGCTTCCCAGGACCAGGAACAATTGCAGCGGAGAAGTTGTAGTCGGATGGCAAATTAGCAAATCCGCCAAATTCGTCCCTCACAGCAATGATGTTCAGGAGACCAGTCGAGTTGACTGTGAAGTCTCCACAGCTCACCTCTCCGGTGTCAGCATTGGTCGCGTCGGTGTATGCGAGCTGTGCCACTTCAGATGACACATTAAGCTGCTTTGCGATGGCATTAACAGCGCATTTTTTATTCCATGGATTTTGCAGATAAAAATTGGCGGTATACATGGCAGCGAGAAATCGTGTCAAAAGCCAGGACTCCTTCTCATCGGACAATGCTGATTCTCGAGTGGTGAAGGCTGATGATGAGATTGGGTTGACGACCTCGGAGACTGGAACCAAAATATTTGGACTCTGACCGCTGGGAAGGACCTCCCCTTCCTCTGTAAACGGATACAGGAGCATGGTGCCGTAAACCTCGCTGCCATTAGGAAGGACACCTGCGATCAAATCCGCGTATCGAAGATTGGTACCTCCGACAGTCTTCTGTTATTAGCATTTTTGGAAATCAGGCGCGAACGCTTCAAAGATGCTCACCTGAAAGAAATAATCAACCCCTTCGGTATAACCGTATGTACTTAATATTTTGCGCAGGAGATACGCATATCCACTGACCGGAGAATCAACGATGAGGGGCTTGCCTTGTAGCCCTTGGACAGTGGTGATACTTGAGATGGATGCGAGCGCAAGGCCCGGTCCTTGGTCCAGTTGACCAAGCACTGTGACATTCTCGTTGGAGTTCAATCGCAGATTAACGGCATTGTCAATGGTGCCTGTTAGAATATCATAGCCCCCATTAAGCACCTGAGCATATGCGTAGGTCGAATTGGGGACCTGCTCATAGACAACATCCAAGCCGTAGGCCTCAAAGAAGCCCAATTGATTGGCAATGGAGTACGTCGCAGTCACGGTGAATGCGCCGTAATTGACCAAGTCCAAAGCCTGGACAGCGGTTGCGCCGAGTAGGAGTAGGGAAGATCGCATTTTCCAGAACTGTATGGCGCAATGAATGTCGCTGTCACAAAGGAGTATGTAATTGAAAGTCGACTTCCACAGCTCGAATTGGACGTGAGGAGGAGGAAAGACACGGCGACTTCGTATGGAAATAATGCATGCCGGCAGACTTTATCCGTCTACTGACCAGGTTCCCCCACTATGGATGAGCCGGAGCTATTAAATTGCTGTTGGGTATTATATCCCTGGCAACTGGTGGCTTTGTGGTGTACCCGTAGTCTGAGCCTCTGAGTTAATGGGGGCTAGCATAGCTACACAATAGCTTTCATGGGTCCCGATCCCCGGTAGCCTGTCAAATCTACGGCATCTGTCATCCTGTGCCCCACATCTACCCTACGCGTCCCGCCTCAATTGCACCTTTTGAAATCAGCTTTATCTCATAATTGCCCAGTCAGTAATGTATAATTATGTATACAAATTTTCAATTATCGGTGATAGAGTGCCAGCAATTTCAGGAATTGTACGTTAACCGTCAAGCCCATCCTTAAGCCACCAAATTTCGCTTGCACGTATGGCAGCTAATAAGTAATCATCTTGTAATTCCTGTACTCCACAGTGTAATATAGTTTCCAGTTTTGGTTAAAATACAGAGGACCATCTGCGGTTGATTAAATGTTTTCGCTTCAAAATGCTTCCAGTTTGGAGACTGGCATTACTTGGACAAATCTTTCTCAGTATCTAAACGGCGCCAGGCCTTTATTCTGCCGAATCGCAAAGGTTACTATGTTTTCAGCTTAAATGCAACTTCATGTCTCAAGCATGTCCTGTTACCGTTCGGGCCAAATCTGTAGATAGACGCATGCAGAAATAACACAGACTTCGGGAAGGAATATCGCCGTGAAGTATCTCGGACACTCCTGTGGGTGTTGTGGTAGGGAATCCCCGTTCTTTCTGTACGCACCGAACCTATTGCATTTTGAGGCTCTGCAGCTAGTATATCAATGTGTAACCCCCGCTTTCATGGTTGTGACAGGACCACATTCCCTCCTATCATCTGCTACCTGAACTGCGATTGGTTGCCGAGCAGCTCACCATCCTCCAGCCTTACATAGTGGTCTCGCTACACAGCGTTCTGACACTGCAACCTGATGGCATTCCCAGAGGAAAAGAAATAAAAACGAGTCATTTCTCTGCTAGATAGAGTTAGATCTCTCTAAGTTTTCTAATATCATCTATTATAATTGCGAAGTCTGAATCCAAATAAAGTCGACTTTGAAGTTTCTCAGTTATATCTCCTAATATCTCCTAATATCTGCTAATACACTTATCGTTTTGTTGGCGGTTTTGTGGATAGTGATCATATAAAAAAATCCTTTTTATAAATTCCAGAAGTTAGCTAATAAGGACACTCTTTCACATAAAATAGAGTTTACGAAGAACTCGGATTTTGTATTAAAAGTTTCGAACGAAACCTATTTAATAGCGTTATCGCCTGATTAATAAATTTGCTGCGATTCATCTCACTTATCATCGGCACCCACTCCCGACTGCACAGTCCTTTAATACAAGGAAGTCGCTTAGCAGTTTTTACGTTGTCAGCTAGCTCATGATATTTATTCATGTTATTGATTATATATAATACGAAAAGCGCGATCGTAGATACAGCTCGGGGACTTGATTCAAGTATGTAAACCGTGACCAGTCCTGTTCCATCTGTACAGCCCCACGATTTCTCGCACTTTGTTATCTATATCGTGCATGGTCTGCAGCGCCACTTCCAGGTCGGTTGATGATTTCATGAATTTGATGTCATTAGTCACGGCAGTAAAATTGGACCAGTACAAGCTTGGCTCGCCCACAGTTTCATCAGGATGGAACCGGATTTTATAAGCGTTCATGATGATCTCGCATCCGCCAATAATATTGTCATCAGATTGAGTGCCAAAGGTCTTCATAACCAGTAGCAGCGGGAATGAACATTGTAGCAGGAAGAGTCCAAAAAATAAGGGTAAGAAGTCGAACACTGGGTCGACCTGCTGAATGTCTCGGACCGAGTTAGCAGCAATTGTCGCCATTGCTGCTAAATATACGACTTCTTGAGATAGACCGCGAGCCTCAACATCTGTAAGCACGTCCAATGGGTCCCATTTGCTAGCAAATAGAATGTGCAGCGTGCTAAGGGTATGCCTGGCGTAGCACCTGAATCGTTGAAACTCTGGATCATCAAAAGTGCATTCACTGAGTGATTGATCATACGTGTCTAAATGTTCCTTGATACGGTTACGCATCGGTTCGACGTCAATACCGCATTCAGACTCTTGCAAGTTGTACAGCTCGATGATTTCTCCGAGAACACTCATCAATGGCAAAATGAACCCAAAAAAGCTGCAGTCAGCGACCTGGTACGAGATGCCAGACGTGCGCGGTAAGGTGCCTAGATCGTCAATTTCGCTGTTCCACATAGCTTCATCACATGGCCGTAGAAGCTCTTGGCACTCAGCATCTCGAAAGGATAGAGATTTTCTGACAGACAAAGCCTGGTGCCGATCGACGCAGTACAACAACCACCAGGTGCGCCGCCGTTCCTCCTTTCCTTGGTTAGTGACATCCATATTATCACACTCTTCGTTGAATCGTAACTGCTTGGCNAAGGAGGTATGCGGCACTCCACCATTCGACCGATTTTTTCTGGTAGTTGCTGGCGCTGAGAACAGACGCGAGCTGGATATAGCTGATCACATCATCAAGCGACGGTTCCTTATCCAGATGCTGGAATAATACCACCGATGATACAGTAAGTTCAAACAGGCGACCAATAGCATCAGACCTGCTTATGCTGACGCTGCCAAAGTCGTGGTGTTGAGCGGCAAAACACAAGATGGCGTAGATCAACGCAGGCTTGGTCTTGCGGATTCTGGACGCATCTATAGGAAGAACTGAGGATTTGCGAAGGATATGACTATTTCCCCACGCTGAATGTTGGAAATACGTCTCAAGCATGTCGGATGCCACTGAGGGTGTCAGAAAGTCAAGTTCATGAAGCACTGGTAACAGTATGGGGTATATCTTCGGCTCGTCAAACGACGGCAAGTCAAAGGGATTGTTCAATTTTGACGATATTGGAACCACTGTTGCTCGCCGAGCTCTTAATAAGCGTCGGTTTAAGTGGTTTTGTCGCTGTTTTAATGATGCTCCACCTCGTTTATTCCTCGGTCGTAAAAAAGTACATTTTAACCCGCTGTGATGACACCCACTACATGGAGTCTCTCCGTTGCATTTAACTCTTCGTAAGTGGCAATCATCACACGCCATCTTGATCCTTCGTCGTTGTCTTTCGTTTCTAGTCATCCTGTCCCTAGCGATAGACGTTATTGTGCATGCTACGTCTCAGGGACGGAAGAAGGTTATTTTTGGGCACCCGCTTACGGACAAGAGTCTGGCAAGGGTGGGATATACGAGTATAGAAATGCGGGGCAAACTACGGTAGATCGACTAATACATGTCCACGAACTAATAACTGAAGTAGCACTACGAATGGCCCTAAAAATATGAGATTCTTTTATGAAGCTATATTATTAGAATTTTGCATAGAACCACCCAGCATGGCATTGCCATTTCCCCTAGCGGATCCTTTCTTAGCCTTGCCGGCAGTTGGATTGATCCCTCGCAGCATCATACCTTGACCGCGAGAGTTGTGAGTATCCACAGTTGGTTGATCTTCAGGATCTCGCATCTGTACCAGCAATGTAGTTCGCTCCTCATCACTCTCATTGACCCCAGATCCGTGGATCACCAGGTAAGAAATGAACAAGACATCACCGGCTTCAGCTGGCATTGAAGTTGCCGTGCTGATTGGGTAAGCTTCCTTGTCCAAGTGGAAATTTCCTTGGCTAATATGAGGCAAGATGCCATTCTTGTGAGTACCCGGTATAACACGAACACACCCTTTCTTTTCATTACTGTCGTCAAAATGAACAATTGCTGCAATCATTGAATGACGTTCATGAGGGAAGAATGGAGCATCCTGGTGCAATGGGAATGGAGAGCCTTTTTCTGGTGGCTTGATAAAAGCCTTGGTGTGATGGAGCTGAACATTTGGGCTACCAATGAGCTCAGATGTAGCATCAGTCAACCGTGGGTCACAAATCAAGTTGGTATAAGTAGCATCGTAGAATTGCACGTCGTGACAGTGTTGAAGCTGAGTTTCGCCCTTTACTTCAGCACTTCCCCATGTTGCATCGATCTGCTTACCAATACGATCAAAAAGATCGTGCAGGTGCGTCCGATATTTTCGAGCCTCATCTTTGGAGAACAACTCTTTGACAAGCAAGTAGCCGTTGTCTTGATAGAATTCGATTTGATCCTTATTTAACATTTTTGGGTTTGTACTGCTGATTTCAAAGACAGCCGTGCCTCTTTATATCTTGGATATTCGTACTTACAAGGCTGCGTTGGCACGCTAAATGTTTACCTAAGAACCAAAATGGAAGAACACAGGTGGCCTAGCTCCTCACCGATTATCCGGAGGGTTAACCGATCGATTAACCGAGTGAATAACCTCAGCGCAATAAGATGTCAAAAATCGATTAACCAGAATGGAAAATGCTTCTTGAAAGCGAGGGATAAAATAAAAATACTCAATAATTGATTGAGATAACTGCATACTTTGCGTACACGTTCTTAGGCCACATGACAATATTATGTATCAGTGAGCTCCTTACATTAATACAACAATAGAACTCTTTTTTGCTATTTTGTCTTCTTTTATTTCGCAACCATCGAGGGAAAATCCGCGTATAGGAGAGTATTCATTGGAATCCTCCATTTTTACAAACTGTGGCTACCTCATATTGAATACTTATACATGGAGTGACGGCCCGAGTTTTAGAAAAGACAAGATAAAAGATGGCGAAAGATACAGTCCCATCTGGATATATTGAGGACATTGTCTCTATCAATGATGAGGAAGAGATCTAGGAAAAGAAACAAGCTGGTATCACTGCTGACTCAATATTAGCCGCAGAACAAAAGGGAAAGCTCAGTTCGTTTTACCGAAGAAAAAACGATACTAGTTATCATGATGTTGCGCCGAGCGCGGATGTTGACCATAGGCCCATATCGTTGATAAGATCCGGATTATGTCTGAAGATGAGGCGGTGAATATTCTGTTGAGGGGAATTGAGTATCACAGAAATGATAAAAACTTTCCAATGGTTACCATGAACAAGATCAAGTTGTTGGTACAAGGCCCAAAAGCGGCTAGTAAAATTACTACTGATTCTGAATTTGATCTCAAAGCCGAAGCGGCGATTATCCATTACCATTGGCCCTGCCCAGGAGTGAGATCTGTCACTGACGCATATGACGATCCCACCCTCCCGGTCGAGACTCTTCGATCATATGTACTTGGCCTAGGATGGATGGCAGGTGCTGCTGCTGTTAATACATTTTTCAGGGCACGGCAGCCGACAATCACATTAAGAGCTTCAGGTTTGCAATTATTGTTAGCACCAAGCGTAATGTTTTTGGCTCGCGTATTTCCTGATTGGGGGCATCACTGTGTTTGGCAAACGGCATTCCCTAGGCGCCGACTTCTGACAAAATGTTCACACCTAAAATATTGAGAAAAGAAGATAAGATATTTAATAAAAGAGATAGCACGAGTATGGGTATATTCATAGCATCAGCTAGACCAAATATTGTCCCTATTTTGGACAGCCATTCATCCACAGTAAGAACCCCAAATTGTTGGCCAAACCACCTTGGTTGCTGCTTCCAGAAGGGCATTGCTGAACCCCGCAGTTGCATCCTCACTGAAGCAGAGTTAACAATCGCCTGGAAACCCAGCGATTTGTTCTCGAGTGATAACGCTTTGGTTTACCGAACTACGATGCGGTACGAGCGGGATCGTGCCGTAAACGGTACTCGTATGTTGTATACCTACAGTAAGCACTAATTAGCCCGGCTTACCAGCAGTTCTGAGGCATGACTTTCGTATAAAATAACCAAGTATTGCCCATATGAAGACGTGGCGTCTTGCTCCAATGGATATTCATAGCAAAGTTATTAACTTATCAACATTCGCAAACTAGAAAACTGATTATTCTATATAACTAAAATGTTTGAAAATAATGAGCCGGAGAGTCGCATTGCGATGCGAGTCAAATATTACAATGTACACTCCGATATTCAGGACGCCGCAATCAAAGCCGGCCTCAGTTATCTTCCTGAATTCGCGGATAGTGAGTGTTCAAATAGAGAGACAGTCTTATATCACCACTTACAAGTAATCAAGAAGAGTCAATCACGATCATTGATTACGGCTGCTCGCAGGATGCTAATTCGTATGCTGAATAATTTGAAACTAGAGAAACCATCTAAACATGGATCTAACAGAATTAGAATTGAACCGCTGAGACAAGTTTTGTCCACGCTCCCTTATAATGCTAAAGCAACCTTGCTGTTTGAGGATACACCATACAATGATTTCAACACCCTCTGTGATGCAATCAACTCTTCCTTACATTTTCTTTCTAATCCAGGCCCGCGATCAAAAGTCTCAATATACCACGCCATGGGTCCGCGTAACTTTTACAATGTTTTGCTACCAAACCCGACTGCTGATTTAGGCCTGGCCTGGTCGTCTTTCAACTATCTCTCCTCACAGCCACAGATCAACGTAGCCCCAGACGCATCGTTCGCGGAGTTCTCAAAGGCACGTGCTGAAGCTTTATCAGTCGCTGGACACGCCGACCTGATCAAACTCTTGAGGCTGCGAGCACAGGAAATCCGCCCCGGTGGATATCTAGTCGCTGCAATTGGAGGTAAGAAGCCGGCTGGCGAAGAACGTGAAACCGAGGCGGGAGCGCAGCCATTACAAGCGGCCTTCATTTCAGTGATGGAGACCGGTAAGCTTACACGGAAAGAAATGGCTGAATTTGCAATGTTTCCCAGCCATGAGAGGACACCAGAAGAGATCAAACAGGTATTAGATTTAGACGAGATGAAGGCTTTGTGGGAAATCGAGTCTTTCGAACCCAAGTTAATTGCACATCCAGCCTGGACTGTATATGAGAATAGCCTCAAGAGTATTAGTTGCGATGAAGCTAGACTTGAAGTCGTGGAAGCTTATGCCCGTGCCACGGTTACGAATCTGGTAAGTAGCACCGGGTGGTTTTGGATTGATATTTTAAAGAGAACCCGTAGTGCCGAATAGAATGACGGTAAGGCTTTCCTTAATGAACTTAGCGAATCTGCGATCAAAAGCTGTATCGAGAAATTTCCCGATATAAAAGTTGAAATACGGTATCACTACTTGAGGTTGAGAAGGAAGGATAGTAATTGACCTCTTAAAAAGGTATTAATATATTTCGGAGGGTATATTATTCAAGCTTTATTAAATACCACAAGGTTTATTAAATACCACAAGGGTTAAAATAAACTTTTCGAGGAGTAGAAGTCACTCCTCAGGACAGGGGTATATGGATTGCTGGCTTATTGCCTGGGGTGTATCCTACGTGAATCAAGATCGATGAGGGATGACATCGGGAAATTATATGGTTAGGAGCGATAATTTGGTTGTAGTTAATCATTATGGGTGAAATATTTCTCCGTTGACAATTGTAGAGACGAATATTATTGAAACGGTCAAAGAGGAACGTCAGGCATCGTGAGCTTAATGTGTATATTGTGAGTCTCTCACGATGGACATAAAAATGAGAACTTGATAGCGATTTTGTAATGGTAAACGCTACTCTGATCTCTTTGCTTGCTTTTTATATATGCCTGAGTAAAGAGCGGCACGCGGAGTCGTCAATCCGAAAGTAGGGGTTTTAAGCTATCACCAAGCTCTACCTGGAGCACGAAGCAATTTGGATTATAGTGTGAAAATTAGATCCTCTATGCAATATGAAGGATCGAAGGGGCAAGTCTTTTTGAGGTGGCCGGTAAAAAGCAGATCTTGTTTTAAATATATTAACGACGGTAATGGCCTTTTCCGGATTTAGGTCGGAGCATTTACCGCCGATTGGGGCTTGCGGGCAGCTTCCCGCCAGAGCCGTCAAAAATACCGGTATTTTAATATATACGTACCTCCAACTCCAAGGATGTAAATGAGAACTGAATATATGCATTACGGCAAAGTGGGCAGACATTCCGGTCGCCCATTGCGGGGAATTGATCATCGAGGTAATAATGTACAAAGATGTTTGCGGTGCCAACAAAAAGAGGGAGTTTAGACTGCGACTCTGGCATAAATACACTAGGTCCCTTTCCTTCCCCAAATCTCATTTTTGTATTGCAATCAGACTGCTCGCAATCTCTCCACAATGTTGTTCCGTCAGACTGTCCTTATCGCCCTCGCGACACTGCCTTTCTCCCTTGCTCAAATCTCTGACAACTTCGAAAATGGTTGGGATCAGACCTTATGGCCTATTTACGCACCGGACTGCAACCAGGTAAACTTATGTTCTTTTAAAGAACAGCCATAGAGTTGTGAGAACAGTCACAATTTGTTCTGCAACTCTACCAATAGACCTACCAATATAGCCCCATAACTTATTTCTTCCAAAAAGAAAAAGAAAATCCTAGCTAGAGAGTCTATCTTCAAGCGAATACGTTGTAATACTTTTGACTTAATAAATAGGGCGGCACCGTGTCCCTTGATACTACCACCGGCCATAGCGGGACGAACTCAATGAAGGTTGTTAGTCCAGGTGGATACTGCGGACATATCTTCTTTGGCACGACAGAAGTCCCTAGTGGTGATATTTACGTTAGGGTTTGGCTGTAAGTGACTGTTGTGACATACGTAATAGCGTTCATGAAGTTATAGTTTTACAGCTAACAGACAATGCTAACGTTCTTCTCTTTCTAGCAAAGCCAGTGTCGCCCTTACCGCAAACCATGTCTCGTTCATCGTTATGCCAGACACTGCTGAAGGCTCCAACGAGCACCTCCGCATTGGTGGCCAGGAGCAAATCCTAATGTACAACCGTCAGGTAGATGATGCGACTCTCCCAGACCTCTCTCCACAAGGTGTTGCCTCATCGGAAGCCCTTCCAACCGGCAGCTGGCAATGTTTCGAATATCATTTAGGTACCAACGGTAGTATCGAGACATGGTTGAACAGCAACGCTATACCTGGCCTTACCACCGAGAACAACCCTAATGACCAAGGCTGGACTCGCAACTTGGTTATACCTAACATCACGGGTGTTTATTTTGGCTGGGAGTCGTACGGTTCTGATGCTAACACCTTTTGGTACGATGATATTGCCATTAGCTCAAGCCGTGTTGGCTGTGCTGTTAGTGGCACTTCCCCTTCCTCTGTACCTGCAACGAGCACTACTGCATCAGCTACGACGATGACTACGAGTGTGAAGGTGAGTATGACGACTACGAGCGCTGCGCCATCAAGTACAACTAGCGCAGTGGGAACCGTCCCGCTGTGGGGACAATGTGGTGGAACAGGTTGGACTGGTGGAACTGTTTGCGAAACTGGAACTTGCGTGGTCAGCAATCCTTATTATAGCCAATGCCTACAGTAAAGAGGTGCCATTTCTTGAAGCTGAGGAGGAAGCATTACAATCAACTGTTTCAAACCACATTTGTTCACCAACAATTGCGGGAGTGTTGGATACTATTAAATAGTGATAACTCAATGTTTGATTTCGCGGGACGAAAGTGGCCCAAAAAGCCCGTCAGATCCCACAGTACCGTGAAACCACAGTCGCGAATCCTGTCAATATTATTCCCCATCGTGGTCTGGGTATTTAGCAACAATACTCTGGTTCGTTACGACTTTCTTAACCGGGTGGTTGGTTATAATAACAAAATTTTCGCGGCTTGTAGGACTTGCCCCTCTCAGCAACAGATCTGGGTTGATAAGGTGCAAGAATGGTTCGGGGCTACGCAAATTCGACTCAAGCGAGTTTGGATTCTGTATTTGGGTCATTCTATTCAATTTCACTCCGCCTCATGAGCCGACAGTATTTCCTTCAGCTAAATATTATATGTGCCATTGTGAAAGGTGATCATCTGTTGATTTATCTTCAAACCTGTCCCACCTCTTCTGGCTGCCAGGGTGAGGTGCGTCAATGGCGTCAATGGGTTCCCATCCCAGGAACTTGTAGGTGAGGCGGCATAGAAAACAGCACCAAAGTGTGCGACTTGATCTTTCATGGACAGGTTACAGAACAATGAGAGGGAGGGCTGGTGTCATTCTGGCTGTGGCGTGCGAAGCGGGCGTTTTGGCTGAGCCCTCGGCACCGCTTTGGCTCTGCAGGGCAAATGGAGCTGACCAGACCGCCATAACCTGGACTTGGACTGCAGATTCTATGGCTTTTTAAGTTAATTATTCTATCCACTATTTGAGAGGGGAGATTAGGATAAATAACATTTAGGCACGAATGATTGGCCTATAACTGTGCGGAAAGACCAGTGGAAGTGCGGAATAATGCCTGCGAACGACATGGGGTGGGGGCGTAATGGCACAAGGGCCGAGGTGTCTGGTCCGAATCTCGGATGCAACAATTCCGACCAGATTTGGAGTTCAGGGGTGTGGTTGGCTCACTGCTTTTCTCATCTCGGAAGGGTCAATATGTAAACAGGATGCGCATCGGGCTCTCAGTGCCGAAAACTACGGGGGGTAAGGTCTCATGTTATGTTTCGATCTGAGCTTTGCTATGTGGTATAGCGCATAGGCAATGATGGAGACAGGAAATCTGACAGGATTTCGAGGGGAAGATGATAAAATACTGTAGTCGCTGTGTTATCGATGGATGCAACAAGATTGTGGACTCAGCACCTCCGTGATCGCAGATCTCAATGTGGATACCAGGCTCAAAGTAAGTTAATGTGTAGACTATCTCGGATAAGGCCCTTCGCGGATTATTAAGATCTCTTGACGCAAACAGGGCCGAAAGGAGGCTAAACTTGATTCCGCCCCAAGAACCCGGAGTCTAAACCTCGGGGCAGCGTCCGGGACCTGGGGATGCGGGGAAGACCTGGGGAGTCTGGGGTCGGTCGGTGGGTCTCCACCTCGGCCCCAACAAAGTACTTAAACAAAACCCAGACCCCCTTTTCTGTAGCTTGAGCCATCTACACTCGGTCTCAGACAGTTTCGATTTCTGTTGTCTCGTACTGGTCGCATACAGACCGCAGATAGTTACCGTCGGCAAACCCTCATTACAATGGCTCGCCCTGACGAAGATGTGTTGGAGCAGCAAGCAGCCGAGATGCTGCATGTCGAACTGCTACCTGGGACAGAGATTATGCGCGATATGGGGGATATCCATTTTACGCATGCACGTGGGGCCGAGGATATTGTGTGAGTTATCGGTGTACAGGACATCAATGTTGGCCCCGACACGCCGTCTAACTTGTCTGGATTTTCCCAGGTTGATTCCGCATCCTTCCGCCGATCCCCGAGATCCGCTTAACTGGTCCGTAGCATGGAAGCGTGAGTCCACTCTACAGAACCATTGCAGAATAGACACTGCGGAAACTAAGCAAACTAGTTCTCGCAATTGCAAGCCAATTTGTCTACACTTTCATCAGTGTAGAATCGGCGTTGTCAATGGCTCCAATGTTCCCACTCCTCGCAGCAGAATACAACTTAAACGAGACGCAACTAAGCTTGCTTACCGGTGTGACTGTGATAACGGGGGGCTATGCCAACTTTGTTATCATTCCATACTCGAACATCTTTGGACGTCGCTCGGCCAATCTGATATCTGGTGTTCTGGTAGTTGTCACTTGTATTTGGCAAGCTGTAGCTAGATCGCACGCAAGTCTTCTTGCTGCGCGAATAGTGAACGGCTTTGGTTCTGCCTCTAATGAGACCCTGATGATGCAAGTTGTCGCGGATTGTTTTTTCTTGCACGAACGTGGCTCTTGGACAGGGCTTTATTTGTACGGATGACACCTAAGTTTGATATTTTCACTTGAAAACAAGACGGGCTAACACGTCAATTCTTAAAGCACCGCATACTTCCTCGGCCTCTTCATCGGACCCGTGATATCAGGAAATATAGCTGAAAGGTGAGTAACCTATATAGGTATCCTTGTAGGCAACGAGTTTTACTGAGACTCATAGGCATGGATGGCGGAGCTTCTTCTGGCTTTCCACGGGGTTAGCTGCGTTCAGTCTGATTCTTACTTTCTTTACCTTTCCTGAGACGAAATATCATCGCCGTCAAGCGGAACAGAGCAGCTCACCTAGTTCGGAGGATGGTCCTCGTTCTGATGTGGCAAGGAAACAAGATTCTTCCATCACTATGGACAAGTCCGCTGAGCTTGAAGAGATTGACCGACAGGCTACCTTAGAGAGATCAGTAACAACTATGGTCGGCCAAGGAAGACCCGGGAAAAAACAATTCAATATCATTCAACGTCCCGACTCGAGATGGCGAGCGTTTCTAATCAGCGATATCACGATGCCAATTCGCGTTTTCTACAACCCTATAGTTTTCTGGGCCGGGTTATTGGTAGCAGGATCGGCGAATACTTTACTCTTCTGCAATTTGACTGAATCCGCTGTGTTCAGCAGTCCCCCGTATAACTGGAACCCTTCGCAGGTTGGCTATTCCAATTTTGCCTTCGTCGTAGGTGCTCTGATCGGCTTAGCCACTGCTGGGCCCATATCAGACTGGGTGGCTAGGCTTGCGACGAAGAGGAACAATGGCATTCGAGAAGCAGAGATGCGTCTACCAGCTCTTATTCCCTACTTCATTACAACAGCTATCGGATATACTATCCTTTCAGTAGGATATGAACGTCAGTGGCACTGGGCCATTATCCTTGTCTTTGGTTATGGTTCTGTTGGGCTGGCAGTTACTACAGTTCCTACTATTGCTATCGCGTATGCTATAGATTGCTATAAACCGATCTCTGGAGAAATCATGGTCGTTGCAACTGTCCTTAAAAACACAGCGGGATTCGCTATGAGCTACTGGATTAGCCCGCTCGCAGAGCGTGAAGGTTATATCACCCCGGGTATGGTCATGTTTGCGCTAACAATTGGACCTACCTTCCTTGCTATTCCAATCTGGTTGTGGGGCAAGAACCTCAGGAGACTGACCAAGGACTCTAGTCTACACCAGATGGAGGCCGTAATTTGACGTTACCGCTCTTCTGCATTATAGAAAAGATTCGCTTATATAGAAGAGCAAGTTATAGGACGCCCTTGAATTTACTGTCTATTTTTTATTGTGCCATAAATCTTGCCTATATTATAACATTATTAGTTATAAGTGCTGCAGAATTCACGGGGCTAGGGTGTAATATTGGGAGTCTGCATTGGTACATCACGTCACTCTTGCCCTCAATCGGCCCATTATGCATGCGCTGCGGAACTATAGATGTTAATTTCTAAGAATTAATCTACAAGGTGTTATCGTAGTTTCCAGATCAGCCAGCCAGCTGGACTGTGATATTGTGCGCCGAGGAGATCAGCCTTGGTATCAACCCCGCACGTGGAAACTGCGATGGCCATGAGAATGTATGCCTATACCCAATGGCAGATATAATAAGTCACTTCTGAACAACAAATGCGGGAACAACAGAAGCTTCCATTATCCATGCCGTCCAAAGAAATTAGGACAGGCGGGCGCAGAAGATCACTCTTGCATTGCTCAATAAATCCAGAAGCTACATGCGGGCAATTCAACAGCAAGTTGAGTGGTCAACCTCCGACTGATATTAACGTCGCTGTGCAAACTCAACAATGTATTAGCAGCAACTTGGTGTACACAGATGAGTGGCGGAGATCGGAAGCCTAACATAGTGGCATGAAATGATAGGCTAGTTTCCAACTATGCTTCCACCGACTAGGAGCGAATGCGACTAAAAGTCGGGCAATGCGCGCGCCTGAGGCCCGACGATTAATTTAAGAATTTAAATCTTTAAAATTAAGGCCACAGTTACATAATCTTGATTAGTAATCAATGTATTCTTTCAAATTTTATGTACTTTACATAATTTAATCCAAATTTATACAATTTATACAAGAATTATACAGATTATGAAATAATTAATTTGATAATTAATTACTTTAATTTTTTTGGCTAACACTGCTTGTGATATCTCTCCCAATAAAAATGCAAATAGAACCAGACTGTCGTTGTTTGAAACGCTTAGTGCCGGTGAATCTCACCACGAGGTTGGTTTTGTAAGACGCAGGTCGGAAGTGGAACCGGCACATCAAAGCCCCGCGCCTATGCCACATAATATTCGTGGTTCATCCGGAATCCAATATGCTGGGACGCAATGTCGCAAAATATCCTCCAGGGTCACAAGTCCAACTTATGTCACTTTTGTACGAGATATATTCCACGGATTTCAAATCTGGAGAAAGACTGGCCGGACAGTATTGATTATATAAAAATCTGAAAATCAATATGAAACATAAAATAATGACTTTTCTATTTTTTCCCTCTCAGTTTAAATATATTCATGTTATTAAAATGAATATATTTACATTTATCAATATGGTAATTCAATACGAAAATTGCGTTGCAGTTATTATGAAGATTCAGTGATCGTTAACTAATTTGTATGTAACTAAGTGGTTAGAATTGCCCCAGGAACCTGGTCTTTGGGCGCCGGGGGACGGGGGGAAACTTAGTCTTAGGCCTGCCTTGAGAAGGGACATGGAGGATAGGCCTTAACCTGAATGCCAAAGAAGGCCTTTTTGATAAAATGGCCCACCGCTACCCTAGACGCGATAAAACGGCAACGAAAATGCCGAATTATACACTTGGAGAGGCAGCATTTGGACTAGAGTCTTCTTGCTCCTCATAATCTTCTAGCAAGGGCAGAGGGGGCAATCTAGACGCAGTTCTAGAATTACCAATAAAGTCTGCCGCTGAGACTACAGGCCATTCGACTTCTAAAGCGGGGATTATATCGTCCCATGTTTCTGGAAAATCTGAAAAAAATGGAAGGTCCATTGTCCACATGCGAATCTCCCGTACATAGTTTTCATAGAGACTTGAAAACTGAAAGAGGCCAGTTTCTGGATTAAGCACGATAGCATTGAAGACAGTGAACGGCCAGTGAAATCGAAAGCAGTATATCACTTGATTCCAGAATTTATCTCCTTGCGTCAGTTCCTCAGTCAGAACAGCGCGCTCACGGAGACCTGGCCTAAAACCAAACAATCAGATCAGTTATTATTCACATTTTATAGAGAAGATTTTGAAACGCGGTGGTGCGATGAGTTCCAAGGTGTGGAGTTTGGTAGCTTACCAAGGAAGTATATCTACTGCTAATGGATGCTTGAATCTAGATTGAGAAGGCCTACCACAAGGATTTATATATGAAAATCACTAACAATAAGACTGTCCAGCGAGTTATTTACCTTGGTCTATACCATGATGGAAGGTCTCCGAAGGATAATGCTTGTGTGAGACACTGGCATTCAAATCTTGGTCAGCTTCCGGCTTGGATCGACTGAAGTTAGGGCCAAGGGAGAGTGAGGAGACCGCATACAAGAAGCATGAGATGGATCATTCTTAATGTGCAGAACCGAGTCATTGTACCGCTGAAACGGAATAGCCGTTTATCCAGTTCGTGCAAAATAATCCAAAGGGGACACGTGAGTGCTGGTTGCACATAAACATGTTTCCATTCATATATTATCCCTCTTATTAACGCATCTTGATTCATGTCACCATTTGTGCAAACCTGGCTCTTTGAAAGAGCGCATGCTTTCTGAATGGCTGTGTTGAAGATTTTTTGACAACTTGTACTCTCGTCACGTTCCAGTTCATATGGGCTCTAAACCTCAACGATCGTTAGACATCTTCTATAATTAACTTCTTCGTTCGATTGGGACGGTTCCTAACCTTCAATCCCGGAAATAGTATTTGATCAACTAATTGTGTGCTGGCAAAGACATTGACAGTATCAGCCGGCCATGTCGAGGATATTGATGGTTGAGGTATAACAGGAGGTATAAGCGGTAGAGGAACCCCACTATCATCATCCCCCCCGTTGAGTGGATAATCACTCGAGATACGTGGCATAAACGTGGGAATAAACTCATCTTCACTCGAAAGCTTCGTAGGTCCTGGTGGGCACACACGAGGGTTATAAAATGAAAGGTTGGATTCACGGCATGAGATATGGAAGACCAACCATGATTATAGGTGGATAGCAAATTCGCGTCATTCTTTCTGCTCCCTAATTTTTCAACTTCCTTGGTGAGTTGTTCAAGTTTCGACTCTAAGGTTGCAACACAGCTTGCTCTCTGCTTCCTCCGCTGACGGTGCGAAATACGATCTACTTCACGTTTCCGCTTTCTCTGTGCGTCGGACAACATTCTTCCAGATGCCCAAGGCTGGGGAGTCAGGAAATCAGAGCTCGATTGGGGAGAAGGAATCTGTGTGTTACAACTGTCATCTACCCCAGGCCTTCCATTGAAGCTTGACATGATGAATTTTATGACATCTGTTGAGAGGAGCTGATGCGCGGTTGACTTGCGAATAGTAACACTGTAATTGATCACGCAAGAACAGTCAATTGAAGGTGCACGAAGGACCGGGGCCAGGATTACTTCGTCAACCCCGCATCCGATGCATCGGATATTGATTGGATCGGGGACTGTGGGGTATTTCTGTGGAGAGGTACCCTTCGACTCAGTAAGGTTAGACACGACAGTTGTGCGACGTCGCACACTTGCCGTATAAACGTAGCATGCGATTCCGTTGTAAGGTTTCCTGGGGCTTTAATACGTTGTCACCGAATCAGTATAGCCTCAAACTCTGATTGATTCAGGAATTGAAACAGTTTCGTAATTTAATTGGTTATTAATAGATTCAGAGTGACTACTAAGAGATCCCAGAAATACTAGATTGGCTAAATCGCTATCCAAGTCTCTGGTAAAGTGATACAGTAAAAGCCTTTTGGAATGATTTAGGATGTCGGTTCCTGGCGCATTTGCGCAGCGACTATTCGTTGACTAACCGTCAGTAAACGTTTCCAAGCATCAGGACAACGTATGCAAATTTCAAAAAATCGCGAACTCATAAATATCAGGAGTTGGCTAACTATTTGAATTGGCGCAAGGAAAGAAATGGCAATATCATGATTATCGACGTATCTGCCACGTCTTGACGATTTGGCTGTATTTGGTAATCACTAGGATGTCTTGCTGTTGAGACCCATCTTCTGGTGCGACGTCGCACTGCCCAATAATAGCGTCTTGGTCGCTCAAGATGAGCTTCATGTTTCACACCTGAAAATCTCCGTCCCTGATCAAAGTCTCCCTTAGATGTCATCATGAAATATATCAATAGCCCATCTTTGCAGTACAATGGGCTGACCATATATGGGCATGCATCTTTCTGGGGGTTATATTCTTCCTCATTTACATAGGTTGGCTACGTTTCATGATTTATCCAACGATGACCTTAGTCAACGAATCCTCCGCTATTGCCCAGGAGCATAAGTTTTCACTTGTTCTCTTTTTTTGCTCTTTGCTATGTGCAAAACTGCTCTACAATAAATATGGCGGTCAGCTGAACTCGATTCCAGGGCCTTTCGCCGCGGGATTTACAAATCTCTGGCGCTTTTGGAATGCTGTAAGAGCCAACCCTCATGAAGCTCATATCAACCTACATAGGACCACAGGATCAGATCTCATCCGGATTGGTCCACGGATTGTATCAATCTCGGATCCAGGAATGATTCCTACAATCTATGGCCTTAACTCAGGGTTTACGAAGACTGAGTTCTACACTCTTCATATGCTACCCTATCAGGGTCAATATACTCCTAGTCTTTTCACCACTCTTGACGAAGGCTACCACGCCAAGTACAAGAGACCGATAGCCAATGCTTATAGCATGTCTACTATGGTCGAGTTTGAACCCTTGATTGACTCCACTTCCTCCCTCTTCATGATAAGGCTAGATGAGTTTGTGAGTTCAGGAAAAGTGCTTGACTTTGGCACCTGGTTGCAGATGTATGCATTTGATGTAATGTAAGTCGCAACCCAACATATCCTCAACCATTCGCGTTAACAGTATTAGTGGAGAAATTGTCTTTAGCACAAAACTAGGTTTCCTGGAGACCAGATCTGATGTCGATGGCATCATGGCAGACATTCGACTCAGGGTTGCATTGGGTGGTAGCGTAAGTTATCTACATTTTTCAATGGCATGTGATAACTCAACCTTCTCATTAAAACAGATTGGTCAGATCCCTTATATAGACAAATTTTTGACAAAAAGCCCACTCTATGTTGCGTTTGCACCAACACATCCTGTTGTCAAGTTCACAGTGGAGAGGATTAAAGAAAGAATTTCAGCCAAGGCCAAAGGTGATGACAAGAGACGTGATTTCCTGACTAGATGTTTTGAAGCTCAGGAAAAGAGTCCGGGCCTGGTAACGGACAGGATCATTCGAATGTGGAATATTGATAACATTCTAGCAGGTAGTGATACGACAGGGATTTCTTTGCGATCCGTAAGATCATCATCTTTAGAATCAATTATTGCTGCTAATTAAAGTAGATTTTTTATTATCTCATGAAAAGTCCTGGCAGTATGAAGAGAGTTATTCAAGAAATTGACAGGGCTGAGGCAGAAGGCCAACTCGGCGAGTTTGTTACTTGGAAAGAAGCTCAAAAATTACCATACTTACAGGCTTGCATTAAGGAGGCGTTACGTAAGACTATATCAATCATATATGTCACAAATAAGCTTATTCTTTAAAGGCATGCACCCTGCTGTCGGTTTGCTCTTGGAAAGATATGTTCCCAAGGGGGGCACAGTTTTGAATGGCCACTACCTCCCAGAAGGCACTATCGTTGGTATTAATCCTTGGGTATCAGCGTAAGTACATATCGAGCATTGATACTCCTCCTATTTGAGAATCTTATCTTACTGTTAATCCTATACATTACCAGTCGCAACAAAGAAACATATGGCGAAGACGTTGATACATTTAGACCACAAAGATGGCTCGAGGCGTCTCCCGAGAAGCTCGGACTCATGGAGCGTGCTAGCCTTACAGTAAGTATCTTGATTCAGTTACCGTCCTGCAATATTTGAATCTAGAAGATGTGACAGCACATGATAGTTTGGTTATGGTGCACGATCATGCGTTGGGAAGAATATATCGATTCTAGAGATAAATAAGCTTGTTCCACAGCTTCTACGTCAGTATGAGGTAAGTCTATCAACCGTTGGACTTTGTCTGTCGCACAAAAGTAACATGTCCTAATTGGATCTACAATAAGTTCTCGTTTGTGAGGCCGGATCAAGAGTGGAAGATCCGAGGAGGCTGGTTTGTCGGTCAAGATGGGTTTGACGTTTATATCCGACGGCGGCTAGTGGTGTAACCGATGAAGCAGACACAGGTAACTGCTGGAGATTGGGACTTGTTGGGTTGAACTGCTTTGAATCGTATAATAACTTTCATAATGTTCTAAGAGAACTTGAAATAGGTCTTTTCATTTATACAGTTCCTGTCATGCTAGCCATTCGAATCGGGGGCAAAATTCCTATTGTCCACCCCCATAACACTAGTACCGGTTCTCGGTTTATGAAATCATTTCCAATCACATTACAATGTGACCCACCTTTGGTCCCAGTTAGTGAGAACTGTAACATAATACTTCCACCAAATCCGCGGACGACCTCAAACAACTGGTAGCACTCTTCCTGGATGGCCAGCTGGCAACTTTTGGCCGTGTTGGTAAGAATATCCTTGAAGAGATGCACTACAAAGAGTCTAAGTCAGATTCCTTAGAGTTTGCAAGTGACCAGTATTAGCTTACGATTGTGGATGCCGTTGCAGACATTCTAATGTCCAGCACGTATATTGCAGGAGGTTCGCGTAGCGCCAAAGCTGAATTGTAGAGGCCGAGTGTAGCTGTTACAGTAGCTAGGAGCTGTGATAGTTTTTCAATTGCTATTGCTGATTTGACTCCTTTCTAGAAATGCTGACTCCTGAGATATATGCGGCACCTTCAGTATGCTTCAACCGCGCGTTGATACTCCTCTGCCAGAGCGGCAATTCGAACCGCTGGTGATATGTCTGGACAGCACACAGTAGCGGGACCCTTGCTGCACGGCACGCAGGCGAGACAGTTACACGTGGCTGGAGTAAAGGTATTGGTATGGCTGATGAAGATATTACTATCGGCAATTCTCAGTTACTGTGGGACGTTTCCTACTCCGAGTGCGAGCCCCATTGCATCACGCTAACCAATAGTCCATATGCGGACCCAAGTCATATCTGGGTTGATGTCAAAATCGAGGTAAGCTGACTCTCACTCAATGATAAAGCTTGAGCTAGATCCTCAACATAGGCCGACTGTCAATCTTTAGCTCACAGCCTCTTTTATTTCCGGACACTAGGTCTTGCATGTGTTAGTAATTCGTTATTCAACAGTGGATATTTGCTCTTTCACTGCATTTGGCGTTCCAGCAAATTTCAGAAAAAGGGTGGGCAGCTCAAGCCACGTCCGATCAGTCATACCGCTCTTGTTGATACAGTACATCTGTTTGTCATCCAATATTTCCATTGCTGCAATTTGCACCCCGTTGCCGACAATCTTACTTACACAATCTGCAGCTTCACGCAAGGAAGGAAAGCTTGCCACAGCAACAGAAGTGCTCCGTGGGAGTTGAGTGACTTTAAGCACGGCTTCAGTGACGAGTCCGAGGGTGCCTTCTGATCCAACAACCAGCCTTGTCAAATCATACCCAGCTGCACTTCTCCGCGGTCTCTGTCTTGTTTTCACCATCGTTCCATAAGCAAGAACTACGGTAAGAGATAGCACCCAGTCTTTCATAGTTCCATATCTATAAGCATTAGTCCCGCTGCATCCTGTCCCCACCATACCGCCAATTTGAGCCCCTGGTCCTGGATCTGTGGGGGAGAAAAAGTTCCATTTCGCAAGCTCCTCGTTCAGGGTTTCCCACCCAAGTGCTGGCTGGACCACGACATCCAGGTCTCTATCATGCAATTGGAGGATTCTGCTCATATGCGAATAATCGATACGTATGCCGCCCCGGGTGGGAGCGTAATGTCCTTCGGTGGAGGTTCCGCCGCAGTAACCGGTGACGGGAATTTTCCGACGATGGCGGACCTTCATGATGCCCAAGACTTCTTCCGTGGAAGAAGGGAACGCAAACAAGAAGAGTTTCGGGTCATTCTACGTGTAGGTGGAGCAAGCAGAGCCAGAGTGAGAAAGGAGCTCCTGTTCCGCAGTGGAGATATTATCATCTCCAACGATTGCGATGATCTCTCTCCTGGCAGCTTCAAGGTTCGACGGAGAAATATTATGCTTCAGTTGATTTAGTTGGGCCAGAGACAAAGTTGAAGCCGTTGATGACCGTCCACAGATGAGGGACCCTAGATATAAGCATATAATGGAAGATGCGAAGATAGCTATGCACTATTAGATTGGCTGTCTTAACTTAAAAAACCGACCGTGTGCGTGTTACTTATTGGAAGAGGCCCGTTCCTGCCCGTACTTGATGTTCTTTCCCGGATTGTGCATGGGGTCTGTCGTGCGTTGAGTGCCCTTTAGTGACTGCTTTGGTAGAGAGTGATAGCGTTGGGAATGAAGCTTCTGTGGGTTGTTTTCGCAACGAGTTTGACGAAACAGGTTGCCTTTGGAGATGTCGCAGCGCTGGCCGCCGTAACACAATGATTTTTTTGCCAACTTTTTGGCGGGAGTATCAACACTAGCTAGAACTCGACATCGAAGGCCAGACTATCCTCACACATAGCTTCTCTTAGGTTATGAAGGCTTCAAAGAATCAGTTTCAGTGAAGTCTTTGGTTGGGTCAGAACTGCATACCTAATGCGTTCAGGATTTTCCCGCCACTTCCGTAAGTAGTCTCTCTGCTCAAGCGTCAAGACGATACCGATATCATATCCCTTTGCCCTGGAGGTATCAATAGGAGGCCCAATGTAATTAGAAATAACACCTTTATATGACCGCTTTGTAAGAAGCACTACAGCTGCCGTGCAGTCCGCATTCATCGATCCGAGGTGCATCATGGGCTTCTCGATGAAGTAAAAACGCAGGGAAACACAATTTACAACGGCATGAAGCTTCTAGCGGTTGAAGAAGAGACAGACTGTGGCGTGAAAATTAGATTTGAGAATGGACAGACTATAGAAGTGGACTACGTCATTGGCGCTGACGGAATACACTCAATGGTGTGTCCATATATTACTGAAGCCGAATTGGTGTATCCCCTCGGGCACCAGAGGCTTTAAAAGCCTTTTTTAGCGTCGATGCCACATGAATACGGCATCAAAAGAGTGAAAGACACAACATGAGTGGGCAGTATCCCTGCATATAATTTTGGCCTAACGAGCTGTATCAAATGGACCCTGAGGGATGCGGGTTCACAGGTATTATTGGTCTTTCAGTGGCGAGAAATAATTTACATGAATTCCAGCAAGAATATCTGATTCCCAGCGTTACTTTTGGCAAGACCGGCTTCATCGCAATGATTCCTTCTGCCTATGATGGCTCCGTGGTAGATTTCTTCTCAATCTTTCCTTATCCAGCTCAGAATCGGGAATTTTGGAATGACTTTATGCTGAACAAGAGCCTGCAAAAGAAGATGCTTGTTGAGAGGTTCAGTTGTGAGGAATAGCCTCCGTATATAAGCAACGTGGTAAATGATCAGCCACCTGAAAACTTGAACGGTCACCCGTAAGATTGGGATTTTTTATTTACCAAGTGGAACCTAAAGTGTGAGCTAACAGCGTGGTGAAGATTTTACGACGTTCCAGAACTCGACCAGTGGTTTAGCCCCAAAGGCCGGGTTATTTTCCTTGGCGACGCAGCGCACCCGATGTCACCACAGGCGGGCATTGGTGCTTTGCTCGCCTTTGAAGACGCGGAAAGCTTGATATACGCACTGACTCACAGGGAGTTTGAGACACGGCACTTAGCTCTACTTTCAACATGGGAAAATCACCGGAAGAATGGAATGAGAAACGTGCTCGACTCATGGAAATGGACCGGAGAGAAGGCCAGAGAGCACCATGATAAGGCAGGTGATTAAAGAACTATTGATATGGGCCCAAGCCTTGTACAGTGGCCCATTACGGGGAATGCAACTGGAGCAAGGTGGAAGGTGGTCTTAAGTTAACCCAAGCTTAGATAGCGCGGGGGTTGCTTTCGGGAAAGGAGCATTACTAATAGACAATCTTCCCTTGCCACGTATCCCGGGAGAACTATATCTAATCCGCTGAGATAACTCGTGCAAAATTACTCGAGACAAGGTGCTTATCATAGTTGTTACCATTTCTTCTTTACATGAATTCCAGGGAGCAGAAAAAAATAGGTTCTGAAGTTTAGATCATAATTCTAAGTTCGATACTGAAATAAATCTAATATCCCCTCTTTGCCACAAGCAGCCGCAACGTCGAGGCTTGTCCTGCCCCTATTGTCTTCCGCTAGAGGATCCAAGCCCCTTGCGACCATATACTCAAACAATTTAATATGAATCTCTCCATCACCGCCATCTCTTTTAGAAATAATATGAAGCGCTGTCTCCCCATCATTATTTCTGATTTGCAAATCTGCAGTACTAAGCAGCAGTTCATAGCTTTCCAGGAAGTCAGCGGTGTTGCATTTATCTAAATAGACGAACAACGGAGAGACGCCATTGCTATCTCGAGAATTAATGTCGACGCCAAGACTTATAGTCTGATTCCAGAGAGAAAGACATTCTTCAAAGTATTCCGGAGGTTGATTTTCCTGGAGGTAGAATTTTAGTTGTTGCTTATGTCGGAGCAGGCATTGTGCAGCTATTCGGTGCAAAGCCGTGACACCATCAGGTTCAGGTTGAAGAAGGTCAGCTCCCATCTCTAAGAGAGCTTTCACCAATTTGGGGCGAACGAAGCGGAAGGCGGAATTAATGGGCATTATCCCTTGCTCATCGACCTGGTGGATCAGACGCTTAGTAGCATCATGCCTAGAAACACAGACTTAGCCGACTACCACCAAACATTACTCGATATCAATAATAAACATGGATATGTTTCACGTGTGGAGGTATCATGCGGCATCCAACCAGTAATAAACATTCGAAATAGTCACAAACAACTTACTTCAAAAAGTCAACAATAACATCCTCTTCCATCTGTGGATTTTCAAGAAGATGGTGCAAGGCGTGTCTGCCATTGCTGTCAATTGCAAATGGATCACCGCCGTACTCCAAGATCCGCAGTACAGGAGCCTTTACCCTAGCAGAATGTCGTCTGTAGCCATATCCAGGGAGAGTGCGTGTAGAATTACAGGCAGCTAGGAAAACGGTCCTGCCAAACTGGTCCCTGGCATTGAAGTTGACCAGTTGATGACACCTCAGAAAGGAATCAATAATCTCATATTCAGCATGTTCAAATACGTAGTGTATTAAAGTTTGACCATCCAACACAGGACTGTACAGATCAGCCCCTCGCTCGATCAGTAATTTGACAAGCGGTGCCGAGTCTTCGATCCGTTGATTTAGGATGTAGGGAAAGGATGCACAAAAGAGGGCCGACCTATCCTCGGGTTTGAGGTTCTTGATTTCATAATGAATTGAAAAAGACCCAGAAATATCTTTGGTGTTCGGGTCTGCCCCAGCGTCTAGAAGAATACGCAGGGCATCGGGGTGTTGGGATTGAATGGTAGAAAACAGGGGACAGACTTTCCCTATGGAGATATCTGCACCTCGTTCAAGCAGTATCTCCATGGCTCTTGGATTCGTCTTAGCCAAATTCAGTGGTGTCCTGCCCCTTTGATCCAGTGCGTTGGGATCTGCTCCCAGTTCCAGTAGAAGTTGCACACAATTGGCACTCCAAAAGCTTGGTCTGCGGATGTAATTCGAGTTTGTCGACGCTTTTCCACCGCATGCAATATGAAGAGGGGTCTCCCCTCTTTCATCTCTCGAATTAATATCGGCACCATGGTGGATAAGATATCTAATTGCTTCAAGATTCCACCACCGGGATGCATTTGCCAGTACGTGAAGCGCAGTTGGTCCAGGGGCGGAATCAGTCTCGAACCTTCCATAATGTTTGGTAAGCACGAGAGCGCGTCCGTGGATATCGACTCCGCATTTTTCTACCAGAACTTGAAGCATTTGGATATTCGGTAGCTTTCTCCGACATGCAGCATGGAGAATAGGAGAAAAATACCCTAAGTAGGTCTCTTCATAACTAGCCTTCATCAAACGTGATTTTATTGAGGCGGGGTTGTCATAAAACCTTGCCAGGCTACCCAGGCATTGCATTATTTCACTGAACCCGTTGAAAGCGACGACATGCAAAAGGGAAAACTCTTTAGTTTCATGAATAATATCACTACTTCCATTGGTTAGGTTAGCTCTGCTTTCAATAAGCCAATCAACATCATCAGACTCCAGCGCAGTCACATATCTGGCAGGATGTCGCAAAATCTCTTCAAGAACACATCCTGGAAGATCCCGGCATTTAATGGGAGTCCTCTGGCTGAGTGTCACCTGTGTGTAAAACCGAAGATCCGCCGGTCCAAGGTCGAATCTTTTTTGGTCCTCATTTGCGACGGACCGCAATACTTTTACCATTCCAAAACAGTCATACATGATGGATAGTTCGAGTGGTGATTGGTTACGTGTATTTACTGCGAGCGGATCAGCTCCTGCAGCCAGCAACAATTTCACAATTCCTTCGATGCCACAAGTATCATGTTCCTCAATGTCTGGCTCCTTGCTGTACTTAGAAGCATACCAAGATGTACTTTTGAAGGTAGCATGAGGTGGAGGCCTGTAACGGGTATTGACATCTGTGCTTCCTATTGCATCTCTGGATTGGAGCAATGACCACACTTTTGCTTCAGAGCCAAACTCAGCGCATGAATGAAGGGGCGTCCAATTTCGAGAGTCTTTGGCCATGACATCAGCCCCAAATTTGAGGAGACTGTAGACTGATTCAGGTCTCCCCGAAGCGCAAGCATAATGCAATGCAGTCTTCCCCAGCGAGTCCTGAATGCCGATCAAGTCCTCTTTTGTCTAGAGACGAAGTTAGTGAAACTCATGGTTACTTACGATACAAGAGAGAAATAACAGAGCTTATCATAGTATCCGGCGAGTCTTCATTTTTTCACGGTATCCAGGACTTTATATGTTTATACCAATAATTTAGGAGGTAATATGTGCAAAAGCTATGACAAGACAAATAGCTTACCTTATGTAATAGAAAGCCAACAACATCACTTCTCCGAGCTAGGCAAGCAAGATGCAGAGCTGTTCTTCCATCTTTCGAAATAAGAGTAGGATCTGCTCCAGCATTAAGCAGTCGAGCCACATGATATTCAGAACGCATTGCGGAGAGGTGAAGCAGTGATAACCCGTCATTATCTTGAATATTAACCTCGATGACACTCCCAAATTTTTGAAACACCTCCAACAGAGTGGTGCGAGGCGCTTCATTAAAAGAGTAAGACGTTGAATGATCTTGCAAGTTCTCAATGTTGATATGAAGCGGTGTGTGGCCGAGTTTAGTCTGCTGATTGACTGACAGACCAAGTTCCAAAAGATACTGGATGAGCTTAACCTCTCCTTCTCTGCCTTCAAAACTCCAGGCTGCAATATGTAATATGGTTTTGCCCTCGTTATCTACCCTGTGGGGATCTAGACCGGCATCGATAAGTTCTTGGAGCTTCTGCGGTGAGGAAGTACTGTTTATGGAATGATGTAAAGCACCTCGACCATACGAGTCGATAGCATATAGGTCAGCGCCACACTCGACGAGAGCCTTCCAAGTGTCCCCCGATCTCATAGTCGAGAGTAGAACAGTTTCACCTTTGTTGTTTCGATCCCTGAGAGAGATTCCAACAGCTTGAAGCTCTCGAATGAATCGAACTTGCTGAACACCGACTTTTGATCCTATAAGCCACATGCAATTCCTCCTTATGGAATCATCCTGACAAGATACAAGTAGCAGTCGGAAGATCTCGATATTGCTACTGCTACTTATCATGGCCATTTCTAACGCGGATCTTCCAGTCTCGTCCTTGGTGTTGGTGGGCGCTCCCTTATCCAATAAATATTCAATGACTTGTTGCGTGCTGCTTTTGTTGGATATACCTGTGTAAGATCCCAGAACACAGTGAAGGACACTGTATCTGCGGCTGCCGCAGGCGGTAATATCTGCACCGTGTTTCAGGAACAAATCCAGTATTTCAACATCTCTATAGTTTTTTAAAAATTTGTGAAGAATAGTATCACCATCTTCGTAAACATGGCTCAGGTTTGCGCCAGCCCCCAGTAAAGTCCTCAATGCTAAAGTGCTCGGCGTACCATTACCATGACTGTGGCCCGGGAATTGACTCAGCAGAAGTGTCCCTCCATTTGCATCTTCTTCGTTAACATCTGCGCCTGCTTCTATCAGCATTTGAAATATTTGTGCACAAGCATGGTGGTTGCTATCATTCCATGCCTGAACGAGACATTGAAGTGGACTGCTGGCACTACGCCCACCCACTGCAGGTTGCATCCCGCCATAAATTTTAGGGCGTGGGCTCCATTGTGATTTCAATTTGATATCTGCTCCTCGCTCTAAGAGCATCCGGACGCAATCAACACTTTGGGATATGCAAGAAAGATACAGTGGAGTTGCCCCTGTAAATTTCGAGTTTACTGAGACGTCAGAATTCTCGATGACTGCACGGGCAGACTCAAACTTGCCATATCTGCATGTCTCACATAGGACTTCTTGTAGGGTGTCAGGTTGTAGAAATGGTATCATCACTAGGATGGTCTCAGTGTGACCCTGTTCACAGGCATACTGGACAGCAGTATTGCCTTGCGTTCTGCGTTGGCCTCCTGCAATGTACCCCCTATGCATGTATTCCTTTGTTTTCGGCGAGAGTGGATCCACCCCTGCTTGTAGAAACATCTGTACGATTCCATAAAAGTTTTGTCTAGCTGCTAAGTGTATCGGTTTTACTCCCTCGTCATCTTCTGTGTCCAGTATTGCACCGTGATTGAGCAGAAGTGAAACTATTTCCGCATGACCACTATTGGAAGCCCAAAAAAGGGGAGTCTTGCCTTCAGCATCTCGGGAATCGACCTCCTGACCTGTTTGTAGTAAGCACTTTGCGAATTGCGTTAATCCGGCAAAGGCAGCAATGTGCAAGAGTGACGGCACGGGTACTGTAAGAACGAGGTACTTCGTTTTCTTCTTCAATGAAAGCCACCTTCGAAAGTCCAACTCCGCCTCTCTGAAGGTTTTGACCAAGCTAAAAAATATCTCATCTTCAATATCGTACTTGCTAGCATGATAGCCCCAATTATGGACGGCATAATCAAGGAAAGGATGATGTAATCGAGCTTGCTGATAATCGTAACTGCCTAGGCTAGTGTTGTCTCGATCAGCACCCCCATCCTCAGCATCTCCATCAGAAATACTAGTCTTTATTTGATGTAGAAGTTGCTCTGGTGATGCTAGAACACCTGATTGTAGGTATTCCAGGCAGTGCATGGTGAACATTCGGTGCGCACGTGCAACATCTAAAACTGGAAACTGTCTTATTGTCTGGCCCAGCCTTCTGGTTCGTGTACTGTCCAGTAGGAACTCGGTGAAAGAATGATGTATTACTTGGACTGTTTCATCTTCCATGATCTCGAGCAGCGGGGCGCATGCTGCTCTCGCAACGGCCTTCGAAGTCCCCGGGGCCATTGATTGGGGAAACTTGAATTCGAGAAAGTCGGCAAGTTCATTTAAGCGAAGGTTACGGGAAGAATTGATGGCGCATTCTAAGAGAAAGACCTGTATAGATTGGTCTACATGGAGAGTCTCAGCCTGCTGGAAAAGCATGCTATTGTACATGTCTTCGAGGCCGATTGGGAGCGACTGGACCAGTGCCTCGACATCAACCTCATCCTCCGATATAAGGACAGGCCCAATTTGTTCCAAAAGAAGCCGAGCATAGAGAAACAGTCCCTGAGATCTTATACATACTGTGGATCTCAGCGATTTGAGGAGACCCAAAGTATTACTCTCCGGGATGATCGTGCCTAGGCGATAAGATACGAAATGTGCAATATCCTTCCCGACAAGGTCATCTTCTAGGTTGATATGAACAATAGAGGCCTCTCTCAGACCGCTTTGAAGATATTGCTTGGGCCTACTCGTTAACAATAATTTGACCTTGTCTGGTCGGAAGGTGGCCAAATTATTGAGCCTATGGAGGAAGGAATCGTCAGCAACAAGTTCCATCTCGTCCAGAGCGTCAACAACACAGTAGGCCTTCTCGACCGAGGAAAGCCCCATGAGCAGATACTGCCACAGGCGCTCATCTGAGAGATCGGTTAGCTCGCACGCCAGCACAGATTGAAGAGCTGCCTGAAGCCGTGTGCTATGCGGGAGCAGCTGGGCAAGCCAGTCTCGCATCAAGGAGCGCGGCCTCCGGTTTGCGGCAATTATGTATCGAAAAAAGAAGAAGAGCACAGGAACATCCTCGGCCGATCGCAGGTGTTCGATCATCGACGCAGCTATGACGGATTTACCGGCGCCTGGCACACCCTTAATCCAGAGGCTCCCATGGTCCGCCGAATCATGCCACTGCAGAAATCTGTGGGTGTCGCACATCCACAGACCCGTCCCTGGAGCTTGCGAAGCAAGATGGCGCCGAAACTCACTCGACTCTGCCAGGTAGTCAGTTGGCTGAAGCCACGCCTGAAGCCTTTCCAGGGCGTCTGGTCCTAAGCTGGCTTCCCGGCTATCGATCACCTCGAAGTCATCGGACTGCGAACCGGCGGTCGACATGAGGGGCAATAATGGGCGCGTTATCTCGTTCGCATTAGATCGATGAAAGAGTGCGATCTCGAGAGGAGAGTTCTGTCAATCGGAATGAGGATACCATCACCTACTACAACCACAGCAACCTGCAACAGGAAGTTGACTCGTGCTTGATACCCCCAACGCGTCCAGGCAGCAGCAGGGTGGGTTAGCGCGAGTGCCGCGCAGTACAGACAGTACGTAACGTACAGTAGGATGGGTACCAACCTCAGGCAAAAACGACTACCTGCCCGTGCTGCCCCTCTCAGCTACCAGTACGGCTCGGTGGGAGCCCCCTCCACTAAAGCTCACAGTGAGCAGCCATATTTGGGCGCAGAACGGGTCAGGGTGTATGCGTTCGACTTTCAGTGTGTGTATTGCGCGCGTCCTAGAGTATTCAGGCACATATGCGTACGCAGTCGGGCAGAGATATAAAGAATGAAGCAGATTCCAGGAATTTCCCAACCTGTTGAGGGGTGTGCTGGCCCAATGATGGGTGTAAAGAGGTCCCTGGGCCAGCGCGCTTCGTATCTACCACTTTGAGGTTCGCAAGTGGCCTTTGGGCAGTGGGTTGAGTGTGGGTTGCTTGTCGCACTTCAGCTTCCGCACGCGACACGAGAAGCACGACTGCAACCGCTCTCTCTCTCTGCTGATGAGACATCTCTGAGACCGGCACGTGTCGAGCCTCCAAAGGCATATCGGTCGACATGCTTGGGCTGAGCATCTTGAGGCACGAGAGCTGTGCAGGCACGGCAGGCTGCCTGGATTTCGCCAGACCCCGCCGATTGGCCTGGAAGGATGGGGCCGGAGACGGAGACATAGAGGCCGGGCTGCTTAGGATTGTTCAATCTCTAATTACCCAAAATGGAGACATTGTCATCAGTCAGCCGCCCGTCCCCGCATTAATTCTGACGAGCCCTGAGAACACAGGACATGGCATAGTTGCGCGGCTTGGGACGCGCGGCAGCTTACAAGCAGAGCGTGACTGTTGGCGAGCCCGGGTACCCATCGTGCTGGGCTGGAACCCCTCGCGGCTGCATCGATGGTAAACAAAATGAATCAGAAATCAGAGGGCATTATCCGGCAAGATCTAAGCATTTCACTAGGACGCGCTCAGCTTTGCTCCCTAAAACAAGCACTTGCGCGCGATGTGGAGCTATCGACGGATACCACGGGAGTGAAGCTCTAGTCCCAGGAAAGGGTGAGAGAATATATCCTTGTGCGACTTGCTTCACCATCTTAATTGCAGTCCCTCCCCAGCTTTCTCACGCACGATTCTGCGCGAAACTGGCAGCACATTCCAAGGCAAAACCAAAGCATCTCGCATACCATCCTGGAGCCCAGTAGCTCATCTCCAAGTTATGCGGCGCTCCCTTGATCACGCTTCCGTCCACTCGCTCGCTCTTGCTAAAAGCGCCAGCGTAATCTCGTAAGTGCTCCTCGGTTCCCTTCCACATCAAATCGTGACCGGCCAGCCCAATCATCACCGGAACTTCAACATTGCCAGCCCATTCCTTCCACCTAGGGAACCAGACGGAGTCGATCGACGTGATCTCCTCGATCGGCACATCGTGGTTCAGCTCCTCGGTGTAGCTATACATCTCGGGGTCGGCGTGTCCCGTCTGCAGCATTATCGAGTCCTTGACTTCGGGCGGAAAAGTGATGGTGGTTGGAGGATTGTGCGGATCCTGTGGAGGTCGATAACGTGAGCCCGCCAGTTGGATCCCGAATCCAGAGGTCGATATGCCCCCCAACGGGTATTGTTTATTTGCGTCTTTCGCATACATGCTGGCCGAGATAATCGCGCCGGTCGTGCCCAGGCTATGGCAGTGAAGGACGATGCAGTTACAGCCGCTTGGCTTGCCAAATTCCAACCAGAGAGTGGGGAGAATATATTGGTGAAGCCACGCGCCGTACTCCTCGGGGTAGCTGGACCCATCCGGGATAGGGGCAAAAGATGTTGAATCCAGGTATCCTGGCCTGTTTATCGCCACGAGAGGCACTCTAAGGCCGTCACTGGTAGTTGAAGCCGTATGACTTGCATTCACATCAAAATATTTAGCTGTGTATGTGCCTCCGTGAAGAGCGACTATAAGAGGCCGATGCCTGGAGGCAGTGGGAGATGGAGCGGGTAGGTTGTGGAGACCAGTTACCACCGCACCGTTAGAGAGTGGTAATTTGAAAGGATGCATACCTGCGACCGATGGCGAATAACAGGAAGTAAAATTTTGAATATTTTGAAATATCAACTTCCCCTCCTCTCTGTATACACCATCTCCCTTTTAACTTCAGAACTCAACGCTTACACGGTTGACGTGTGAATGCGCAACCCGGTCTTCCCCCGGTTCGTCTTGCCGATGCCCAGTGTCGGGAGCCCAAATACGACGCCTGCTGACCACCAAGTACCCTTGGCCGTGGCTCGTTTGCTCTCCTGTTGCCTGACATATGCCTAGAAGCCGTGATGCTGCAGGACACAATGCTAGACGAACTTGTCTTTCCCTCAATATCTGGTTTTGTTATCCCAGATCGTAATAACAGGCGCGAGCCTAAACGTTAATCTAAAATTAGCCATTAAGGCCTTGAGTCCCGGGAACAAACACCAGTAACTAAGCGTAATCTACTATTTACTATAAGAGTTAAAGTAACTAAAAATAAGAACAGAAACATGATGTCTTTCCATTGGAATAGGTTTTACATTCTCCAAGCCACTTCTATCTTCGGAAAGCATACTCCGCGGTCTACCTCAGACCTTACAACTATCCCGACAAACGATGCAGCGTCGTCATGTAGATTAAGTGCTTCATCCCACGGTGGAGGAGTCTCTACGAGTTTCTAATGCTTGCTGAATGGTAATCTTTCTGGCGCGTATCTCAGAGAGTTGCGTTACCGAAGCCGATAAAATTTCGGCACACCATAGTTGATGAGTGGAGGCTGACTGGCCACCGATATGTCGATAGTCAACGACTTAAGTCCGACCGAGGATGTCGATGTAATCGAGCGAGTCATCATTCCATCTCCTGAGCTGTTTACTAATAAAGTAATGGCGGGCGGTAAAATGATTCGCCCAGCAGCTGGAAGCTCATTGCTTTTACTCCTCCAGGTAACGTCATGCGGGGCCCGAACCAATACATTAGCCCCGGCTCTCAACCGTTCCGTTGAAGCTCCTTCTTCCCCTCTCCGCAATGCCAAGGGTAGCAGATTTCTGAAGTTAGTATGGGCCGTGCTAGCTAGTACGAAGAGCTTATATTGAGGTATGGGAGCCCTTCCCCTCTGCTTTAGCTTTCATAAGGATTTGGGGCCTGTACGCGTCACTGTAGGCGGATCTATTTGATAATCTATACGGAATCACGACTTCGGTTCTTACCCTACCGTTTCTCTTGAATAATCTATATCTCCAAAGCCAGTGCGATATCTCTGAATATGGGATCAGAGCGCTATCCAGTTCAGCACAAAGGCATCTACCACAACCTGCCAACTTTTGACCCGTCTATCAAGGGTTTGACGGCCATAGTGACCGGCGCGAATGGCATCTCTGGCTTTCATACGATGCGGGTCTTGCTTCAAAGCCCCGAACGGTGGTCGAAAGTCTATGCGTTGTCCCGCCGACCTCCACCAAAAGAGATGATGGCATTACTTCCTGAATCTCATCGATCTCGGGTACAGCATGTTGCTGTGGATTTCCTCCAGGAGCCATCGGATATTGCGCATACCTTGAAATCGGTCAATGTGACGGCAGATTACATCTTTTTCTACTCGTATCTCCAGCCAACGCCACCTCCCGGCGCCTCAGTTTGGTCAAACGCAGATGAACTTGTAAAAGTCAATTCAGCCCTTCTGAATAACTTTCTCCAGGCTTTGGCCCTGTCCAAGGTTATCCCCAAACGATTTCTCTTACAGACAGGGGCGAAAAACTATGGTGTTCACATCGGCCGCGTGCGCACTCCCGCCATTGAATCCGATCCTCCTCCATCGCATCTAGAACCGAATTTCTACTACCCGCAGGAAAAGCTACTCTTTGATTTTTGCAACGCTAACAACACATCATGGAACGTCATCCGTCCAGCTTGGATTCTTGGAGCAGTGAGCAACGCTCAAATGAATTCCTTTTTGCCATTTGCGATCTATTCGGCTGTTCAAGCCCATAAAGGAGAGCCTCTATATTTTCCGTGCGACTGGGGAACGTGGCAATATGAAGGATACCACTCAACCGCCTTTCTGACCGGATATCTTTCAGAATGGGCTGTTCTTGAAGAGAAATGCAAGAACGAAGCCTTCAACGCTCAAGACACCAGCCCTATGACTTGGGACAGGTTCTATGAGGAGCTTGCCCGCTGGTTCAAAGTCGAAAATGGTGTGCATCAACCAGAAGAAGATCTAAATAAGTTCACTGAGTTCACAGGAAAATCTGGGAAAGACACACCGATGGGGTAAAGCTGCCTTGTTCTGTGCCTCGTTTTATCGACACCTACTGATCTTGTCTCTAGATACGGCCCTCCCTTAAAATATTACAGCAATTTTACACTTGTGGACTGGGCATCAAGACCTGAGAATAAAGCTGCATGGCAGCAACTAATGAAGGACTCTGGCGGTCAACTAAGTTACGACCCGTTTAAGGATATCGAGGCGAACTTTACGTTCGGAGACGCGGCTCTCCGAAAGATGAGCAGTTTGTGCATGAACAAAGCTCGACGCCTTGGTTGGACTGGATTCGTGGATTCCATCGAGTCAGTATTCGAGATGTACTCAGAGATGAATCAACTAGGCATGGTTCCACGAATGCATGTCGATAAACCGAAGCCCTTGGTGTAGTTATAACAGCCGAGATACAGTTAGTTACGTGCCGGTTACGGTATATGACTCTTCCCTCATCACAGACTTTAAAAGAAGTTGGACATTGTCCTTCCAATAATGCAGTTCATTATCAAAGGTTCAGTGTCAGAACGGGCAAGCAGAGGGGCTCTGCCCCATCTCAGCATTTCGTGAAGTCATCAGTACGATATCCCGCTAGTAAATTTCCCACTAGAGAGATCCATAGATGGAAATACTTGGGCCCGAACTTCCTTGACTCCTATGGTCAGGGTCCGAGCTTCCGGCCAAGAGATTCCCAACCAATGAATGTTGTTCACGAACAATGTAAAGACCGTTATGTGGTTGATCCTATAATGATAAGCACTCGCTATTCGGAGGGCTAACGATTTCAGAGAGCTGATACGATCCAACAGTGGTCGACTCAAGCTGATGGCATAGGTTGGGTAAGTATTATATGATCCCATATACCTTCGGCTTCATGTTATTTTGTCCACGGACTCATCGAAAATTGTGGTGTTGCGCGTGTCGATTTTGCGAGGTCTCAGTGACGCTTTAGCCAAGGTCTTTGACTATAGACTAGACTTATATATAGTAATTCCAGCTTTACCTGAATTCATTCCTTCCTGCTAAACTTCTTATAAGCTAATTGCGATTAGTCAAATAATTCCAAAAAACAGAGCATGGGAATCCGCGTAGTATTTCCAGTTCCTGAGCTCAATATTGGGGCAGGGTAAAGATAGGTGCTCTCCTAAACCCCACTTTTAATGTATCATTCAGCTATCTAACAAATCGTACAATATCCAGTATTTTCGACCCCTAAGCAAATTTTGTTCGCAATCGATCAATTAAAGCCGATAATCTTGATCAAGCTTGATTATTTAGTGTAGAGGGAGGCTGGCGGACTAGGTAACCTAGGTGGACTGGCGAATGCATTGCCGTATCCATGCATGTACGTAGCATTGACGTGAAAGCCAAGAAAATTTAGAGTCAGAGGTCGACTCTCCGGAGCTATAAAAGCTCTGACAATATTACGAAGTATAGATGTTGGAAACCATTACATATTAATTATTTTGCTTGACGATATTAGCCTTGCAATTCTGTCTTTCTATCAGGTCTCATAGTGATATAACTTTTATCATTTACTAAAACTCGACATGATGTATATCTTACCAATATCGACCGCCCTCATTGCTTTGGGTCTCATGGTCAGCCTTTATATGATTTCAACTGTGACTGCCTTCATTCAGCTACATGTTCGGCGTGGTAATCTCAACCGTTATAAACATACCTTGGCCGATGGCAAGCCTCCTTGGGCCTTTGTAACAGGAGCTTCAGACGGTATTGGCCGGGCTTTCGCGCACGCCTTGGCAAGAGATGGCTTCAATGTCGTTCTTCACGGGCGCAACACTGTTAAACTCAACACAGTCATGTCAGAGCTTCAAGATGCTGTACCGCAGCAGTCTTTCCGAATCCTCGTCGCAGATGCTAGCACAGTGAGATGCAAAAATTGCTTCGATAATGATTCAAGTGGAGGGCTAGATTTTGCCACGGTCAAAGCTGAACTTCAAGATTTAAACCTCACCGTCCTGATCAATAATGTGGGAGGCGGACCTAGAAACCCCGCGTTGGCAGTCTTACAAGAGCATCCAGCATCACACTTAGCCGCCTATGTCAGTTTAGATGCGCTTTTCCCACTTCACATGATACACACCGTCCTTCCGACCTTAATCCAGAATTCGCCATCGCTTATCATTAATGTAGGGTCACTAGGTGACGTAGGAGTACCTTATCTGTCCTACTACAGTGCATGCAAGGCATTCATAATGGCATTATCGAGTAGCATAGCGTTGGAACAAACCGTTGAAGGAGACGATAGAGTAGAGATTTTGGGCGTAAGAGTTGGTAATGCTACTGGAGTTACTTGGAGGAAAGAGACGCCAAGTATCCTTATGCCAAGTGCCCAGGCTGTAGCTAAGTCTGCCATAGCAAAGATCGGCTGTGGGAGAACCGTCGTTACTGCGCATTGGGGTCACGCTTTACTGGGAGCTCTTATTGAGATCACGCCACTGTGGGCCAAGAACAGCATAATTATTGATGCCGGGAAACAACTGCTGCTTCACTGGGAGGAAATAGAGGGAAGAAAGGAAGTCTGATGGTTGTTCACTCCAGGGTGAGTCCCGGCATGCAGACGTGCTCAGCGAGCTTACAATATTTTAACCCAACTCTACTGCAGTACTCTTCGGCTTTTTAATATCTGTATTCTACTTCCCAACCTCAGTCAATAAAGTAGAATATAATATATTATCTATCATGGCTCCAATCGAGCTCTAGCGTTGCTAGCCAAAGTTAATGATCATTATAAATACGACTTGAAGTTTTGTCAGTGTTTCAGTTGAAGCTCTGGCATACTATATGGAGTAATAATTTACGCAATTTAATAAAGTGATAGATTAAATATATCTTCTCATGCACTGATCAACAGGCAACTTTTAATTCCTGGGAAATTCAATCACTGGTTGGGTGAATGATACGATTCTAAAGTTGTAAGACGAAGGAAGTTGGATTCAGAGCTTTCATTTACTGAAAAGATTGATAGCTTGCCATTTTTTAGGTGTAGATACGAATCTCGAGGAATATCAAGCAAAATTATTCAACAAGCTAACAGTGGAAGCTCAAGAACACGCTTTCCACTTCACAGACATTTCGATTTGTGAAATGACTTAGCTTGCTGCTATCCCTGAGATCCTGGCAGAGGCCAGCTATCATAGTATCATGAGCGGCAATTGGCATGGCGTGCCTGGGGCTTGAAGCACTTTGCGCCACACTTCGGCGCTTGTTCCAACCCATTCAGCTACCAGCCTGAGCTAGAAGTGGGCCGGTCGCCCTCTCCTTTTTGCACTTTACCTTGGTGCCGTAGCTGCAAGTGAAGAATGAGAAGTACATCGACAGCATGCTGCCTAAAGACTAGTACTCTGACGGCTACAATGATTCTATTTCCAGCACTGCAAGGATTGGAAACAAGGCCGATATGATCAGCATTTCTTTGCCTACCATCCCCTTTACAGCTCTAATTGGTCCCCTGAAGCTTCTTCATGCTATTCCAGGATACGTCTGAAAATACCAAAGGTATATACTCTCATACCTCACATCAAGAATTTCATAACGTCGGATGCAATGGTAATATCATTGTCATCATTCCCGTGCATACAGAAGCAATATGCTGTGAGACAGAAGTGATCGCACTTGTAGCGACCAGGGCTGCTTTATCGAAGGAATATGGGAGCAAACTGTAGAGAACAGCTGGATGCAGTACGGGTATTTGCATAAAAGTACTCAGCTTGAGTAACCTAACTATCCTAAGGTATGATAAAATATCCTGTGCCGTCAGTTCCTCAGGTCTATTATTTTTGGATCACGCATGTTACATATATCCTAGTTAGGAGGGTAAACAAAGATATTCTGTAGATAAAGATAATTTTTTAACTTGACAGCAACTGAGAAATATCCAGCTCTGTAAGTAAGATCTTCCGTATGTTGCTATTAGAATGTCTCAAATGGTCCTGGTTATGCATTTACTTTTGCCCGTTGCGCTTACTCGAGCTTTGCGCTGCTGGTAACATATTTACTTGGCTTTTTTCGTCTGTTCATTGACATACATCGTAATGAATATTTCAAGAAACAAGTCACGGTTGCGAAGCAAGAGACTCGGCATGCTTACCACTGAGTCATGTGGCATTCATAGGTCACTGTGCTGTAGGAACTACGATCAGCCAGTCCAGAGTTTGTTCCAGCTACCAGTGCACTAACTCCTGGACATTTATTGGAAGTCCAGATTTCATTGAGTGATTGGCTCCAATACCCACAAGTACCGCATTTCCGCCGTCGCGGATGTAAGCAGCACGCTTAAACTTATCTTCGTCTCCATCGTGAGTAACGAAAACATCATTCAGCAAGACAGGATCCCCTCCTCCATGTCCGCCAGGTTTCTTCTCAACTTCTACCACATACGCTTTCTCAAACAAAGGGTATACCGCAATCTTTGTCTGCTCAACACCCCCTTGAATGTAGTTGTTCTCCAGGTCTGCGGCGGCCTTTTTGAGCGGAGTTTCTCCAACGATAGGTTCACGGCCAGCCGCATAGCCTCTCTCAACTACATTGATCTCAAGTCGTCCCTTGCTTCCGTTGAAGACACAGCGGTAGCCCTCCCATGGAGCATATGCATACGTATTATAAGTCATTACCGCACCGTTCTTGTACTTGATGATCATTGACAGAGTATCTTCAATCGTGATACCTTCGGCAAAGCAATTTCGGTCCCGAATATACCCATCCTCGTGCTCCGCATCCAGGTAGAGCTTCTTTAACCTAGGAGTGTTCTCAATATCGATTGCGAAGGGATCGTTTTTCGCCTCCGGATTGTGAAGATATCGTTCTCCTAGATTAGTTACACCGCGTCTTTGAGCATTCTCTTTGCCATAGAAGCGAAGATCACCGAGACAGTAGACGATCTCTGGTTCTGTATTCATCCAGAAATGAACAAGATCAAAGTGGTGTATCGACTTGTGCATCTGGATCCCGCCGCTGTTCTGCTTGTCACGATGCCAACGCCGCATGAAGTCCGATCCGTGCGCACAGTCCAGGATCCAGTCCATGTGCACCGTCATTACCTCACCGATGACGCCCGAAGCAATAATTTCGCGGACCTTAGTGTGGTGCGGAGCGTAACGGTAGTTGAAGAGGACACGGATCTGTTTTCCGGTCCTCTTTTCCGCATCAATCATTAACTGCAGCTTCTCCTCATCAATCGTCATGGGCTTCTCGGTGATAGCGTCACATCCCAATTCCATCGCCCGGATGCAATAGACGTGATGAAAGCGGTCTATCGTGGTAACAATCACTACATCTGGCTTCTGTTCGAGGATCATTCTATCAAAATGCTCTGCTTTGTACGTAGGCACCCTATCCTCCCCAAGCTCGCTAATACGATCGTTCGCCGCATTCATGCGGGTTTGGTTCGTGTCGCAAAGCCCGACGAGCTTCGCAACGTCCTTAAAGTCTTCAATAATGCTTTGATAATAGAATCCGGAACGGTGGCCAACTCCGACAATGGCGTATCTTTTGATATGGGATGAAGACATTGTGAAATCGTTCTATAGTGGCTGATCTGGAGTTTGAGCAATATGAAGTGAAATAATAATAAGAAGGTGTAAAGCAGTATAGCAGAAAGATGACAATAGGAAGCCCATGGAACCAGTAAATTACAGCTATTTATATATTAATATTGTAGCATGGCATTCAGGAAATGCAATGGTGGCAGTCTCAACTTGCACCTAGCACCTGTGCCGATTGGATGGAATAATGAAGAGGAGCGGCGGTTGAGAACGAAGAGCCGACCCAACTCGGGTTTAGCCTGCTTGCCCCGCTCCAACAACAAGATCCGGAGGTCTTCGGTGTAGAGTTAAGAGTGGGCGGGTTAGACCCAAAAAAAGGGACCAGTTCAAAATGAGGTCGGAACGGGCGGCAAGGTTGGGGTTGAGAATCTTATTAGTCCAGCTTCACAACTACAAAGTAAATCTTTACATTCGAGGTACTTGCCAAACTTGATGGGGTAGGAATTGAACTGCCAGCTGTCGTTAAATTCTTGCATTCAACATATTTGAGGAAACAGTAATTACCTTTTTCGCCAAGGGCAACGCTGCTACCGAGTGTATCTAGTCCCCTGCCCTTTCAGCAAAAGCGCCAGTCACGCTGCTTATATCTTCATCCTTTTGAACAGTGACNCTTGGAGTATACTCTATTCAGCGAGCGCAGCTGTGTAGATAGGAGAGCGACTAATTACGACTGAGGCTAAACGAACATCAATACTGATTTATGTAAGTCCTTGGTCTTCATCTTATCATAAGGCTCTTATCCCATCGATGTTGACAGCGGACTAGTATATATTGAGTTTGACAGTACTGTCAGCAGCCCAATAAGGTAAGGTCCTGATTGAAGTGAAATGGCCTTCACAAGCAAACTGATGGCAGCGAAGTAAAGATTTAGCAGCATCTATTGAGCACTTTCCTTCCTGAATACTTACCTATCGCTTGCAGTCTGAGTTATTCTACATTTTGTGCGCGCAGCTCCCAAGCTTCACGTCATTTGTTGACCATTCGTCTCAATGTATCGTTCAATTATACAGTGCTTCTTTGAGAATAGTGAGAGACTTAAAGTAATCTTAACGCCGATTCTCTCTCGTAGTAGAGGCAAAGAGACCGACGATGGCTTGCATCCTTACAGCCTGAAACACTAACTGGATTCTCGCGTACTGTGCGGTTCCTGAGCAGCATTCAAAGTTTCAAGTAATAATCATTTATATGCTTAATTCACATGAAACTGAAAACAAATGATTAATCAAAAATAATGGATGAAATGAAAAGTGGGCAATCAAATCGTGCTTTTTTCTGGTGAAAAATCGTGCACGTTCATAAGCTTGTTTTGAATGCCGTTAAATCAATAGCTAAATTTATTTCAAAAATATCTAATATATTATATATATAGAGGACAAGAGACAAAGGCGAGCTAAGCCAAGGTTGATATAAAACCTTTACCTAGAATGTGATGACGCCAACTAAGCAGGGCATCAACTACCCCGCTCGTTAAAACATCTTCTATCCTTAGATATGTTAGCAGTCTGAAGATGAACCCTAATAGTAATAGTAGCCTATTTAGCATGTGAATATCTCTATATTAGCAATCTGCCGTGTACAATGGTAGATTATATGACCAAATGCGTGTCTCGCCCTTGTCTTTGTGGGGACAGAGGAGGAAAATGGAGGGGCTACTTATTATTGGTGGGGTCTCTTTTCACGTGTTCAGTTGTTTAAATAGCTATTGTTAAGCCGGGTAGAAAGAGAAGCAAAGGGATTACAACAAGAAACCCACGCTTTACTCTGCACCATGATGTCTCTGGAGCCTCCAGCTCCCGGCCACACTTGAAAGATCCTCAAGTAATTGTTCCATATGGATTCAAGCTCTGCAATACGGGTGGAAGTGCCAGACGCAGCACCAGATTCCATGCAATTTCCTAAGATCCGTCCTCTCGAGATCGTGTGGCAGGGTTTGGAACCAGTAAAGAAGAAGAGAAACTCGCAAGATAAGTCTTCTATCGCCCAAAATAGAGCTCAAGCTGCTGACAGAACGCTCCTGCTTCCACCCTGTTCTAACTGCCGGGCACGCAAGAAGAGGTGTTTCCATAATAATAATGATGAGAACAGAATAGACAAGGATTCGACCTTGGATCTCCGTATGAATGCGGACTTTCGAGAATCAAGCCCTAATACAGGCCGGGTGAGCGAGTACAATCCGGAAGCTATTCTCGAAGTCATTTCCAAAGTTTCGGGATCCGCTCTAAACCTGGACGATTCACTCGATGATACTGCGAATGATAAGACACGACGAGGTCGCATCGAGATGGCTGAGACGAATCCATATACCACACTAAAGGCACAACGACGATTGAGCTGGTACAAGAGAAACAGGTGGAAAGCCGCTCCAACCAATTTATCCGAACATCATCGAAGATATCTCGTTGAAGTAGGAGCTTTCCGGGAATTACCGAGGACGACGACAGACGGTCTGCTTCCGCTTTATGTGTCTTTGTTAGATGACCTTATTCCAATCGTCGATGGTGCTAGAGTCTTTCGTGACCATAGTAATGGGCAAGCTTCCATATTTTTGGTGAGAGCTATGTGTCTCGTTATCTGCAAGACAAAGGAGGCCGCTCCATTCCTGCATCTAAGCCATGATGGCCCACTCCTTCCCGCGCTTGATTTCGCCTCTGGCCTGTTGGCGGGCCTCGATGCGGCTATAAAGGCAGATCTTGAGCCTGATCGGGTGGTTGTAGTTCAGACTCTAGCATTGATGCACCTTTGTAATGATGGATTAGCAGGAGTCGACCGCTCGTCAAACTACCTATCGCAGGCTATCTCAGAAGCGTGGTCATTATCTCTTCATCTTAAGATTCCTGGGATTCCGGACCAACACCAATGTAACTACTTATGGTGGTCTCTTAGAAACCTTGATCGGCTGAACAAACCAGTCATGACAGGGGCAGCGCCATTTATTATTGACGATAGTGACGTTTCCATCGACCGCATTCAGCCAAATGAAAGTAGTTGTCGATCCCAGTTGATGGGTCTGACTATAATTCTCGGAGATCTGATGGCAATGGCGACTAAGGTGTATAAAGCCAGCTCCACACGCACCACTGATGATTGTCGGGATTTTCCATCGTTCTCGGAAATAACCTCGAACACGTATTTTCCTAGTTTCCATAGATCACACAAAGGTATATGAAGCTGGCAATTTTTGAGAATATCAGCGCTGAAATGGTAATAGCTTATTTGGAGATATGGTATCATGTTGCTGCCATGTTATCATGCCGACATAGTGGGCCAGGCAGTATCCAGTACAGACGAAGCTTTACATCTGCTAATCGCATCCTGGAGATATTCTCTCAAGAGGGCTATGAGCACTTACCTCCACTTCCGCTGATACCTTATGCTATGTCAATGTCAACCACTATACTATATCGCTCTTTATACGATCATCAATGTAGCATCGAGGTTGCGCTCAATAACCTTCATAGCTGTTGCCGTATTCTGAACGCTTTAAGCCAACGATGGACAAGTGCCAAAGGTGTAACTGAACTCGCCATGCGTTTGTGGACCGTTCTCACCGGATCAGAAAAACCAAACGAGTTTCCAGCAAATTGGACGGAGCAAACGGACAGGAATTCCAGAGTAGGAGTTGGACTAAGCAAAGGCACCACAGAATTTTCTACTGAATCTGATCGGAGGAATAGTGAGGTTGCCAGCGCAGACAAGACAATCTTTGCGATACCCATAAATGTTCAGAACTCAATAGCCATGAACAAAGATGAGGTACCAGACAACAGTGAAAACTCTCTGAGGCTACCAATAGACACAAGTCCAGAGCTGGATACGTTCGACTTCTATCTTGATGAAGTCTTTCAAGAATTGTTTGACTATAACTTGCCCATCTCTTCAAGAGATCCTACTTAATGGAGATCACTCGACGTGGCAACTATGGACCAAAACTATTAGACGTGGTTTTGCTAAGGAGTATCTTGCAGTTGGAGTGTGAAAGTGTCTGTCCTCCGAGCATCAAATTGGATGAGGCAATGATAGGGGAATTTGAGGGCAAGTACCGAGGACAGGGGATGAAGTGCGGGAGAAAATCCACATGATGCAGGTATTATATACAAGAAATAGCCCTATTATTCCACAAAATATGACAATTAAAGCCTCTGTATACAACTAGTCGAAAATACCATATTCGATAAAAATTTGCAACAAGTGCAGAGGGGTAGTAGTTGCCCGATCGTTTCTTTGTAATAGCCTGGCATCGAGTTCAAGCTAAAACCTTGCTAGACAATACTGATACTCGCCCCCAAAATTTAGTTGCCCCAATCACATCTTCTGGCTTTACTCTCTCTCACTGAAACTTTTCGGATGGGTGGGGATTCAGACCCTTTTGTCTGCTAATCAGATATTTTCAGCCCAACATACGTCCCTTCTTCGGGTAAGAGTGATTTGAATTTCTTTCCGGGTAAGGAAACCGGGATTATATGTCTTCTATTAATTTTCCGCAGTGTGTCATCTGGAGATCAAAGTATATCATTAAACTTGGAACAAGTGTTTGCATCTCCTACGTTTGTTTTAGAATTATTAACTTGCTTTACATATCACAATTACTGCCTTTACCAAAGTTGCAATATTCTTCCCAAAGCATGTCCGACTTCCAGCACTGAACTGAATTATATACTTGTCTATAAAAGATATTTTTTCAAGCGAAACTTTAAGTTATCTTTCAAGACAAAGAATTAAAGTGCTTTTTTCAAAAATAGCTTTGTTTCTGTAAATAATAAACGCATTATATGAAACTAAAATGTTACTTAAGAAATATTCTCCAGCGATAGAGGAACCGGTAAACAGTACTACTCGTCGATATAAGAATATTACGCTAGGTTATATTTGTATTGCTTTTTGGAATTTTTATCAATCTGAACTTGGCAGATTCAAGTAGTTAATAAACTTTGCAAACTGCAAGCAGATAAAGTATCTTATATGTTATTTCGAAAGGATATAACTTCTTTTTGTAGTGCGAATGCCTTTTGTTTTTTGTCCACTTTTTTCTGAAATTTGAGCCAGTACATTTGTTTGGCGAGCATATAATATATTATTTTTGGGATGGTGATTACTGTTGTATCTGATAAAGTAAATCTGCTGACTATCAGCAAATAGAAAGAAAATCTGAGGCTGACTTATAGTAAATATGTAGTTTTTATTATCGGATCTGATATCAGTTATTAATCGGGCGTATTGTCAGGGGCCTTCAGAAAATATGAGATTATATTCTTTCTATCGGTTTCCTTGTTCTGGATCTCTTTAATACATTTTGTAATAAAATCCTTTCCAAATTTCAAAAATGAGACATGAACTATTTGGGCTTTGTATTCCCTGGAATTAATAAAGCGAGTAGTCTGGTAATGTACTTACTAATATACAGAACCAGGGTAACTAAAAAAAAAACCACTAGCTTTAATCTAACCACTAACATTGTTACCGACTTTGAGAAAACCAAATTATTTACCAATTATTTACCAAATAGTCAACTACACCAGCAATTTCAAAAATAGATCACATATATTAGTTTGCCAACGACATTAAAAAAGTAAAATAAAGTCTAATTATTCTTTGATAGTTAACTACTACATATTTACGTACGATACTTAGAGAGATATACCAACATCACCACCTCATTTCTCCCACATCTCTATGAAAACTGAGCTAAGAGTATTCTTGTATACTCAGTTATTTGATTTTGAATTTCAAGTATAAATGTCATTGAATACCTACTAGCAATATTTGGGCGATATTGACTATGAATGTTGTTGCCATCCTCTGTAAAAGTATTTTTTGGACAAGCCCCTGATTTAACCGCATACCACAGTCTTTTGCGGAATTATTTGTTATGATCCTGTAGATATCATTCACAGTTTCATGAGATGATATTTGAGTTTCGAATAGCGATGTTCTCGCAAAAGCTTGAGGCGTAGTAAAACAGTAATTAATATTAGGCCTAGTTTATCGGGAAGAGAAGACTCACAGCCATACTTTTCATGAAGCGCTGGAACAGTTTCATAGTGCTTGCCTCCCATTCCATCTAGATCTGACCACCATCCTGTGATACTAGCCCAAAAAGGTCCTGGCTATTTAGATAAAGGAGAGAAGTATCTCCTCCGAATGGCACTAATCACCGGGTACGAAGCTAAGTCTGCGATAGCAATAATAGTCGGGTCTTGGAAACTAATGATTTGAAATCTCACACCCAATTGAAGTAAATCTGCTGTGTACTGGACAGCCTTAATATTTTCAAAGAATGTATTCATCTTTTATTGAATGGAAGCCTCTATCTTCCCTACAGCCAGGCCTGCTGCTAAATATTTAGACATTCCGCCACATTTTCCACCTTTTGGTTTTGAGGTAATTTATCCTAATCTCGCTAAAACCTCGGACTATAGTCTGAGGTTAGATTCTAGGATTTGGGGCCTTCGGCGGCTATAAGTCCCAATACTTGTTAAGTTCAGCATTGGTAGCATTATCATTTCCCCTTGAAATCAGCTTCGTTAAAATACACCTAATATACGTCGTAGGAGAGCTGGCAAGCTAAATCCATAACCCAGGAGGAGAGATAATGAAAGCAATTTGTTCAACATTTAGTTATATTCCGCGTATTTCATAAGCTGCAAATTATGCACCTAGCTAAGGCTTAGCGTTGAGTCGACTCGAGCTAACTTGAGTTGACTTGAGTTTGAGTTATTCACGTAACTGGCTGGTCAACTCAACTCAATTCAAGTCATTTGACACGCTGGAAGTCATTGAAATGAACTAGTAAGCCGCCGTCCCAAGCCACTTTTTTCATATGCCATGTCAATCATCGTCATCTGTTTGATCGAGTCATTACCAGTGACCCAGTACTGGGTCTGGCGACCCTTCACCTTATTCACAAATGCCTCAAGCTGGTAACGATATGATGTCCACCAGTTATCACCTGGCAGATTTGCGAATCGACCACCTGCATTCCTTGTAGGTATAGGCTTGGTGTGATCTGGACTCAACCCACTTTCGGATCGGCTGAAGATCCACCCTGCTTCGGATTACATACGAGTCTTTCACATCAATGCGATGCCAGATGAAGGCATGCAAGAATCCATACAATGTCACCTGTCTTTTCAACACTTTCTCTTGCGTAGTTGGCAGAGTCTCGTCAACGACCACAACCTCCCTGGTAGTTACCCTGGCCTCCCTAACCCTCCGAAAGCTTCCATAGAATGGGACCCATCATCGTAGTTGTGGCTTCGCCTATACCACCGTTTGGAAAGCGGAATTTGGCGTTGTAGTGGTAGGCGCATTTATCATGGATCCCATCTCCAAAAATACTGGTATCGCATGTTAGACACTCCTCAGGCTCGTCATTAAATATGAGACGCAGAATAGCAAAATTATACGTGCCCATCATCATCATACTGCCGCCGGAGAGAGTGTAGTTGAACTCGATGTATCTTTGGCGGTCATAAAACTTGGAAGCATGCAATCTGTATATACATTTACGACGTCGGCGGAGTTGATGAAGGACAGAAATAGGTGAACGGAAGGGTGCAAACGGTTAAGGAAGGCTTCCAACAGGATCGGTCCATCGGGCTGAGACAATTCTGGCAGGTTAAAGGGGATTTTAGCTTCGGTTGAATTAGAGGTAGAAGGTTTCTCAAGCAAAACATGCTTGCCGGCCCGGATAGCGCGAGTTGCCCACTCAAAATGCATGTTGTTAGGCAGCGGGATGAAGACAGCATCGATGTTCACGTCGTCAATAATGTCTGTAACACACATATTATTAGTACTCGTCCCGTAAAATCTAACGTCAAAGGTAAAAGCTCAACTCTGATATGAATCCTTGACCTCGGGGACACCATGCCTTTTTGCAAACTTTTCGGCTCGGGTGCGATCTCTAGCGGAAATAGCTTGCACAATAACCTCTGGATGGGACTTGGCCGGTGTGATCATCGCTAGGGGCCTTCCGATTATCAGTACGGAGCTAAAGAAGTAGTTGTCAAGAAGTTCGGAGCTCTCAGAGACACTCACACAATCTTTGCCGCCCCCAATATGCCAAATATAATAGCTTCGCTCTTCTTCTCAACTGTCCGTGGACTGAAAGCCGAAAAGATACGATATATTAGAGATATCATCTTGCGGTAAGTTCTCAGTAAACCGTCGAACGTGATACCCCGATGCATCAATGGGAGCGGTTTTTGCAATTTAATTAGTGAGGTATTCTGTGCGCTAGTGTGTATGTCAGTAAATCATGCGTGCACTAGGGAAAACGGATGTATAATTAACAGAACAGATAAGGGCTTTGTACTTTTCCTCTTTTCATCCAAGGCTTTTTCTATAAGCGACACTGTCTCAATCAGGATCCAATAGGTAAACATATGTGTACGGTCCATTGGAGTCGGCCAAGTCTTATATAGAAACCCGATCTTAGTATGAGTCTCATTATCAAACTAATTCAGCTAGAAGTCGCTGGTTGCTAGCATCCGCTTTCTCCAGAACGGTACTAGTGCGTAACACACTCGCAGTGACGTGTGGCCAATCAGGACTATCCTCTAGATCGATGTTCTCGGAGTCATCGGAACATCAGTAATTTTACGTACCTGCTAGCAACGATATGTCCAAAATCACTAAGCTGCAGAAATGAAGATATCCTGTTAGCTCCTCGACCTCCGGAGCTTTGACCACTGCTTTCATTGATTCTTCAAAATACCACCTAATTGCTAATTTGACTCACTATGGCACAAGCAAAGGATGCGGGTTGTGTGTCGGAAAATTCTCTGTCCAAGGTATGCATAGCACGTTGCAATAAAGTATAGAAAGTATCGGTAGAGCTTGGGGCCCTCAGAGACCCACTGACTAACCTTTCATCAGATTTCGGGCAATAATGATGACTGGAGGGGGGTAACAGACACTGTTGAAAGGAAAAAGCGCCAGAATCGCCTGCGCCAGCGAGCTTGGCGTAAGTAATCTTATTCTTTAGAGGTTTGGCTGGTCCTTGTTATAACAAGAATGTGGCTAAACCAAATAGCATAATCTTACTGGCTGTTCGAGCCTAAACTAACTAGAAATCAGGTGAGAGAAAGAAGGCACTTGGTGATCCAAAGATGACAACCACCGATGCCTGGGAGAGTTTTGGTATGCTAATAGCCGCAGATCAAGATAGCCCCGTGACAATTAAAGTCAACTCTCTGATAGGAAATTCCTTGATCGCCATTTCGCAAGAGGCTTCTACATATCTCATTCTTTCGGAGGCAGAAAATTCTAGAAAAAAACCAGAGAAATGCAAACTTTTCCCACCATTAATATTTTACTTGCCACCCGCCATACTCGGCCGACCCCAACCTCCGATTGTCTTCCCACTATCCGCTGATCATTGTCTCATTACAGTTATTGAATACAATGTTATTCGTGCCATCCTCTTCAGCATGGCTCAGCTCGCCATTCCGGATTACGTTCCGGCATCATGCAAACACTTGCTCCGCATTATTTCCCTCGACCTTGTATCAATGGAAAATACTCCACCGATCTCCAACCTACCCCTTTGCAGCAATCAACGCCTCATCCATTTTGGATTATGACTATCCCTTTCCCAGCGATGCGCAATAATCTGATTCTTTTGCAAAGACAATATGATATTGATGATTTTATACATGATCTTGGGGGAGGTTTGTACGACAGCTACGATGATGTAGTACGGCGTGGACTTCTAGTATGGGGAGACCCTTGGCGTGTAGATTGCTGGGAAGTTAGTGAGGGCTTTGTGTGCAAGTGGGGGTTGTTACTTAAAGGCTGCTCAGATGTGATTGGGTCAACGAATTATTGGAGGCAGAGTCGCGGGGAAGACAGATTGAATGTGGAGATATAAGAAGAGAGGAGTTCTTCTCTGGGTGCTCTCTGGTCTTAACATTTGACAATGCTCTTGTTAACCAATCGATTATTTCCTTAATCAGAGTCTTCCCCGATGTTGTGCTACTTAACGCGTGTCGCCGTGAATGTTCTTCCCACCGAATTCAAATAGTCTTAGTCGTCCTGGGACAGACTATTTCGCTATTCATCTTCCAATTTTTAACTACAAATTACTTCTACGGTTGACTATAACGCCGTTCGGTTCACAACAACCCCTCATTAGTGAATTACCTTTAATTTTTGTACTTAGCGGTTTCCGGCTCATTTTTCTATATAGTTTTTCTGGTTATTGAGACCGAAAAAACTTAAATTATTGAAAGATATTCTAAAATTTTATTTTTATTGACATAAATACACTAAAATTTAAATATTTTGTAGATATTTGTGGAATAATTTTGTACAATAAAATCTACGTAAAATTTGTTTATTTTATAATTGAACATTTATATTTAAGAATTAAACCTTACAATTTTATGTCTTGTAGTAGCCTGTAGCCTGCAGCCTGTAGTGCCTGTAGGAATCATTACGACCGTAATTCACTACAGGTTACAGGTTATAGGTTACAGGTTATAGGCTTAGTTATATCTTAGAAAGTATTATAAATTACTGATTATAAAAGTCATCGGAAATTACATATTCCAAGGTCAAAATCTATTATAACTATTATATATATTGTGTATACAATTATTAGAAGTCAATAAATATGTTTCATAAACTCTAATAGGTAGGAAAGTTGTGTAGGGAAATGGCCTGGAATTCGCTGTGTACAAAATTTAAAGATAATTCAATAATGAGGTGTTGTTGTGAAGCAAACGGCGTTATAGTCAACCGTAACTTCCATCAACCTTGACTTTATTGTTATCTCGTTGGCATTATTATTCTAGCTACTCAGCTAACAAATTTCGATATTCGCACCATCTTCTTTTCTTTGGAATTGAATTATATTACCGATAAAATGTCGGGGCAACAGCTATCTGAATGCGACCAAACCGTATGAAAATCTGTTACCTTATTACGAAATTGAAATTCCTAGATATGAACATTACAAACCCCAATTTTCCTTTGAATAGCCAATCGAAATGGACCAATGAATTATATAGCAGCTTGTAAAAACTTAAAACACGTACGAAACCACCAATATTACAGCTTGTAATTACATATCAATATCTTCTTCATATAGTGTGCATCCAGGGAACTGGGCTCAACATAAATGAATCAAGTAATTTTAGACCCAAAAGAGAATATTAATGCTGGTCTGGTAGTTAAAACTAATTAATTGCCTAATGAAAAGTCACCAAATTACAGTGATTATCAAGAAAGCTTGGCGCCAATTGACCTCCATTTCAAGAACAATCTGGTTTGGAGCATGTGTTCAACCGAACTACATTTCCAGTCCCATTGGAAAACACCAATATATCAACGTCGTTATTCTTTAAAGTGTTCCGTTTTATAACATTATCCGAAGCAATAGCTGGGGGAGCATCGATAATCGCGATTCCGGCAGCAAACCAATCTGCGCCTGCGGGACGACCGAACTTTTGCTGACCCTCAATGTTGTTGTCAAGCACCTCAGTCTTAACTCCCCCCGTGATTATTACCCCATAGACCCCAAAGCCGCCTGGATTAAACTCCGGGTTGGCGCAATTTGGGTTGCCAGCAGTCATCTGGTTCTTATGGATTTGAACGGCGCTGATTCCAGGATCGACGAAAGCTCCAGCACAGCAGTTGCCCACCTCATTGCTGTGAACATAAGCACCATCTGTCTGGATACACAGTCCTACGTTGTATCCCGCGATAATGTTGTTGGCAACCAGAGGATTTGCTACGTCATCCATGCAGATGCCAATGAATAGGAGGTTTGAAACGGTCGTGCTTACAGTGTTATGAGTGATACGGGAGCCAATCGAGCCCACTGTGAGGGTCCCATACTGTTGGCCATCAATAAGCGTATTTCTGGACACATGGGTGTCGATCCCTCCCACTATGGCAATATTTAGGCCAGAGAATCCACGGATTCGAAACCCCGTCACTGACACACCACGCACTCTTCGCTTCACAGAGAGTACTTTGCGGTGCTCTTGCGCAAAGTCCGCTAGCTCGACACCCGAACCCATGATACAGATAGCTGCCTCCGTGTTAGGGCCTGCCAACCCCGAACAAAGATTATTTTTCGGTGTAAGGGGAGGGACAAGGACAGCATTGTGACCAACAAGTTCAATTCCGTCTGTGGCAATGGTCAGCTGCTCGAAATAAGTGCCGCTCTCAACGATGATTGTTTGGCCATGTTTCGCCCCATCTATTGCAGCCTGTATACGATGTCCAGGCCAGACGTGGATGCTGCTATCTCCGTTCGCAGACACGAAATTTAGCAGCCCGAACCAGGCCACGGAAATCGTGTGGAAAAGGAATATAGCTCTAGCAGCTGTCATAGTTTAAACTAAAAGTAATTTAGTGGTTACTCTATTGGAATATCGTAAGCATATGTATGGACGAAATGTGCGGCCCACCAGTACTTTTATTTGCGGTGGAAGGTAATAGAGAACTTCTGCTTGGAAAAGCGAGTTTCTGGGAAGCACGGACAATTCTATATAGGCCAACTTAGTTAGATACCAGGACTACGAAGCCAAGAAAAGGGTGTGATAGCTGACCAGATGATCAGCAGAAACCAGATGATTCTTATACGTAAGAATGATCAGACATGGGCATCGACTGGGTTATAATCAATCTGGGCAAATACCTTTGTCCGTCAAATGGACAGGAGACAATGCCAAAAACCATGGTGCAAGTTCTAGAACCGGGAAGCAAGAATGAGAGGCGTGAGCTGATTTCTGCTGAAGTCTTGGCAGAGTCGATGTTTTATGCCGTAACATGTAGCGTCATAATCTCATTTAAATCCTTCACATGGCATCTACGGAATGTTCTTAACGAAACTAAGATACAAGTGAATCCGATAAACCCTGGCTGTTTGATAAATATATCTTCGCAAGTATATCCGTGAATACAAGACACTCACGCATTTTGCCGGGTCAAGACGGAAAATCCTTGCAAAAATGCAGATCACTGAGGAGTCCTAGCGGCTCGGCATCTGTGAATTAAAAGCCATAGCGTGGAACGAACAAATGAGCGGAGTGCAAGTTTTCTTGCTCTTAATCGATCGCTCTAGGTTGTAGCTGCGGCTGAATTTTAATATCTCCGATATGATCTACGTCCGAAGGTCTGCATGAGTACACCAACTTTTTCACGTTTCATCCTCCCCTCAGTATTTGCCTAATAAGCCTGCTGCGCTCAGATGTAATATTACAGAGACAAACTCATTCTCGTATGGAAGGAGATTTTGAGAGTCACCTTGTCGATCTATGTTAGGTCGGTATGCGCAAACAAGCATTCCGTAATGTACAATCATCCCCTTCGATCAGAAGAGCACCTCAACCAATTTCCGCTCTCTACTTCCTCATCAGCTTTTCTAGGTCGTCTTCCGATTAAATTATCAAACCCCACAACAACTTTATATAAAACCATATCCACTTACCTAGCCCACCTAATCACTCAGATATAACACGCATTTCACAATTGTCACCGCCAATGCTATCTCAACATCTTCTGCTCCCGCTGCACCCCACGGGCGGTACCGGCAACACCACAACTACTTCCGCTGTTGCTCCTCCTGCGGCATCTAGTACCGGGTTCTCTCTTATTGCGGCATTTAACAACGAAGATTCCGGCAGAGGGTTTACCGCCCTGATGTACTCTTCGCCCTTAGTGACGGCCTTGTCTCCGCCGCTTTTAGGCAAGCTATCGACGGAGCGAATGTTGAAGCCTTCAGATCTAAGATCCCCACTCCTGTTGCTAGGCTGTTGAGCAGTGACTGTGACAATGCGGGATCCCCAAGCGTTAAATGGCCGCGGAAATTTGGTTCTGCGCAAGTGGCTGAATGAGGCTTTGTTGTCTTAACATTATGACAGATGATTTAAGCTGGAATATATCAACCAGGTCTAATGGAGATATACTTATATTCGAATACAAATCTTGGTTTTCTCAGTCTTGTCAGGCTCCTGACAAATTGCGCGGTATCTTTAGTATACATCTATATTCCGTCAATTATATATAGAGAATGCTACTATATGTCACACCTCTTACAACCTGGCATCCCTCATCGCTTCTGTCCCCTTTGCCTGCTCCCAGCCCTCCTCGCCTTCGAAAAATTCGACTTTTCTCCTCAAGTGCCGCCGAGCCAGCCATTCCTCACTCCTGACCCCTTCCTTCGCATCTGCATCATCCTTTCCCAGTTCATCGACCAAACTCCCTTCAAGCATTTTCAGAATGACATCATGTTTAGACTGAGGAATGAGGCCCCATGGGTAGGACTAACATCATCTTAACCCACCCATGGGTTCCCCACGGGGTGGGCTGATTACATAATACAAAAACCCGAACCTATGTGTTACGAGACCACTCGGAACATAGAAAATCCATACCGGACGGGAGGTGCCAGACGGGAGCCTCACCGATAGAACGGGGTTAAGACGGTCACGTGATGGACCCTGGATCTTCAAGATCCAGTCAAGGTCCAGGAGCCTGGATCTTGGGGGTCCATCCAAGGTCCATAGGATTTCATTGTCTATATAATGTACGCTCATTACCAAGTAGATAGGAGCTTCGTGCTCAACTTAATTGATATTCTTAAGTCATAAGCTTATCATAGTAACGTTGCGAACTCGACTAGAGTGACACTTCTCGTGCATAACTACCATACCTTCGAACGGCTCTACGAGAGATCCATATCACGTGATATATTCTAAGAATATATCGTAAGACCCGTTACACTATGACGGGTTACCCATGGGGTCCCAAAAAAACCGGTCACGTGCAATATATTTATAGTAATATTTATATTAATAAAATATTTCTTAATATATCATTTATATTCAATTATATTAATATAATCAAATATAGTATTAATTTAATTTTCACTGAATTTTTCACTGAATTTTTTAAAGAATTTTTGTCAAAATCTGAATTCAGTTGTTTGGAATTTTCAAACTCAAATTTAAGATTTAAAATCTCCAAAATTTTAAATTAGATTTTCGTATTCAAATTTAGTGTTGTTAATCTATTCTTTATTAAATTTAGCATTATTTTTAAATACGAGAAAATTATAAAAATAGTAATACTAAATTTAATAAGGAATAGATCAACAACTGTCAGGGTCTTATGTCACGTGTATGGAATATTGTCATGTGCTGTGTAGCCTTTACCCAGCTGCTTGTTCATGGGTTTCTACAAGTATAAATATAAGGGCTTTCTCCCGGAGATTTAAGGGGTTCAGATCAATTTGTATCTATCTTAGTTTTTCAGAATATAAACTGTTACTTGGCTGTGTTCCTACAGCTATTTTGCTTTTTTTAAGTTATCCGTTTTTTTACCTATTAGTTTTCTTTCATTTTATGTACACAGAACTCTGATATCTTGATCTCTTTTACCTATTAGAGAATATGTGAACTGTTGAGAGTTAATAAAGTGGAAGACGAAATTAAGGAAATTATAGACGAGAACTAGTTTTTAAATACTGAGTTAATTACTATAGTGTATTTTGATAGTTTATTAGTGTAGTTTATTTTTCAGATATTATCTTTGATAACTAATTTAATTTTCCTGAACGAAGAAGAACTTAATCGTAAGATTACCGAAAAACAACAACGAACTTGCTTCGAAAAGAAACAAAGCTATTTATAAGCTATCGAATAAGAAGAAGACGTTGTTTACGATTTTGCTTGGGATATTTTTATTAAAATTTCTTATATTACTGAATTTTTTCTGCGGACTAGTAGCGAAATCTGGGGTAAGGTACTATTACTTATCCTTAAATATAAAAAGAATAATTGGAATAAATTAAACATTTTTTTATTTGATTTGTATAATTGATTTGCAGAAGTTCTTGAATTGTAGACGAATTTAATTAAAATTATGTATATTAGGAATACGTTAAACAGTAATATTAAATATTGATAAGTAATTTATATAAAAAACGAATAAAATAATAATTATTATAAAATTATTTGGGAAAAAATAGAAGAATTCTTGAAAAATAATATTTCGGATAAATTTATATGTATTTGGTAAGTAATAGTAAAGTTGTATTATATCAAGCAAAAAATAGATTAGAAGTTCAAGGATTTTTTGAATAACTACGAAATTATTGAATTTGAATTACTTGAAAGATTATTGGAAAGATACTAGGTATATAATTTATTGGATAAATTTCGATTTAAGCTGAGATAACAGATTGTAATTTAAGGTATATCAGTTAATAGAAGGGAATTTATTAGTATTGTTTAACGTATTAAAATATTAATAGTAACTTAGAATTGTGTGATTATAAACATAGGAAATATATCTTTTAATTAGCAGATTTATCGAGGTAGATATATGAATCAAGCAGTTGATACATAGCTGCCGAGAAACTTGATTATTTTTTAGTTAAAAACAAATATTGATAATACAATTTCAGTTGTTAATTACTTATTACTAAGAAGGGAGGGAATTGTTAAATTATTGGCTGAGGTCAAGTATTACAAGTACTGTACTAAGGGCTATTATGTTAGCAATTGTTTTATTTTGAGATTTGTAATAGAATCTAATATTACACTAATAAATGGATAAACTATAACTGTTCTCTAATAAGAAGATAAATATTTCTTGGAGCAGTTGGAAGTAAGATTTTTAATTTGTATTGAAGGGTAATAGAAGAAGGTAAAAGTATTATTGGATTATAGATCAGATGAGAACTTGATAAATAGTTGCTGTTTGTTAGCAAAAAAATTGAAGGTATTTCGTTTATATAAAAAAATAAGTTTTTTTATAGAAAAAAGATTATATTTTAAAGTATATGGAGTTTTTGATTTTGTAACTTGTATTATTGATAATTAAAGAGTTGTAAAAATTAAGAAGTTACTTTTTGTTATAGTAAATTTATATAATTAATATAAGGTTTATTTAAGAAAAAAGTAATACAAAGTTAAAGAACTATGGGTCTTCTATTACAAGGAATATATTTGGGTATTCTTATTATAAGAGTAGTATTTGTCGTTAATCATTACCAAAAGGCAACTGTAAAAGATTATTAAAAATGTTAGGTGTAGATTAACTCTAGTAAAGGTGGTTAATATTATCTTATACTAAGGAATTGCGCAGATACTCTTTGTTAAGTTAGTTTTTCTTTTTTAGATCAATATCTTTAAAGAATATAAAAATTTTAAAAATATCTTCAATATTAAATAAGTAGAACTTTTATTATTTTATAATAATATAAAATATTATATTAATTTAGAAAAAAAGAAGATTTCTTTTTAGGGTTCTATATATTTATTAGTAAAAAATAAATTAATAGTTTTATATAATTACTTCAATGTTGTTTCGAAAAAAGAATAAATATATTTTTTTATCAGTTTTACTAGGGTATTTATATTATTTGTGTTTAAAAAGAATAGCAAGTTGCGATTTTATGTTAATTATAGAAAGTTAAATTAGATAACTAAGAAGAACTAAACTTTGTTATCTTTGATTTCTGAGATATTTGATAGATTGTTAGAAATAAAGTATTTTATAAAATTTAATTTGAAAGACATTTACTATTAGTTATATATCTACAAAAGAAATAAGTAGAAAATAGCTTTTAAGATAAAGTACAAATATTATAAATACTTTATTATACTTTTTAAATTAGTAAATACTTTTGTTATCTTTTAAACATATATTAACTAAGTATTAGCGGAGTTAATTGATGTAATTTGTATTGTATACTTTGATGATATCCTTATATATATATTTAATCAAGTATTATATTCGAAAACAGTGTACAATGTCTTAGAAAAATTAAGGTAATAGGGACTTTTTGTAAACGTAGAAAAAAGCGAATTTTATACTTAGACTATTAATTTTCTAAGGTTTGTTGTTAACTTTGAAAATATTCGTATAAAGAAAAAATATATCACAGCTATAACTGAGTAACCAGAGCTTAAAAGCATCAAAAATATATAAGTTTTCTTTAGGTTCATAAGCTTTTACTGATGTTTTATAAAAGATTATTCAAAAATAACTATACTTTTAATAGAGTTACTCAAGAAAAAAAATCCTGTTATTTTTTAATTTGTTTTATTGTAAAAAGAAATGTTTTTGAAGTTACATTTGCTGTATACGCGAGTTTTTTTACTTTGTTATTTTGATTTTGAATTATTTATTAAATTAGAGACAGATACTTTTAATTTTATTATTAATATAATATTTACCCAGTTGTTCGAAAATTGCTAGTACCCTATAATATATTTATTAAAGAAGTTAAAGGGAACTAAGTTATGTTATTGTTACAAACATGTGACAAGGCTGCCGGTAGGAGACGACTGGTAGGAATCTACCAGTAGAAACATTTTGACAAAATATTACTGGCCGGGAGTGACCAGTAGAGAAGGACAACACTGGGCCCAGGGTTAAGGCTGTAATCAGGGTAGTGGTATTAGAACTATGGGATAGCGAGGCTGGCGCTTAAAGATACCGGTAGAAATCTACTGGTAGAACTGTCATATGACTAATATATATAGTATACGAAATATAAAGCTATACTACTTATACTCCTTATATTATTTGCATAATTATTTACTATATAAACCACGATCATTACTATAATAAATAAAAAACCTTGTATTTAACTTAAGTAACTTTCCAATATACTTTGTTACTATCTTAACTTTAATCTATTTAATTTATAACTTTGACTTATCTTTTTATTTACTATATTTTCACATAACTATAACTGTACAAAGAGATTATTATATTTTAAACACTATATATAAATCAAGACTATAAACTTGAAGAAGCAAACGAATTAGAAAATAGTATCGAAGAAACTTCGGAAGAAAAAAACTCCAGAGAAAAATCAGAAAAAATTTCTAAAGAAAAAATTGTTATATTACTTAAAGATAAAAAAAGAGTATTTTCGCCAGTACTTTTAAACACAAGAAGTTCATCAAATAAAAAAATAAAATAAATTTCTTAATCTACTGTTATTAAACACTATTTAATATCAAGCATATTTAACAATAAAGCTTAAAAGTTTAAAATAACAAAGTCTAACTTGTTTTACAAAAACCAAAGAAAGCTCAAACTTTACTTAGTTTAAGCAAAGATATATTTGGTTTTAAATCAAACTTTGTTTTTGTCAGATACTTAAAGAATCTTATAAACCGTATTTTATCTAAGAGAAACTACTACTAAATAATTCGAACTTTTTCAGAATAAATAATTCTCCACGAATAAAAACATTCGAAATATTGAAATTAAGAAACTTTTAATCAGTTATAACAATTATATAATAGAATTAATACGCTTATAGAAAGATGTCGATAAAACTCAAAACGTAGAACAGTAATTAAACTATCTTAAACAAACTAAGAAAACATATAAATATACTATTTTGTTTCGATAATATTTAATATAAATTAATTAAAGAAAAGCAGTTCTGATAAACTAATACTGTATAAAACTAAAAAAAAAAATTCGTTAAAAACTATATTAATAACCTTAGGTTAAGACCTTTAATGAACTCATCGACACAAATATCAAAATTAAAAATGAATTTAAGAAAATGAAGTTAGACAAAAAAAAACTTACTTATTTCTATCACTAAAAAAAGTTTAGTTATCAAAATAAAAAAAATTTTATAAACTTAAATACCGTCAGCAAATTTTACTTTAAAAAAAAGAACTGAGGTAATAACAAAAAAACAAAAACTTAGAACTTTAGTTTATCTAAAACTAAAAGAGACAAACATATGAAAAAAAAGTTTTATTTCAAATATAATTTACCAAAGTATATAGTTAGCAACTACAAAAGAAAAAGATACAACAACGAAAGACAAGTAACTATTATAGAAATCGCTTCTATAGAAGCAGAGCCCACTCAACAAACGCAAAAACTAAAAGAATATATTAGTTTTTTACTAGATTACGTGATACTGGGAACAAGCTATATCCGAAGACATACTATAATAATATACCTAAGAGTATTCGAACGATTAAACTTGGAGTATTACTTTAGGTTAAAACCTAGGTATATTTATTGTTAAAAAATCTTCGATTGATCTAACGAACGTAAAAATATCTTTTAGTAAGAACAAGAGACTAGTGAACGACTATACTCCGAACTAGATAAAGTAATAACAGTAGTAAATCAAAGCTAAGATTGTCTAAAAATTATAAAAGCAGATAATAAGAGAAAATACCTTAACTTATTAAATACCCAAGAACCAGTACTTCCAACTAACAAAAACATATAAATAATAACAATAAAAAACACTACTAGCACGTTCTAAGAAAAAAAATACCTTTGCACTAGCGAAAAATATATGTTCAAAAAAACCTGACATTTCCTTGAGACCTTAAAAAAGATAAGATAAAAACAATAAATTATATCTAATATAGTTCAAAAAACAATAACCAATCGGTTCCCAAACTTAGAACTTATACCAATAAATAAATTCCTCGAAACTATAAAAAAAATATTATCAAAAGAAAATAATTAATTACTATCTGTCAATACAAACAAAGAAATCGACGCAACAGAAAAAACAACTTAATATCAACAAGAAAAAGAAACTAAAAAAAACACGTTTTTAACAAACGAAGAATATATATCTTTTTTAGAAAGAGAAAAAAAAAGACCTTAACAACTAATAAAACAGCATTAACAAATTAAAGAACCTAATCCCAAACAATAAGTCAAAAAAACTTAGTAACAAAATCATAAAATCAATACTATTAACAAAAATAATTTTATTATAAATATTATTATTAAAAAATACAATGTCAAAACAATAATTGATTCTGGAGCAATATATAATTTTATATTATTAAAGATAATACTCAAATTAAAACTATATACTTAGGTCAAAGAAAACAAGTACTTTATCAAATTAGCAAATAAAACAATTTCATCTATCAGAGTAAAAATAGAAACTGTACCTGTAAAAATAATAATAAACGAATCACACCAAGAATTGATAACTTTCGATATCACATATATAAACCAACACGAAGTTATCTTAAGACTACTATAAATAAATAAACACAATCCTCAAATTGATTAACAACAAAAAATTTTGTACTTGAATAGATGTCAGTACACCCTAAAACAAGGGGAACTCCAGAAATTAAACACAATTAACCTTATCTCAGATAACGTAAACAAAGACTAATCGAATTAACCAAAAGTTTTCGATATTTCAGAATAATATAAAAAATAATCAAAATTATTCAAAAAAAAACTAGCAGATAAAGCTTTACCTGAACATAAACTATAAGATCACAAAATCAAACTCAAGGAAAAATTCAAACCGTTATTCGAGCTAATTTACTTAACGACTGTAGCACAAGACAAAGTCCTAAAAGAATAACTGAAAAAAATAACAAAATATAGATTCTACTGCAAATCACAGTTATCAGCTAAAACACTATTACTATAAACACCTAAACCCGATAACCCGAGAAAACGTTTATATAAAAACTATCGAAGTTTCAATACTAGCACAATTAAAGATTAATACCCTTTATTATTCGCAGATAATATACAAGATAAATTATATAAAGCGACTATTTTTACAAAACTTAATTTGTAGTTTACGTTTAACTTAATAAAGATTAAAAAAAACAATAAATAAAAAGCTATGATTCGTACCAGATACAGGCTATATAAGCTACTAGTTATACTGTTCGAACTTACTAATACACTAGCTATTATACAAAGATTAACTAATAATATCTTAAGATTATAATTAGATATTTATATATTAGTTTACTTAAATAATATCTTGATTTTTTCCAAAAATCTAAAAAAATATAAGTAATATATTAAACAAGTTCTACAGGTCTTGTAAAATACAAGAATAAAATATAAACTTGCGAAATGTTAATTTTACATCAAAAATATAGAATTTCTAAAACATATTATTAGCTTAAGCCAAGTACAAACGTTTAACAAGAAAGTTCGCATTATCTTAAAATAACTAATACTAAAAACAATCAAGGAAATACAAAGTTTCCTTAAATTCATTAACTATTATCGGAAATTTGTAACAAGATATTCAAACAAAATTACATTACTTACGAAATTAACTAAAAAAAACAAACTTTTCCATTAGATAAAACAAGAGCAACAAACTTTTAACAACCTCAAAAGATTTTTCAAAGAAAAGAAGATATTAACTATATTCAACTCTAACTCAATAATCCGTATAAAAACAGATACTTCGGACAAAACACTAGAAACAATATTAAATTAACAAAATAAACATAAGAAATAACAACTAGTTGCGTTTTACTTGTGAAAATTCTTTGCTACAAAGTTAAACTATCTGATATACAACAAAAAACTACTTGCAATAATAGACTTATTCAAAAAATAAAAGGTTTACTTAGTTAAAGTAAAATACTAAATAAAAATCCTAACAAACTATAAAAATCTTCGATATTTCTTTAGCAGTAAAGAACTTAATCAAAAACAAATTTAATAATCCGAGACTTTTTCTAAATATAACTTTAAAATTTGTTATATTAAAAAAACAAAGAATACAAAAACAGACGTTTTTAACAAAAAACATAAGTATATACAAAGAAAAGAACTAGAAAAACCAACAATCCTCAAAAAAATTAAAGATAAGTTTACCTACAATATAAGATAAATAATAATAATCTCGAAACTAGTAGATCACTACTAGCAAAACAAAATCAAAGAAATTATCCTAAAAGAAATCTTTAACTTGTATAAAAGAAAAGAAAATCTTACTTAGAAAGAAATTAACAAGTTATAATATCAAAACAAAAAATTATATATTCCTACTGAACTACAAGAAAAATTTGTTAAAGAAAAACATAAGTTATCTTTTGGTAAATACCAAAAATTTAATAAAACCAAGGAAAAAATTCTTCGTGACTATTATACCCTAGGGTTACTCAGAACCATCAAATAAGTAATAAAAAATTACGACATATACTAAAAAACTAAAAATACCAGAAGAAAACTCTATAAACTACTACAACCGTTGGAGACACTAGAGATTATATAATCGTCAATTACATAAAACTTTATTATAACACTACTACTGTCAAAAGATCCAATAACTAAAGTAATCTACAATTTTATTTTAACAATTATTGAAAAACTAACGAAATACAGTATTTTCGTTTTATAGCAAATAAATTAAAGAACAAAAAAATTAACAATCATATTCATAAAATATATTACGTCAATCTAGGAAGTCCCGGAAAAAATAATCTCAGACAAAAACAACTTGTTCACATCGAAATTCTAGGAAATGTTCACAGCTAAATTAAGTATTAAACGTAAACTATCAACAGTATTTTATCTACAAACAAATAAATAAACAAAACATTTAAACCAAACTTTAGAAATCTATTTAAAGAATTATACTAACTACTAATAAAACAACTAAGTAAAACTTTTACTATTAGCTTAATTCACATACAATAATTCGAAGTATACTACAATTAGATTTTTATTATTTTATATAAACTACAAACATAAATTAAATACAAAAAAAATAATTAAAAAAACCAAATTAATCTCCGAACATAGAAAACAAAAAGTATACTAGATAAGAGAATTTCATAAAAAACTTAAAAAAAAAATCGAAAAATCTCGAAACAAAATATCTAAATACTACAATAAAAACTACAGAAAAAAACCTAACTTTAAAAAAAAAAATAAAGTCTATTTCAATCGCAAAAATATCACAATAAAAAAACCAAATAATAAACTAAACTAAAAAAAAATTAAATTATTCGAAATCAAAAACAAGAAAAGACTAGTAA